>JALPQD010000107.1:3387153-3842153 GCA_023101885.1 Typhlomys cinereus
CAATGTGAGGCTACTGCACCCAAATTTAAAGAAAAGGAAAATGTCAAGATCAAAAGAACACAGGAGAATTTCAAGGTGAAACACATAATTACTTTCTGTAATGGAAATGGCTTAATGATAAAGACTGTGAGGATTTATTAAAATTCAAAGTTATACAAAGAAATCTAAGAGGAAAAATAGACTGATTAAAATTTCTGATACTTTCATTTATTTTGTTTTCTGGCCCAACACCTTCTAGTATTCCAGTGACTTGAATTATATTAGGGAAAGTACTGCTCACCATTCAACATAGGTGAGCTGAGTAGTCATAATTTCATCTCTAAAACTCAGCACCAAAAAGTAATTTTGGAAGGGCATCTCTGCAAAAGAGAAAATATTCATGGGAAATGGTTTCAGTCATACTTCTGTTTCTGCCTTCGACAGACATGGAACACTGGCCTATGGCTGGCACATCTTTCAAGTTGGTTGAATGATGAGGATGAGAATGACAGTGGTAGATGAAGTAGACTGGTCATCGTGAGTTGAAAAGCCAGTGGACAGGTGGTATAGAAAATTCCAACATAGAACTGAGAGATGACAAAAGGAAAATAATTTTGGAGAGAATAAAAATGAAGAGTTTTTAAAACAAACCCCACCAAAAGACTGATAGAAAAAACAAGGGATAGAAGAAATTAAAACCCTCTTGAATACTGAAGGTGAAATTTAAAATATGGTCACCTGGTGGACATAAACCCTGAGAAGGCAAACAACTGAGTTTCCTCCCTGAGCCTTCTGCCTTTCTGAAGTATCAGTCTTCAATATGAACAGATTTGCATGATAGGTCCCAAAACTGTGTTGAGGGAATAAAAGACTGGGAACCCGGGTTCAGGTGCGAACCTGAAAGATTCAGTATCACATCTCCACTATGGTCTGGGCGCTTCTCCTCACTGTTCTCACTTCTGTCACAGGTCAGATGTGGGCAATGGTCAGAAAGAATTATCAACCATCCCCAATTACCCACTCCTTTCTTCCCTTCCTTTCCCTCCCACATTATTCCCTTCCTCTACCAGATCTTTAATGAATATTTGTATCTTCAGAGTCCCCCCTCAGCTTGTGCTGTCACAACCACCACCTGCATCTTCCTCTCGGGGACAATCAGTCATACTCACTTGCACCCTAAGGGCGGCTATGATGATTCTAAAGTGGACTGGTGCCAGCAGAATCCTGGAAAGAGCCTTTGGTTTGTTCTGCGAGTGGACAACAGAGGTGAGGTCTCAGTGAAAGGAGTGGGCATTCCTTATTGATTCTCAGGATCAGGTTATGATCTAGATTGATATCTGACCATCCAGAACATACAGGATGGTGATGAGAGTGTGTACTACTGTGGATCACACCACAGCAGTGGTAACAGTTATGTGTAACCCTCAGTGATGCAAATAAAAGAGAAGTGAGACAAAAACCTGGCTCTCCTTCTCAGTGCCCACCCCCTTCACCATTGTTCTCACTCATAGTTCTGGGGACCTTCTTGATCTTGCCTGAAGTTCCTCTATATATTTGATATTTTGTAAATGTGATCTATTTTAAATATTCCCTTGGATGCAAATATTTTCTTATGATTGTTTCAAATATTTGATTTTTACATAAACTTTTGAAAGTTCCCACTCACTTGTGCCCAATGGAAGTTTATTGCACAGGTTTGGGATCTCTAAATAAGTTGATTCATAATGCAATGAGGCTTCAGGCTTCCTTACCTTTCTCCACATTCACCATCCATGGGTTGCCAACTGTGGTGAGCACTAAATGTTTCCATGAAATGTTTTGACTTTGAGCCTGACAACAGGTTTTCATGTGCACAAATGTACAACCTTCATTCTTCTACTTCTTTTGAATCCATGTGGAAACAAGGTGAGTGTGGATATGAAGGACTACAGCTATGAATAATGGAGATTGTGAGGTAGCTCCAACCCTGATACGTTCCCAATTGATTTCCAGGTAAAGAATTTTTCCTGGTCAGATGTGCCTGTTAATACTAATTTATCAGTTTGATGAGAACCAAATTCATCTGGATAATAGGCCTCTAGTCATCTCTGTGTCACTTTTTCGTGCTCATTTTAATTGGTACTGGAGGACCTGCCCACTGTGGATGATACCATTCCCTTGAAATAGGATTTTGGACTGTAGAAAAATGAAAAACCGATCTGAGAATAGGAATCCATTACTTTGCAGCCTGATTATGGTTGTGTTTTGAACAGCTGCCTCATGCTCCTACCCTCTTGATTTACATATCATGATGGACCGTCCCCTTAGAATAAACTCTTTCTGCTTTAAGTTAACCTTGTAAGGATGTTTTATTACTGCAATAGGAAATGAAATTAAGATTTAGGAGACAAAATTCTGATGGATCTGCTCTGCTGTAATCCTATAAGGATAAAACCTTGATTAAGAGCAAAACCTGTCAAAATTCTATCCTTAATTGAGAGTATCTGCTTATATTTAAAGTGTAATTATGCAAAGATGGCCAGAATTCCATAGATTTGTGCAATAAAACGGGAGTATATGCTGAACAACCATGTATGAAGATGGAAACCCTGAGACGCAGAAAGAGTTGAAGCACATTATGAATACTCTGTCATTGCTTTTGTTCAATGTAGTGCCTGAACTCTTAGATGGAACAATAAATAAAGAGAAGATGAAACCAATACAAATGGGAAAGGAGACGTCAAATGGTATATATATATATGGTTGTATATTTTACAGAACCCAAAAGTCTCTACAGAAAACGTTCTAGAGCTGAAAAGCTATTTCAGCAATATGTCAACTTACAAAGTTATCATATTAAATCAGGAGACTTTCTTTTTTTTATTAAAAATTTAATTATACATTTTAAAATTTTTTACCAGTTCCCTCCCTCCCCCCTCTTCCCCCTCCCCTTCCCCCAGTGCCTCCCCCCCCAATTCCCAGAGAGTCCTTTATTGTGTGCGCCTAACTCTCCACTGGGTCCTCCTCTAAATCAGGAGACTTTCTATATAACAAAAAATAACAGGTTTAGAAAGAAGTGAAATTTACTATATACTCCAAAAATAAAACAACCTGAAGAAGCATAACCAAGGGAAATGAAAGGTCTATGCAAGGATAATATTAAAACGATGAGGAAGGAAATGGAAGAGAATATGGAAAGATGAAAAGAACCTCCATGATTATGAATTGTTATTATTGATATTAGAGAATGACCATCATATAAAAAAGCAATCTGTAGATTCAGTGCAATCCTCATCAAAAATCATAACACAATTCTCAGAAACAAGAAAACAACATTAGTATTTACATAGAACCATGAAAAAAGCAGTCGAATAAAAACTGATGAATAAAATCTGATAGAGCTGTAATCATAACTGTTTTCAAATAATACTGTAAAGCTACAGAAATAAAAACAGCATGCTACTGACAGAAAAATAGACAAATAGACCAATAGACAAGAATCAAAGACACAGATATACAACCACATACCTTTAGCCACCTGACTTTTGTCAAAGACACCAGAAAAATACATTGGTTCATCTTCATCATATTAGTTTAGTAAAATTGGAAATCTATATGCTGAAGAATAAAGCTTGACCCTTATCTCTCCACTTGCACAACAATTTATTCCAAGTATTTCCGGAGCATCAATCCCAAATAAGAGACTGAAATTTCTAGGGAAAATTATAGGAAATACATTTAAATTGTTATTTTAGCCATTCAGAGAGTTATTAATGTCAATGATTTTCAAGTGGAATCTTTCAAAACTTCTATTCCACAAAATATGTTAATTGAGCAAAGTGGGAGCCCACAGAGGGGAGAAAAATTTTCAAGCTACACATCTGACAGAAGATTAGTGTCTAAAATATTAAAAAAGAACTAAAAAGTCAAACATCAAAAATACAAAAAGCCAATTAAAAATGGACTGTTTCCCTGAAAAGAAAATTTTCTAAACAGGAAATATGAATATCAAATATATGACTAAATTAGTTTTCAACATTCTTTGCTATTGGAAAATTGGAAATTAAATATGCTTTGATATTTTACCTTTCCCAAATTAAAATGTTAAAATAAAAGCAAAAACGAGAAATCAAAGGGGAAAAAACACAAACAAATGCCTTAGTTAATGTTGGTTAAGATGTAAACTTTCATATATCTTTCACTGCTCTTTAACAGAATGATCTCTAAAGTAGAACTCATTTACTTTAATGAGATGATTAAAATGGAAATGTGATGTATTGCCATCTATGAATTAGGCTGATTTATTGCCTCACAGATATGAGACTGTTTTCCAACTCACACAAATTATTTGGTTTGCTACAACACTGAATTGATAATAAAAGTATTTATCTTCAACTTTCATAGACACCTCAAAAAGGTATTCTCATGTTTGGCAACTGAGTGTAAGGCTTACATTTGCTCTATAACATTCACAGGATTTGTCCTGGGATGGGAAGTAATGAAAAGCTCAAATCTTAGAAAATGTGTACCTGCACATTACTCTAGATTTGTGGGAAAATACTGTCTTCACTGATTTAATTGAATTTTCATTTTTTTTTTTTTACTTTTCCTTATAGAGTGAGTCTGGGTATAGTGTTCAAAACAGAATGTATAATAAGATCCAGGATACACAATGTGTTATCTTCAAAACAAATCATAATCTGTTAAAGAATAGGAAACACTTAAAAATTTTCTAGAATGCCAATGGTTACTACATTTCGGTGACATAAACATTGATATCCTGTCTTGGCCATTGACTGAGGCTGTATGGAGTATTTCCCACCAGGAACTCATCCAAGTTGGTAGCCACATATTGTTAATCATTCTTTCTTATTTTTATGTGGTTGGTGCATGCATTCTTGTATGTGAAAACACTTGTTATACAGGTAGAGATACCAAGAGTACTACCAAAGTCAGTGTTTGTCTCCCTCTTTCTTTGGGGTAAGGCTTTTCTGCTTGCTGTACATGTTCATGTAGTACAAGAACTTGCTCATAAGATTTCTAGAAAATTCTATTACTGCTAAGGAATGCTAAGATTGTAGTCACACTCCAACAAACCTGGATTTTATTTGGATACTTGGGATCAAAGTTCAGGTAATCAGGATTTCACAGCAAATAAATTTACCCTAACTCTGAGAAACATTTTAAGGGAGTCTGTTCTTACACACACAATTGAACTGTTGTGTGACCCACAAAGTTTAGCTGCACTGGCAGTAAAAAAATATTAACCTCTGCAACTATCTCTCATTTTTAATGTTTCTAGAACAAATTACTATAATATATTTTGCTTAAGCCAGAAGTATATCTACTGTAGAACTCATTATCACTTACATCTTCAGATGCACATCAAAAGGATCAATGCTGAGATGACTTTGTTGCTTAGGAATACCAGGAAAATCTCTAATAACCATTGACAATTCAGCGTCCTCAAAGAGCTTTGGATTTGATCAGTGCCTTTTGCTTTCACATTGCTTGAAGTCCACAGGGATATGAGCTACACATTTGCCTCTCTATCAGGTCCAAGCAGCTGTGCTTTCAGTCAACATCATAGTGTCTCCTGGACTCTATTCTAAAATCATTTCCCTGACCCAGAATCTGACTATGTGTTTTGGTCACTCTTCTCCGTGAAATATTGCCCATTGAACGGAATGGTATGCATTGAATGAATTCATCCTGCATGTCACAGCAGAAAGGAAACAAGTTTATTCAGCATACTGCAAATGGTAAAAGACCAGATAGAATTTAGAACACTGCTTTCAGCATACTGCAGTATGTTGTGAGGTCATCCTTTTGTAGAATTAGGGGATTGGTTTAGGTTAGTTATTTCCTGTCCAGTACATACATAATTTATGCATGTGAACAAGGGCCGTCCAAATTTACTGGTATATAGGTTTGGAAGATTAGTGTGAGCTCCTCTGCATGTAATTTCAAGTTCTGCCATCTTTGTCATGAAAATAAGGAACATACAATTAAAGTATTCTAGGTGAGTCCCAGAAAGAGGCTCCAGTTCTAAGGCACAGAGGTGGAACTCCAGAGTCGAAGGTCACAGCACTCCATGTCTCATAAATTAGCTAGAGGACAGGGTTGAGATTTCTCAACCAAAAAGTGAAAATTTTGTGATTGGAACATCATTTTTCAGGTTATCTTATAAATGGCTTTCCCTACACATAGTCTGCAGCTTGTCCTTTGCAAAAACTTCTACATCTATTTGATCTTGGAATAAGTGATTTCAAGTATTTGTGTGAAATGATACATTTTAGTGTTTAAATTTTTTAATATCTAAAGTTCTTCTTGGTCACCAGTAAATCAATTTTGGATGTTGTCAGAGGTGTATGACACTGAAGGATGAGTTGAGTTTTTTCAGTGAGCATTCAGGATATTAATAATGGTGTATATTGCACAAAATTGAAATTAGAAAGTGCTTTTGTTGGTAAGTTGTTAGGAAGCATAATATACAGAGTCATATGGAAAAAATGGAATCCTTAAACTGTGTCAGTAGCCTGTGTTAGAGCAATGTTTCTCAGATAGAGAAGCACATGATTCCTGAATCACTGATCAGAAGTAACACCTGATAATGTGCTTTTGTGGAGATTCTCTACCCCAAACAATTCATCTCCATATTTAAGGTAAACAATATCAAATAAGATCAAAGCTACGCCGAGACAAAGTCTAGGAGAAATACTTTAAGTCTTTATTAAGAGTAATCTATGATTTCCATACAGGAATAATCCTTTGGTTGACAAAATAAAAGGAGATGACCTCCAGTTTCTTCAAACAAATATAAAATATAGTAGCCTGCAATGAAACCTATATGGCACTAACATCATTTTAAGTTTTTACATATTTTCCACATTTTTACTTTTTCTGTACTGTTGATATGTGGATACCCTTCACAATTCTGTGTCTGTGTCTCTTTTCTACCACCCGTTTTCTTTCTGTAATATTATCATCCAAATGAAATGTCTTTATATCAGAAGACATGCCAAGCTTCTGAGTGTTTCACAGCAAGCTTCTTTTTTATTTTTAAATTTTTATTTTATTATTTGTGTGTGTGTGTGTGTGTGTGTGTGTGTGTGTGTGTGTATGTCTGTGTGTATGTCTGTGTGTCTGTGTGTATCAGAAGGCATTATATGTGCCTGTGGAGGCCCAAGAGTTACTTTGGGAATCGCATTGGATTGCTTCTACCTATTATTTGCTTTGCTCTTGAGATTCCCACTCTCTGCCTTTTAGAATGTACAGGCCACCATTTCTACCTGACATTTTTATGTAGAATCTGGGTTTCAAACTCAGGACCATGTGATTATGAAGCAGATGCTTCACCCTTGCGCCATCTCTCTTCGCTATCTCACGCTGTAAGTTTGAATGGTATTAATGTATGATTTCAGAATTTTGGATATTATTGTAGCTTCAGGAAATAGTTTTCAGTATTGAGTTGTGTGGCTTTAGACTCAGTGGACTAGAATTGTTAGGGAATCCCAAGATGCAGCATGAATTGCATAAGAGATCTCTTACGTGAGAAAAGAACTCCGGTTAGTATCAGCCAGGGAAGACCTACCATCTTTTCCTTCCAGAAAGAAGAAAATATTCTGAAATACTGGGGATCTCAGAGGTTCTACAGAATCTGAATTCACTTATGCATTTAGGTATCTTTGTGATTCTTAAAACTCATATTTTACAAAGAAGGTAGAGATTATAGCCATTTTATCATCCAGATCTGGTGTCTCCTGAGGAAAAAAAAATTATGACTAATGTCATCCAAGTCATAGAGAAACCGATCAAGTAAAAAGCAATAATCCCAAACCCTGTGCCTTGGTTCTCATGTAGGCCTATGGGAGACTCTGAAACCTGCCTTTTCAAGACCTCTCCCCAGAGAAACTCAGAGTGAAATGAAAAGATTGAAACCTGATTTGCATGAAGAACTTTCCCTTCATAATGTGTCTGCAGAGCCTGCAAAGGATCTGAAGACACCAAACTTGAGCAAAGGCATCGATGACATCCAGTCATTGACAAGGTCCCTACCAGGTCCTCGATGAAAGTTTTTCTTGGACTTCTTGTTTTTGGCTCATGTCAGAAGAAGTGGATGTTAGTCCTTCCTTGAATACAAATAGAAACATCTCAATAGGATGTTTCTTTCCTTAACAACAACTCTCTCTTACCTTTGTCTAGGGACAGTTTTTCAGACTGTGGTGAGCTAGGAACCTTCTCTGTTCTTGTCTCTAGGTGGGAAGGTGACACTTACCTGCGGCCTTAGCTCTGGATCAGTGACTACAAATAGCTGCGCCAGATGGTACCAGCCAATCCCATGCCAGGTTCCCCATCTACTGATCTACAGTACAAAAATTTGTCCTTCTGTAGTCCCTGGTAGGTTTTCTGGAGCCATCCTTGGAAACAAAGCCACACTTACCATCACAGGGGCTCAGATTGAGGATGAGGCCGACTATTCCTGTGCACTGTTTATGGGAAGTGGCATCCACACTGTGATCTAAACCTTTGGAGAAGTGTAACAAGATCTTCATATGTTCACAGTGGCTCCTCATTCACAGACAGAAAGAATATGTGAGGCTAAAACGGGTTGTACCACAATAAAGAAAATGGGGCTGTGTTGACCAAAGCAAACAAATAAAAAAGAAACTCTACATGTCATACCAAAGCCAAAGCATAAATATTCAGAGGAAAGAAAACATACTTATCTGATCCTCTCATTTTCACATCTGGGATGTTGGGATTGTAGACCTGTGTGTTGCTACTCCGGCTTATGCAGGGCTGGGGAAAAAGCTCAGATCCTCTGTCATTCTAAAGTGGTACACTCCTAATAAGCCATTTCCAAATAAATAAATCATGTTGCAAATTGTAATAGAAAAGTCATAATACTTCACATACTTTAATCAAGCCTGTCAGAAAAACTGGTGAATTCAGTTTAAACCATAAAATTCAGAAGGGCTTAAAAGGAAATATTTTAAGTTCAGAAAAGGCCCATCTGCCAATCCAGCTTACTGGACTCAGGAAAATATCTACCAAAATTGAATGTGAAGAAAAAACATATCATAACATAAATAGGCTAATTGATCCATTACTACCAAGTGAGGCTGCTTACTACCAAGTGAGAATTTTGACTGTAACCCACAAAGTTCCTAAAGTAGACCAAACTGGACATGGGTAGAGACATATACATATGAAGTGTGTCTATCACATTTTTATGGAAAATAAAAGTTTGCAGAGACTATTAGCTTTTATAAAGCATTGTTATGCAATGAAAAATGTGTGAAAAAATACTTTAAAATATAAATATACATAAAGCTTTATGCATTTGTTCTTCAATGATGGTATCATATGATCCCCAGATTCTTCCTTTTATGATTTGTAAGCTGTTTTTAACAACTCATTAGCTTGTTCTCTGGTAGCTTGACCCTTATTATTATAGTGAACAACGTATATGTTTTGAATATCTAAATATTCACAAAAGGTTTTAAGGGCTAGGGATCTGTAGCAGGATTTGCATTTCTTTAAAGTTTATAGGGTTTTATTTTAGAAACAGCCGAACTGAGCCACTAGAGAGGGACCTCTCTCGTGTGCTCTATAAATAGACCTAGACATCCTTCCTTCAAGCATTCTTTTGCTCTGCAACTGACAAAGTGCTTTCACCCAATAGCCTCAGTTAAAAATGGTGGTTGTTATAATAGTATCTGTGACATATATGTATAAAATTGTTAAAGAAAAAATCCATTTAAGTTAATAAAAATGAAAAGATTATTTCTCTTTTTTCTCCCACATTTTATTTTTTCCTAAGCATACAAGCTCAATAGGTACCTACAGTTCTCTCCCTTCTCCTCCTCCCTCTCTCTTCATCCCTCATGTACAAAATTCAACATTAAATCATCATTGGAGACAGACTATCTTCTGTAAATGATAAAACATCTGTGGGAAATGGGTGAGTCTCCTGCCTGTTTTCTCTGCCCTCAGACCTGTTTAGTGCACTTGATGGTGACAGTTAATAGACACTGCCATTCTAAGAGGAAAGACTCAAGAACCAGTGGTCCTTACAACCTCCACATACCACTAAGGAACTCCAGTGATAAACAATCATTTCGGAGATTTCCTGAGACAATGGGAATAGATAATGAAGTTTTCAGGACACTGGTATAGGTTCAGCCAGAGATTGTGAGTCAGGCACCAAGAATGGATTTCTTTTTCCCTCATAACTTACATTAACTTGAAATGTCTTGCCACCAGGGGGAGGCAAACTTCATGGGAAAGAAATTACAATGGAGTTCTTCATTTGAGCCCTCCACCTTCATGAGCATAAGCCTTCAAAGTGAGCATATTGGCATGGGAAGTTAGATCCTCTGAGCACCTGACAGGATAAGGGGCTTGAGATCCCTGACTGAGCTGAGGACCTTAAAAATTCATCATTGTATCTCTATGGCCTGGGATCCTCTCCTTGTTTTCACATTTGTCACAGGTCAGGTATGGGCAAAGGCCAGAGACCTGTATTGTCCAGTCCCAACCCTGCACCTTAGTATTTCTCACCAACATTATTCACTTCCTCTCCACTAGAACCTTAATGGATATCTATTTCCAGAGTCCTTTTCTTAAAAAAAAAAAACAAACTTTTTTAAAATTTTTTATTGTTTATTCAATTGTGCATGTGTGTGCGTGTGTATGCACGCGTGTGTGTGTGTGTGTGTGTGTGTGTGTGTGTGTGTAGAACCACGGACGAATTCGGGAACCACCATGGACCATCTCCACCTCCTCCTTGTTTACTCTGTCCCGGGATTCACAGGCTCCGCCAGGACCAGAAACACAGGCAACCCCCGCTTCTGCCCAGCGTCTATAGGTGGGGTCTAGAATCCGAACTCAGGACCTTCCACCTGCAAGGCAGAGGCTTAACTCCTGAGCCACCTCTCCAGCCCCCAGAGTCCTTTTCTTAACCTGCATTGTCTCAGCCATCATCTGCATCTTCCTCTCTGGAAAAATCAGTCAAACAAATCTGCACCCTTAGTAATAGATATAATGGTAAAAGAGGAGTAAAACCGGCAAAACCCTCAATCAGCCCTCGGTTTCTGTGGCAAGTCGGCAGCAATGGTGGTGTTGCATCAAAGGGACAGGATCTCAGATCTATTCTTAGACTCAGGCTCTGGGTTGAATTGGCACTTGACCATCCTGAACATTCAGGATGAGGATGAGAATGTGTACCTCTGTGAGTGTGGTAGTGGGAACAACTGTGTGTAGCCCCAGTAATACAAGTAGAAGGGAAGTGAGATAAGAACCTGATTGATCTGCCCAGTGCCTACTCCTTTCTCTGTTGTTTTTGCTCACACTTCTGGAGAACTTCATGATTTTTCCTGAGATTTTTTTCCATATTCCCAGATACTTTGCAAATCTAATTCATGTTAGATGCTACCTTAGGTGCAAATATTTTCTTAGATTGTTTGAAACATTTGATTTTTACATGAACACTCGCAGTTGTTCCTATTCACTATAGTCTTGATGGGATTTTTACTGTGCAATGATGGCATCATCTTCCCTCAACATTCTTCATATTTGCACCTTGTGAGTGTGCTGTACAGTGATAAATAAGGCATAATTTTATTGAGGTATTTTGTCTTCACCACGGTGAGCAGGGTTATGCACGCAAATGTTCAATGTAGATTTCATCCATCTTTCATGTCTCCATGTGCAAATAGGAGTGAGCACAAGGACGGGGGTACACAGTCACAAACAGTGGAAGAGTACAAAAAGCGTTTGAAGCTTTCATAAGGATCCCACTACTTTTGACAAAGTCGATTTGTCCACGTGCAGGTGTGGTTATTGATTCCAATTTTCATCGTGATGTTATTTAACAACATCTGGGAGATGGACCTCTGAGTGTCCCTGGGGATTTTATCTTTATTTGATTAATTGACACTGTTTCCTGTGTACATTCTCCTGAGCTGGGATGCTGGATAGCACAAGCAGACAGTGAACTTAGCAAAAGCATTCACGGACGTCTCCTATTTAATTTTGGATATAGAGGCCCTTTCTGTGTTAACTTTCCCTCCTTGATGGACTGTAATTTTGAAGGCTGAGCCACAAAAACTCCTTTCTCCCTCAAGTTGATTTGTCAGGGTATTTTATCACACCAGTAAGAAAATTAATTAAAACAATAGGAAATTTCTAATGAATTTCTGTGGAGTATCAGTGTTAAAACTTGGATTTTGATGTAACAGTAGTGTATTACATGCAAAACCATTACAAAAATATATGTAATTATATATCTGGCTAAAATTATAACTCATCTTCCAAAGATTAACATTTTAATTTTTTTCTAGTTTCCCAAGCACAATGAGTGTTCATCTCTATCTTCCTCCATCTCCCCTGTATTTTCCCCAATTCCTTCCATCCTTCCTCCCTTTCATCAACCCATGTGCAACTCCCATCCACCCTCCTGTCTGTCTCCTTCATAACAACCCAGGACTCCCTTTGGAATTTCTTCTCCAGTATTGGCCCAGGCTTCTGTGGAAGGTCCAGTATTTCTTCCTTCGGTAGACACACTGATAGAGGCACTTCCCTTCACCCTAAAAAGCCTAACCCTTGAGGGTCCCATTGCCTGTAATTATTTCTCCTGAGATCCTCGCTAGTCTATGGGAGTTGGATGTTGATATGTCAGCTATAATGTAGTTCTGGTGAGAACAAGTGTGGTTGCAGTGAGTTTCTGATGCAGTAACCCTGTCTGGAGAGGAATGTCTAGGCCAGTGATAGATCTTCCCATGTTTAGTCTCTTTAGGTCACATCCTTTTCTGCAAGATTCCCTGAGACCCATGATGGGAGATGTGGTTTGTTTGATTCATTTGTTTCTGGGTATAAAATAGGGGGAGAGATTTGGATACAATTTAAAACAATCACTTTATGAGTTAAAAAACAACTGAATAGTAATTCTTTTTTTAAATTTTTAATTATTATTATTTATTCAACTGTGTGCATGTGCATGTGTATGTGCACGTGTGTGTGTTTGTGTATGTGTAGAACCACGGACGAATTCGCGAACCACCCTGGACTCCTCCACCTCCTTCTGCCCCGGGATTCACCAGGACCAGAAGCGCAAGCCGCCCCCGCTTCCGCCTGGCGTCTATACGTGGGATCTGGGATCCGAACTCAGGACCTTCTGCCTGCAAGGCGGAGGCTTAACCCCTGAGCCACCTCTCCAGCCCTGAATAGTAATTCTTAAAAACAAATTTTATGACCAGAAAGAGAACATCTCTGCAGCCAATGAAGCACAGTGTGGGGAAGGATTCTTCATTTCTCAGTTTTATGACATTCTTTCAACTGTCCCAGTGGGGAAGGAAGATGAACACTTATGTTAGTTTGGCTTCATTGCTATGCTAAGAAAAGAATGAAGAAGCAGAGACAGGTAGTGTTCCTTGGAAGCCATCTTCCAGTGAATATGAACCAGTCAGCCATGCAAAAGTTAGTCCAGATTGCTCCTGAATGTGACCCAACATCTCTGTTTCAGATTCAAAATACATCCTTTTTTTTCATGGAACATGACAATAGCAGAAAAGAAAGCCAAAAAGATGGTTGGTCCTTCCACAATCTGGTCACAACACACTTGTCACTGAGCACTAGTAGTGTGTGGTCAGCAAGCACAGCCTTATCCAGTCCCTGCTGCCATGAAAGTTAACAGGACAGAGTGACCTTAGCTTTCTTCTGATGCTTATTTGGCACCAATCCTGCAGCTACTTGTATAAACAATTTGTCTGAGAAGAGCTGATCATGGACCATCAAAATGACCATGGGAAATGCTCAGTCACTAACACCAAAGACCTAGAAAACGGCATCTCAGAATGCCCTCGACCTTAAGATGCTAGCCTTAGCTAGAGATATGGGCACCAAAAGGTTCCTGTACCTGGTGACTACCTGTTAGATTATATCATTTCAGAGCATGTTACCAGGCTAAAGAACACACCTGCCCATGAGGTGGACAGAAGAATGGGAAGGAAAAAAGACATATTCCACTCAAAATTGTGATTTGTTCCTCAATACAATATTGTTCCTTCCTTGTTTATTTTTTTCTTCCTTGTTTATTTTTATCAACACATTATTTTTCCAATGTGATGTGGCCATATCTGAATTAACAAAAGGAAAGTCAAGATCAAAAGAACAGCTTTTTGTCTCTGGCCAGGGGGTGACATACAGTGCCCAGCAGAATAGAGTGAAGGGCATTGCAGGAGCAGCAAAATTGCAAAAGAAAATCAACAAACCACAATCCAGAACTTCAGAGACTATATCAATCACATAGAACTAGGCCAGCCTAATCTCTCCCCATCCTGGAGCTCAGGGACATTTGCGGAAGAGGGGGCGGTAAGATTGTAAGAGCAAAAGGATGGGAGGAGCAACGACTTGCAAGATTCTCAACAATAGTTGGGGCCAAAGCAATCATAATGGGACTTTGCATGCCCTGCGCAATGTCCAGCGCACTGTTGCCCTCATAAAGTCTAGCATCTGTTAAGGGCACCGAGACCCCTGGAGGCAAGGGATTGACAGCCATAGTAGTGATCTTATGCTTAAGGGGAACAAGAGAAAGGGCTTATGGAAACGCCACTGGGTCCTTATATGTCATCGGAGGGGAGGACCCAGTGGAGAGTTAGGCGTACACAATAAAGGACTCTCTGGGGATTGGGGGGGGAGGCACTGAGGGATGGGGAGGGGGAGGAGGGGGTTCGGGGGGAGGAGGGGGGAAGGAGGGAACTGGTAAAAAAATTTTAAAATGTATAATTAAATTTTTAATAAAAAACATGAAAAAAATATCAAAAGAACAAGGAGAATTTTAAGATTTAACATTTAATTATTTCTCTGTAATGCAAAGGGGTTGGTCACAAGATTCAATTGTAAAGGACCAATTAAAGAAAACTCAAGTATAGATAAAAGAATAAAAATGGAAAAACAATTGTTCAAAATTTCTTATGCTTCAATTTATTTTGTTCTCAGATCCAAATCCTTCTAGTATACCTATGAGATGAGTTTGTTTTAAAAAACTCTGGTTGTTCCCTATAGGAGAGCTGCCAAATATATCTTAGCAAGTAGTCATAGAACTCTTTGGGAAAACCCAGCATCATATGGGAGTTTGGGGTAGGGCATCTCATATGAAATACAAAAAATCTGTAGGAAATGTATGGTGTTTCATGCTCTTATTTTCTTCCCAAGACATATATAGGGCACTGGCATGAGGTAGGCACATCATCTATGTTAGTTGAATGATGAGAATAAGAATGATAATGATTAAGTACACTGCCATAGTGAGCTAGAAGGGCAGAAGACAGGAGGATTATAGAACTCCACCACCAGGCTTCCTGAAATGATGGAAAAGAAGAGCTTCAAGAACACATGCTTGGTTCCACCAACAGATTTTTAATCAGAAAGAAAAAGTAAGTACAAGGCTTTTAAAAAGTACTGAAGAAGGAAATTAACATGTGGCCAGGAGGTGGAGATAAACTCTGAGCAAATAAGCAATTGAGATTTGTCTGAGCCCTCAACCATTCTGAAATAATAGTCTTCAGTGTGAACAGATTTGCAGGGGAGGTTTGGTGCCACCCAGACCTGTGCTGAAGGAATAAGAGACTTGGGAACCCTGGTTCAGCTGAGGACCTGAAAGACTCAGCGTCACATCTCCACTATGGCCTGGGCACCTCTCCTCGCTGTTCTCACTCTTATCACAGGTCAGGTGTGGGCAATGGTCAGAAACCACTATTGACCATCCCAGATTCCCTACCTCCCCCCTTTTTTTATTGGTCTAACATTATTCCCGTCCTCTCTACCAGACCTTTAATGAATGTCTGTGTTTTCAGAGTCCCTCTCTCAGCTTGTGCTGTCCCAGCCACCGTCTGCATCTTCTTCTCTGGGAAAATCTGTCAAACTCACCTGCACCCTGAGCAGCGGCTATGATGATTATTATGTGAGTTGGTACCAGCAGATATCTGGAGAAAGTCCTCGGTTTGTTATGATAGTAGGCAAGAATGGCATGTTAGGCTCAAAAGGAGATGGGATCCCTGATCGATTCTCAGGCTCAGGCTCTGGGCTGGAACGGTACCTGACCATCCAGAACATACAGGAGGAGGATGAGAGTGCCTACTACTGTGGAGCAAACCATGGCAGTGGTAGCAACTACGTGTAACCCACAGTGATGCAAGTAAAAGGGAAGTGAGATAAAAACCTGGCTGACCTGCCCAGTGCCGACCCCTTTTACTATTGTTCTCACTCATACTTCTTGGCACCTTCTGCCTGAGAATTTTCTAAGTTCACAAACATTTTGTAAATGTAATCTACATTAAATGCTCCCTTGGGTGTAAACATAAGGCTTATTTGAAGCATTTTATTTTTTACATGAACTTGTGGCTGTTCACTTTTTCCCTGGTATAAATTTATTGTACAGGTTATATAGCTCTGTACAAGTTAATTCATAGTGCAATGTAGGCCTCACTTTTCTCCACATTTACTACCTATCAGCGTGCCAAGCATGGATGAGCATAAATATTTTCATGAAAAATTATGAGCCTGACAATAGTGAAACGTGTGTACAAATGTTCACCCTTTATTTTTACTACTTTGTAGGCATCCATGTGTGGAGAATTTGAGTGTAGATGTGAAGGTCCACAGCTTTGAATAATAGGAGAGTGTTAGGCAGCTCTGAATTCTGAGATGTGGTCCATCAATTACTAGGAGAAGTAGTTTATCCTGCTCCAGTGTGCTTGTTAATACTCATTTTTGCTTTTATGAGATGTAGAATGCTTGGAAGACAAGTCTCTGAACATCTCTGTGGCACATGATCTTGTTCATATTAATTGTTACTGGAAGGCCTACTCACTGTGGATGGACTCTTCCCTGGACTAGAATGTTGTACTGTAGAAAAACTGAGAAACTGACCTGCATATAGTCATCTATTATTTTTTCCAGCCCGATTATGGATGTGATGTGACCTTATGTTCCTACTACCTTGACTCCCATGCAATCAGGGACTGTGCCCTTGGTGTTATACCAGAATAAACTGTTCCATCTTAAGTCAATTTTGTAAGGCTATTTTATTACAGCCACAGTAAAGACAACTAAGTATCAGGAGATAAACTGCTAATGGAACTACTCTGCAATGCTCCTGTAATGATAAAAATGAGATTAAGAGCACCACCTTCCTGATGAGAAAGTAAAGGAGGATGTTTTCCTCAATGGTATATCTACTAATCTGCGATGCTTGCTGGAGCATGAATCTGGTCAGATACAAGTCATCAGAGACTTGATAAATTGCAGTGTGTCTCACAAGCAAAAAGATTTGAATATAGGAGGGAGTCTGGCAGGGAAGATGAAAGGTTATAGGAAAAAAAGGAGAAGGGATAGGTTTTGGGTTGAAAAGGTTATAAAGTCTCAATTTCTACATATATTTGTATATATGTGTATAACAATGCAAAGAAAGAAAGTAAAAGAAATTAAAATAGAGAAAACTAAAGACACCATCTTCTCAAATACTATCCTCGATTAAGCAAAACTATACATCTTTAAATTGCTGTAAGTACGCAAATATGGCAAGAATGCCATAAGTTTGTGCCACAAAAGGGGAGTGTGTGCTGAGCATCACATACTAAAGAAGGAAACTTCATGGAGGAAAGAGAGTTGTAGCACGTTATGAGAATACACCCACCCTTTTGTTCAATATACAGCTTGAAATCTTAACTAGAGCAATAAATAAAGAAAAGAAAATTAATTAAATAAAAATGGGAAAGAAAGAAATCAAGTTATATCTATATTTAAATTATATGATTTTTCCATACATAACAGGTTGCAAAGCCTCTACAGAACATGTTCTTAACCTGATAACAATTTCAGTAAAAATTCAAGCCACAACATTAACAAAATTAAGAGCCTAACTGTATATCAAAGACAAACAAGTTGAGAAATGGTGAAATTTGTCATAGCTTTGAAATTAATTTAAAAAAAAGTGAAAGACCTATACAAGGAAAATATTAAAAGAATGAAGAAGGAAATGGAAGAAAATAAGAGATGATGAAAACACATTATCCAAGATGTAAGCCCACAGAATTACAGCCATTTGATCTTTGACAAAGGGGCCCAAAGAATTCAATAAAAAAAGAGCAGTATCTTCAACAAATAGTTCTGGAAAAAGTGGATATCCACATGCAGAAGATTAAATCTGGACCCACACTAGTCACCATGCACAAAAATTATTTCCAAATGGATAAAGGACCTAAATATTAGGCCAGAGACTATAAAAAACCTACTTGAAAGGGTAGGGAACTCCCTTGAGTTGATTGGGCTAGGCAAGCAGTTCCTAAACTGAAATCCAATAGCACAGGCACTAGAACCAACATTTAACAAATGAGATCTTATGAAATTAAAGAGCTTTTGTTCAGATAAAGAGATTGTAAAGTGAGCCAAAAGGCAACCAACAGAGTGGGAGAAATCTTCACTAACCACCTATCTCATAGAATTCTATTATCCAGAGTGCACAAAGAATTTAAAAACTAAATACCAAGGAGATAAATGGTCCAATTGAAAAATGGGCTTCGGAGGGGGCTGGAAAGCAGGCTCAAGGGTTAAGCTTCTGCCTTGCAGGTGGAAGGTCCTGAGTTTGGATCCTAGACCCCACATATAGACACCAGGGGGAAGCTGGGACAGCCTGCATAGTCCTGGTAGGGCAGAGCCTGTGAATCCCAGGGCGGAGTAAACAAGGAGGAGGTGGACACACACACACATACCCACACACACACAATTGAATAAATAATAAAAAAAATGGGCTTGGAATTCAAAAGAAACTCTTCCAAGGACAAAATTGAATATCTTTTAAAATGCTCCACATCCTTAGCCCTCAGGGAAATGCAAATCAAAGCTATCCTGAGATACCATCTCACCCTGGATAGGATAGTGAAAATCCACAATATAAACATCACCAAATACTGGAGAGGACGTGGAGAAAAGGGAACTCCAATACATTACTGGTGGGAATGCCGACTTATACAACAACCACTCTGGCAATCAGTATGGTGATTATTAAAAGAGTTAAAGATTGAAATGTCATATGACTCTGCTATACCACTATTGGGAACAATTCCCCATAATGCACTAATTCACTACAGTGACACGAGCAAAACCATGTTCATTACAGCACTGTTTATAATATAGCAAAGTCATGAAATCAACTCAAATGTCCAACAGTTGATGAATGGATAATAAAAATGTGGTACATTTACACAATGGAATACTATTCAGCCATCAAAAAAGATGAAATAATGAAATTTGCTGGGAAATGGATGGAATTAGAGAAAAACTATATGAAGTGAAATATCCTAGACACAGAAAGTTGGACACCATATGTATTCCCTAATAGGTGGATCCTAGTTCCAAACCCATTTAATGACATATTCACAGGTAAATCTCTGCAATACCCACTATAATCATAAAGGATTATAAACAGGAGGAAAGGGAAGGAGGATCTCAAAAGAAAGAAGATAGGGGATCATGCTTAGGTAGAGTAAATAGGCCATAGTAAGTATTACATGTAAATAGTGAGACATCTGTTGTGCAGCTCATTCTCACTTCCCTTCCTGGTCACTTGGGACTGAACAGGTTTGATCTCACCAATCAGGGAGTCTATAGGGACTGGCAGACAGATGATAACCATTCCACAAATGTGACACTGACCTCTCCCCAAATTCTGTGCCCTACTTCTATTCTTCCTTCTACCTTTGTGTCTTCTCTTATATTAAGATCTTCATTTAAAAAGTCTTTTACCTTTGGTTAGGAGGTGACCTTCGATACCAATCAGGATGTAGACAAGGATGATGCAAGAACAGCAAAACTGAAAACAACAACAAACTTAACTCAGAACACCAATGACCCTACATTATTCACCTGAAACCAGACCAACCAAATCTCTCCCCATCCTAAAGCTCAAGGAACCTTGTAAAAGAGAGGCTAGCAAGACTGTAAGAGCCTAAAGATGGGGAGAACTAATGATATGCAAGATATTCCACATAAGTTTAGGGCTGCATCGGCCAGATTTGGACTTTGCTTGACATGCACAATGGCTGACATGTCAAGGACCCCCCAAAGTCTAGCATGACAGGAGAAGGCTCCATGCAGTAGTATCCTTAGAGGCAAGGGATTAACATTCGTTATAGAGTTCCCATACTAATGGGGAGCCCAGAAAGGGATCAGCGCTATGCCAAAGCATCTTTACCCCTCACTAGGTTGGAGGACTCAGAGGGAGGGGTGGCATTCACACAAAAGTATGCTGCCGGGGATAGGAGGGGGGAAAGGGGGAGGCACTGGGAGAGGAGGAGAGAGGAAGTGTTGAAAGGAAGGGAAAAAGGGGAAAGAGTGCAAGGGGGGAATGGGGAAGGGAGGAGGGATGAAGAGCATGGAGGTACCTATTGAGCTTGTACGATTCAGAAAAATATAAAATGTGGGAGAAGAAAACATGAAAAGTGGTCTCACTTCACTAGTTTTCAGAGAAACCCATAGTAAAAGATGATGTTTATTGTCATTTAGCAAATAATCCCCAGTTCAATTTGTTCTGTTGGGAGTTCACATGCAGTCTGTGCAAAGGAATAAATGTGGTATCAGACCAAAAAAAAAAAAAAGACATGAAAATTTTAAGATTTAACAACTAATTCTTTTCTCAATAACATAAATGTATTAATCACAAGGACTTAGCTGTAAAGGACCAATTAAAGAAAATTCAAATTTAGACAAACGAATAAAAAAAAAAGAAAAGCTGGTTAAAATTTCTGATACTTTCATTTGTTTGTTTTCAGGCATAACACCTTTTAATACACCTGATTGCTGTACTAGTTTGGGGCACTCCTCACCTTCCCAATAAGTGAGCCTGCAGGATTTCTTTGGGAAATAGTTGCAGACCTCATGGAAAAAACTCAGGGAATGCTGAGAAGGGCATCTCTGGGAAAGCAAACATCCATAGGAAATGGGTTGAGGATCAAACTCCTGTTTTCTTCTCTTAGAAAAGTATGGGACTCTGGCGTTTGGGGTGAGCGCATCATCCATGTGAATTGAATTATGAGCATGAAAATGCCAATGTTGTATTAAGTACACCACCATCTTGAGATGAAAGGCCAGTGGACAGGTGGCCAGTTGGACAGGTCCAACATCCAAGTGAGGGAAGAGAAAAGAAAAAAAATTGGAAGTTTCATAAGAATGAAAATAAAGAGTTTTCCATACACATCCCTCCCTTCCAAAAGGATGTCAGTCAGAAAAAAAAAAAAAAAAAAAAAAGACCCTTCAGTACTGAAAGAGAAATTCAAAGTATGGTCACCAGGTGGCAATAAACCTGAAGTAAAGCGCCACTGAGTTTTCTCCCTGTGTCTTCTGCCATTCTGAAGCATCTGTCTTCATTGCCAACAGATTTGCATGGGAAGCTTGGTCCCACCCAGACCTGTGTTGAGAGAATAAAAGACTTGGGAACCCGGATTCAGGTAAGAACCGGAAAGACTCAGCATCACATCCCCACTATGGCCTGGGCACCTCTCCTCACTGTCCTCACTCTTGTCACAGGTCAGTGTCCTCACTACTGACCATCTCCAACCTCACATACTTCTCTTTCCCTCCAACATGATTCCCTTCCTCTCTACCAGACCTTTAATGAATGTCTGTGTTTTCAGAGTCCCTCTCTCAGCCTGCGCTGACACAGCCACCATCAGCATCTTCCTCTCTGGGAAAATCAGTCAAACTCACCTGCACCCTGAGCAGCGGCTATGCTAATTACATAGTGGGGTGGTACCAGCAGAATTCTGGAGAGAGCCCTCGGTTTGTTATGGCAGTGGGCAACAGTGGCATGGTAGGTTCGAAAGGAGATGGGATCCCTGATCGATTCTCCGGCTCAGGCTCTGGGCTGGAACGGTACCTGACCATCCAGGACATACAAGACGATGATGAGAGTGTCTACTATTGTGGATCAGACCATGGCAGTGGTAGCAGCTATGTGTAAACCACAGTGATTCAAGTAGAAGGGAAGTGAGACAAAAACCTGACTAATCTGCCCAGTGCCTGCCTCCCTCACCGCTGTTTTCACTCACAGGAACCTTCTTGATCTTGCCTGTGGGTTTTCATTTTTCTCAGATAATTTATAACTGTAATCTGTATTAAATGTTCCTTTAGATGCAAATATGTTCTTAGGATCATTTGAAATGTTTGATTTTTTACAGGAACTTTGGCTGTTTCCACTCACTTGTGCCCTGGTGTAATTTTATTGTACATGCTATAGGGCTCTGTATAAGTTAGTTTGCAGAACTGTGATGGAATTGTCATCCCTTACCTTTATCCACATCCGCCATGTGTGCCAAACACTGATGAAACTAATATTTCCATGAAAAGATAGGACTTTGCAAAATGTCATATGGGAAAGGATATCACACACACACACCATAAAGACTTTGAATTTTAGTCTATGGAGATGGCAAGAAGAGGACCCAGGGCTCTTATTAACCCAGATAGAAGGCAGATGAAAGTGAGGAGTTCATAGTCCACATGTTGCTAAGTCCGGTGCCAGTAGTGCTCTTTTAAAAGGACCGAACTCAGCCCATGTCTAGATTCCTGAAATGTCTACAGCGATACACAAAGTATAAGACTGGAGACATGGACCAAATCTCTAGCAGGAAACTACAGTGAAGGACTGAGTGAGGACGCATTGAAACAAGCCCAAGCTCTACCTTCCTCTTCAATTTCCTACTCTAGACCACAGCTGGAAGAATGTTTCCCACTAGCTCTCCATGGTAAATTTCATAGTCATAAAGCACTGCCCCCGAACAACCTGAGGGAGGATAGAATAAACCTGAGGAGCCCAGATGTGCCATGAACATGAAGACCCAGAGCTCTATAGATTCCCCATCATAGCTTGGACCTCCCTTCTGCTGTCACTTTTTTTTCTCTGCTCAGGTGATCTGTATAGGCTTAAAGTTTTAGGTTCATTCTTCAGAGGATATTAAGATGGCCTAACCTAGACCCTGAGTTCAGTTCTGACATAGTGTTCAGCAGGCCCTTTTCCCTCCGTGTCCTTTCCCTGTCTTCTCTTGCAGATTCCATGCCCTCCTGTGTCCTGACTCAGACTTCATCAGTGTCAGTGGTCCTAGGTCAGACAGGCCACAGTCTCCTGCTCTAGAGATAATCTTTCAAATAATTAGGTGCATCAGTACCAGCAGAAGCCAGGCCAAGCCCCTGCACTGGCTATTCATGATGATAATCAGCGACCCACAAACATCCCTATCTTAATTTCTGAGTCCATCTCAGGGAACAAGGCCACAACCCTGACCATTATCAAGGCTTAGGCAGGGGATGAGGCAAGCTGTTATTTTCAAAGGTGGCATAGCACTGGTAAGGAGCAGGGCAATGTAGAATGACAGGAAAGTAAGAACAAAACCCTTTCCTCTTGTGACAGTGGCAGCCCTTCTGCATTGACCCTGTAGAGTTGCCACCCCTGCCTTTGCCTAACATTGTAAATTCTAAAGCAAATTTAATGGAACTCAGTGATTCATATGAGGACTGCTGAAATGTCATTCTTTTTAGTATAGTGCCCAGAATTCATGGTGATATTAGAAAATGTAATTCCCTTATTATTTTTACTTTTTTGTTTATAGATTTATTAGAGTATTTTAATTGTACAACATAGGACACTTCATTATTTGTGAAATTTTCATACATGCATGTCATAGTTAGGCACAATTTTTCAGCTTGACAGTGAGTTTGGGCTCTGGGCACATTTGTGGAGAATTAGTGGTTAAGTTAAGCCCAGAGCAAACCTGCAGGAGATTGTATAGTTGATGGGGAAGACCCAGCCTGTAGTGGGAGGGATTAGATCCTGGAATAAATCACAGAGAGCTGGCTGAGAGAGTTGGCATCCTTCTGAACACTTGGCCAGACCTACTGGTCTGGCAAGTAAGGATCGTACCTCTCTCAGCTGTTGTGTAGAGATTGTGTGGCCAGTTCCTTCGGCTCTGGTGTTGGTGTGTGCTATCCCGTAAAGCTGGACTGAGAACTGTAACCAGTAATCATTTTTTTATTATTTATTATTTATTCAATTGTGTGTGTATGCGTGTGTGTGTGTGTAGAACCACAGACAAATTCGGGAACCACCATGGACGCCTCCACCTCCTCCTGGTTTACTCTGCCCTGGGATTCACAGGCTCCACCCTACCAGGACCAGAAACGCAGGCCGCCCTCGCTTCTGCCCGGCATCTATACATGGGGTCTAGGATCCGAACTCAGGACCTTCTGTCTGCAAGGCAGAGGCTTAACCCTTGAGCTACCTCTCCAGCCCCTGTAACCAGTAATCATAAGGGAGAATATACCCCTTGTTCCCTTAAGCCATTTGCTGTCATTTATCAGCAATCATGCAGGCAAACTGCAACAATGCATGCAATCTACTTTGTTCCTTTTATACTCATTGTTTCTCTCTCTTGTTCATATCTCCCTTGAAAAGTATTAGCAAGCCATTACTGAGTATGGCTAAATTTCCCTGCAGTTTGTGGGATCAACCATTTTCTTTTCTCAGTAGAGCATGTCAGCTGTTAGGACTTCTTTTTGCCTAGATGCCACGTATGAGTAAACATGTCATACTTTCCTTACTACCACAAAATGTCCATTTCTGTGAGGTTTAACTTCCAGAGAAGTAACATATCTGTTTAAATAATTTGATAGCTTGCTCTATTAAGTCAATGTTGATTGCATGCCAAGTGTTTCAGCAAGAAAAAACGTCAAAGGACTGAAAAAAGAAAAATGTCCAGGACCAAATCTGCACACTGTCCACAGAATTCCAAGGGTTTTAATTATAACCCATAACTCTCCTTTGCACATCTTAATTCTGTAAGACAGGATCTTTTTAACAGGGTTAAATATTCCCATTTCCCCTCACACATTATCTTCAAGGTTTGCAGACTCTCAACTAAACTTGAATCTGTTCCTACCAACCCTGAGGAGGAGAAACATGGATCTGAGTCCAGTAATAATGTCTATTGTATTTTTTCTCTATCAGTATGGTGGCAGAGATGAAACCATGAGTGGGTGGTATGAGAGAGAGAGAGAGAGAGAGAGAGAGAGAGAGAGAGAGAGAGAGATTTTTGTTAGGTCACTTGGAATAGGATTTTTAGCTAGATTAGCTTCTATTAAGCAGTTTTTAGAACAGAATAGCCAGGCTGTTGGAGCAGTCTTCTAGAGGTCCCTCCATAGCTATGCAGAAATTGATGCCAATCATCCACTGAGATAAGGTCACTAACTTCCCCAAACCCTGTGTTTATAAAGAGACATGGATATGAATTCCTCCTGTGTAGGTGAAGAGAAACTCCCCAAATGAAAATGAGCTAAATTCCTTAGAAGACATAGCTCAGCCACAGTGGCTTGACCTGTCGAACTGGACCCCATATGAATAGACCAATCAGATACAGGGGACCAAAAGTCCCATTCAGGTTTACAGAAACTAGAACTCATCACTGAAGGAAAGCCACTTTTTCCTGGGCTTGCCCAAGTTTCTAAATACCCCTGACCCTGCTAGACATCTTTGTCTCTCTTGCCTCTTATGGAGAATTCTGATCTTTCTCTCCTCTAATAAACTCTGCCTTAATCCTGTACAGATTGTCATAGTTAAGTACAGGTGTCGACTTGATGGTTGAAGGATTGTGGCTCTGGGCACATTTGTAGAAAATTAGTAGTTGAATTAAGCACAGAGTGAACCTGTAGTTGATTGTCTAGTTAATGGGGAAGGTTCAAAGCATGGGGTGGAACTAGGCATTGAACAAGTGAATAAATTACAGAGAGCTGGTTGAGAAGCTGGCTCCAGACATACTGGTCTATCAAGTAAGAATCATTCCTGTCTCAGTTGCTATGTGAATAAGTGAACTGAGTCCTCTCAGTTAAAGTTGCAGTAGGCTTTTCTGCTAAGCTAGACAAGCAACCGTAACCGGACTATTGTAAAACAACAACCACAACAAAAACTTGTTCCTTTAAGCACTTTTGTCATTATTTTATAAACAACATGCAAAGTAACTGAAACATATGTGTTCTGGTCTCAAATTTAACTCCCAAACACAATCTGAATATAAAGCCCTACCTATATTGTTTTGGCCCTGTGTGCTTACATGTGAGATATCAAGGATAACTTTGGTTCTGGCTCTCCAAGAAGGCTCTGCATGGTACCAATCAAAATGGAAAAGCTTATATGAGAACTTCATTTAAGAGGATGAGAATGTGTTTACTTTACATATAATCATATACTTTCATGGAAATATCCTTATGTAACATGTTGTATGTACACTGAATATACACAATGAAATTTTAAAAACCACATCTGCTTTGGTCAACATTTGCAGAAATGATTGACCGACAAAATTGACCTTGGAAGTGGAAATGAAAGATACAATGTCTATGCTTTAGTGAAAAGATAATTACACTGGACTACTGACTTCATACCATACACTATAAGATATTAATGTCACCAAATACAGTAGAAAAACTGCTAAAGACACTGTAAACAGAAAAAGCTAACTTGGTATCAGAATGCCTGCTTGAAATGTTAGGCCCTAAATTATAATCTTACCCACCCAAACATTAAAACACGAAGGAGGGAAAAATTTATATGGTCTAATTGACTTTGGAAAATCTTCCTGCCACCAAACATAGAACTAATGACTTAAAAAATTCTACATTTGAGAAAATATAAAAACCTATCAGATACAAGAAGATGTGTAGCAGTATTATAGGCACAGTGAGGGTCTGGGCTAGTTAAATACAGGTGTCAACTTGACTTTTGAAAGCTGAACCTTTAAGGAAATTTGTATAGAATCAGTAGGTAAGTCAGGTCCTGAGCAAGCCTGCGGGAGATGATGAGTAGTGGCAACATGGTCTTACTTTGAGGTACAGCAATGGAGCCTGGCTGGTTACAAAGTGGGTTCACTCAGGGGCTGTGAATCCCTGGGGAAAACCCTCCAATGTCTCATTACTACAGGATAGAGCTCTGAGTGAAAGGATGATGTATATGGGTATTTTATCTTTTATGGGCCTTTTGTGCACTATCAGTAAAGACCCTGTCATAGTTAAGCACAGGTGTCAACTTGACTGAGGGTTTGAGCTCTGGGGACAGTTGTAGAGAGTTAAGCCCAGAGCAAACCTGAAGAAGATTGTCCAGCTGATGGAGAAGGCTCAGCCCATGCTGAGTGGGATTAGGCTTTGGATAAATCAGAGAGCTGGTTGAGAGAGTTGGCATCCTTCTGTTCACTTGGCCAGACATGCTGGTCTGGCAAGTAAGGATTGTCCATCTCTCAGCCGTTATGCAGTGATGGTGTGGCCAGTTCCCATAGCCCTAGTGTTGGTGCATGCTCTCCTGTCAAGATGGACTAAGAACTGTAACCAGAAATCGTAAGAGAATAAACCCCTTGTTCCCTTAAGCCGTTTGATGGTCATTTATCAGCAACTTCAACAGATCCTCACTGTTCAGCAGAGTCACTGGGGCTGTTCACTTATTCTAGAAACTCACAGAGTCACCTGCCAAATCTCTCCTTGCCTCCCTTCCCAGCTCCACAAAGAGCCTCCTTGGAGTAGCAGCTCCTTGGCTGAGGTGTAGTCACAAGTGGGGATTGGACGCCAGGACATGGTGCTTGGATTGCACATTTACAGTCTCTTTGAAGAGACTGAAGAGTGATTTAAACTTGTACCTGACTCATGCCACAGCACTGAGCACAATCTTACCCTGGATTTAATGACAGATTTTCCTGGTCTGAGGGACACCAAAGCCTCTCTCTTTAGATGTAATTATTATGACAAAAGGAACTGGCTTAATTTGGTTACGATTTGCATCATGAGGCTGCCATGAAATTTTGGAGGCCAAGGAGCAGAATATTACATTTCGAATGTGACTTGCTCTATATGTTTGAATTCTTAACAAATGTTGATATTTGGGGAGGTTGTCACATCTTTGATAGGTGAGGCTTGACTAAAGGGAGGAACTACACAAGAGACATCTTTTTTTATTATTTATTCAATTGTGTGTGTGTGCACGTGTGTAAGTATGTGTGTGTGTGTAGAACGTGTGTGTGTGTGTGTGTGTGTGTGTGTGTGTGTGTGTGTGTGTAACCACAGGCAAATTCGGGAACCACTATGGACTACCTCTACCTCCTTCTTGTTTACTCTGCCTGGGGATTCACAGGCTCTGCCCTACCAGGACCAGAAATGTAGGCTGCCCCCACTTCTGCCCAGTGTCTATATGTGGGGTCTAGGATCCGAACTCAAGACTTTCTGCCTACAAGGCAGAGGCTTAACCCCTGAGCCACCTCTTCAGCCCCCAAGAAACAGATCTTTTGTTTTGATAATCCAGTCCTGCTTCCTCCTATATTTGGCTCTTGTTCTATCTGCCTCCACAATGACAGCTACGATCTAAACCAGTCTTCACCTTCAATCTCCAAGACAGACATGCTATCTTCTATGAAATTCCCACCATGACAGATTGTATTTTTGTCCCCTTTGAACCCATAAGGCAAATAAATCTCCTTCTATCCCCTAAAGATAAGAGAAATCTGGTGAGATGGCAGATGGAAATTAAGATTGTCTTATTAGAACTGGTGCATATAAATTGTTGTTGTCAAATATAGAATTTGATTTAGTGGACCGATACTACTATAGAGCTTTAAATAAGTCAAATTTAATCTTGAAGAAAAATACATGGGTTGAATGTCTAGAAAAAATATTATTAATTGAATTACTGACAATAAAAGGAATTGTGTAAATACCCAATTTCTTTCGTGGTTCAAGAAGCAGAGCACAACAATTTGGAATTAGCAATCAAACATGCAAAGAAAATCAACAACAATAATATTCAGTACAGAATATCAGATATGCTATCAGGGACTAATTATCAAAGACACTAGAATTGGTTATCAAGTTAAGTGCCAATCATCAAGAGGGTCTGGCTATGTACGTCTGTAATCGCCACACAGAGTTTGGGTACACTATTCTTGGGCTTGCTCTCCAGACATATTTCAAAATTCTTGGTGATACAAATGGATCCAGGCAAAGTCAAGGACACCAATGCCAAGAGGGGGCAGCGAGACTTGGTAACAACTATATCCATAGGATTCTAGTTATGTAGATATGTGGTTTGTGGTAACACAGTGTCATGGAAACTTCTATAAAAATTTTTAACAGTTCCTTGTTCCATCGGGAGTCCACCAGGATCAGCCCCAAGTGTGGTTTCACAAAGTTGGACAATGATTAATAGGTTATGGATTTGAAAACCTAAAAATCAAGACAGAAAACTTCACTCACTGGAGAGAGCTGGAGACCTCATGCTCAAACCCATGAGAGCAAAAAGGAGCATTGTGTCCAGCAGTGATATGAGGTAGAATTGTCTGACGCCTTAGGTTTAACTGAAATCATATAGCTATCCAAATGATAAAACTTCAGGTTTTTTAAAAAAATTGACACTTTCATATACAAATACAATGACTTTGTCTGTCTGCATACCCTACTAATCACCCCTAAATTCCTTCCATCCCACATCTTGTGTTCTCCTTTCCTGTCAGTCTCCTTCCTGCTCTTACATTGTCCTGCAGATGTAATCCATTGGGCCCTGTCTGAGACTTCGGTAATGGCAAGTACTGGGACAGCTGCTGGGGCAAGGATGGGCCACCACCAAAACCTTGAATTTTAAGATTAAGTGTATGTCTTCTGGGTTTCAACTTTCCTTTGAGTTAGTGTTATGTTTCTATTTCTCTGGACCTTCTTTCTGGAATAGTATTGTGTAACTCATGACACCATTACATGTGGG
Organism: Typhlomys cinereus; assembly: GCA_023101885.1. Classification (NCBI taxonomy): domain Eukaryota; kingdom Metazoa; phylum Chordata; class Mammalia; order Rodentia; family Platacanthomyidae; genus Typhlomys; species Typhlomys cinereus. Next base: position 3,416,951 of record JALPQD010000107.1, read on the forward strand.
CAAGTTAGAGACTGTTTTGATATCACAGCCTCACAGATAGTAAGGGTTTGTTTTGTCAGTTACATAAGACTTCAGACTTTGAATTGATATGGTAATGTGTTTTATTGAGTTGTAATGAATATCTTTTGTATGTTGGAGAAATAGTGTTTTAGAAGAGCAGGGCTGGGAAGATATGGATTAACAGTCCCCAAATATATTATGTCACTATTTTACAGCCATTTCAAGGTATTAAGAAGGTAAAAATGTAATTTATGATATTTGGCAGTACTACCTTTTAGTAATAACTCATTTTAAATAAAGTAGTTCTTCAATACAGTAATGGCCTGTGATGTAATAGAAGTAGAGAACTGTGTCTGTCACCATGTTAGCCTGTTCCACTTTGAGATTTGCCAGTGTCATCTATATCATATTTAGCCCCCTTAACTGTGAACATCCATTCTTCAGAACTATGAATTAAAGTTTTATCACTGAAAAATTATTCATTATTGCTATTGTTACTATTAAGGACATGGCCCATACCCTGGAAAGTTTGTTTTCCCAATTGACAAAGTTGTCTTTTGAAGGAATTTTCCATTGTTTTAACAGTAAACGTATTGCAGTTGGACGAATACTGTCACAGTTGGAAATGTGCTCCCCACAGTCTCATATGTTTAGGAAGATCATGGTTACAGTGACTCATCCTGCCACCAGGTTTGGCTGCCAGCCAGGCTGAATCCACTGTGAAAGACTAGATCTAAACTATCCTTTATATGATAGGATAAGTCAGCTGAACCCTATGATAAACATTTCCTCACTATCATATCAGGCACAAGTATCAACTTGATGTTCTCTTAAGCAGCTTTCTAATGATTTTATCAGCAACCATGCAGCCTAAGTGCAAAATTCACCTTCACTGTTTTTAGACGGGTAGGTCACATATGCATTCCATTCAAAATTTCTCAATAAAATGTGTTATGTAGCATTATCATGCATATATGCGATGTATCCTGATTATAATCACTCCTTTCATAAATCAATTCTCCTCCCTAGAAGTTCTTTTTAAATGCATATTCATGACATTTTCTTGTGTTTTATGAGCAAATGAGTTCAGCCAGGACCAAATGTATAGACCATATATTTTAAGTTTGGGATCTCTACTGGAGTCTCTCACACTCACCTGTGAGTGTACAAGTAATGGAAGGGATTAACTAAACTCTTGAATCTATCAGTAGATATTATTTCAGCTGTGGGGTCTAATCCCTTGATCCACTCCCCTATCCATTGCTGGTAGCACACCAGTTCATTCTTGTTAGCTACAGTGAGTTCATGATTCTTTCTTTTTTTAAAAAAAATCTTTCTTTCTTTCTTTCTTTCTTTCTTTCTTTCTTTCTTTCTTTAGTGCGCATGTATGTGTGTGTGTGTGTGTGTGTGTGTGTGTGTGTGTTGTGTATCAGAGGACACTGTATGTTCCTGTGGAGGACCAAAGGTGACTTTGGGAATCATCCTGGATTGCTTCTATCTCCTCCTTGCTTAGCTCTGGGATTCTGGGATTTCCCTGGCTCTGCCCACCAGGGCCAGACAAGCAAGCTGAAGCTGGTTCTACCCAAGATAGATTCTTGGGCTGGAGAGGTGGCTCAGGGGTTTAGCCTCCGCCTTGCAGGTGGAAGGTCCTGAGTTCGGATCCCAGATCCCACGTATAGACGCCAGGCAGAAGCGGGGGCGGCCTGCGCTTCTGGTCCTGGTAGGGCGGAGCCTGTGAATCCCAGCGCAGAAGGAGGTGGAGGCGTCCATGGTGGTTCGCGAATTCGTCCGTGGTTCTACACATACACAGACACACACATGCGCGCGCACATACACACGCACATGCGCACAGTTGAATAATAATAATAATTTAAAAAAAGACAGATTCTTAATCCCTTTCCAGCCAGTGTTCTTTAAAGACAACTTTTCATATTCCTTTTCACTTTATCCTTACTCTTATATTCTTGCCTTTTTCCTTCAACAAGTTTCCCAGAACGTTAGAAAAATTTATATAAATGTCTTATTGATGGTTTAGCTCTCAACAATATCTTAGTGTCTTAGTATCTTAAATAGCCAAGAGTTTTGGTATCCCTTTCCTTCAAAGAGAGGCTTGCATGATTAAATCTGAGAATAGTATTTGTATGTGAGTATAGACATTAGTAGTTAGAATGTGGGCCTAGAATGACAAACACTCTATGTTCTTCCTCATGTGTGAATTTTAGCACGAAATTTGACTTTAGTGTGTTTAACTATGAATACCTGCAGAAGCTAGGAAACTAGAAATAGGTGACTTGACATAGGGAAGGGTATATTTAAGGGAAAGAGAAATGTAGAATGTAGGTAATATAATATTAAAATGTTGGTCCTGGAAGTGGAAAGAAACAAGCAGGGAAGTGAGTGGGAAGATGTACGGAGGAGAGAGAAGAGAGAGGTCTTACTTAATCGGCTGCATGAAAAGTTCTTATGAAAACACACTGTTTTGTAATTAATTTAAGTATAAACAAACACACACATATATGTAAATTTTGGAATGAAGTTACTGTGCAAATCTGAGTAATGTTAAACTGAGCAATGTTGCATATAGAAGCCGTGAATCATCAAACAAAAATCCCAGTGGCCTGTGTGGAGTTCTTCCTTTTGCATTGTGAGACAGAGAGAGCCCAGAGCCTCCTCCCACAAAAAATTTCAGGAACTTGACATTTCTCTTGGTTTTCTACTAGAAATATGCAATAAAACTCTGCATTATAGCCTGAATCTCTCATTCAAAAAAGAAAAAAAAAACTACAAAAGAAAAAGGAATTTTAAAAATTGATAGAAAAGTATAATTCAATCATTGAGTAAGATATAAGGACTGACCCTATTATCCATCCCCACACAACACATTTACAAGTTCCCTATTCTGGACTTGGGGTTGCAGAATGTATGGAGCAGGTGTAGAATAAGGCTGGGCTCACTGTCCACTTTAAGTAAAATGACATTGTGGTCAGTGGGAGGAAATTTCCTACTGGTTGACAAACTACCGCAGGGGGCAGCAGAGGTCCAAGAAGGAACATTCAGGTGGGAGGTTGGGGAGTTTGAGAAAGGATGTCAGCCTACAGTGGTAAACAAGTTTTGAAGGGTCAGTTTGAAATGAAATGATAGCACTTTCCAGTTGAGATTCCCATAGTGTTACCCCAAGATACTAGAAGAACCCTGGGCCCAGTGAGGACTTCATCTGGGGAAATATTTCAAGGTGATATAGTCTCATAAGCCGACCTCAGCAGCTCCTTCATGGCTGATGGTCACTGGGGAAATCATCCAGAGGTTCAGGTGCTGCAGGAGGGAGCTCTGTGAGAGGATAGATGGCAACCTGTGGGTCCTTCACCTAGGTCAGGTGAGAGAGTCTGACCAGAGTCAGGGCAGTTTTCCAAACTGCCTGGGAATTATCATGAGTTCACTTGCTCACTTCTAGATAGACTTCCTCCTCTTCCCTTGCCTCTACTTCCCCTACAAGAGGACTAGCAATAAAGCTGAAGCACATGTGCTTAGGGGCAATCTCAAGTTCAGGAAGCATTCCCAAATGGTGGACATTACAGAATGACCCTGACTTTCCTGGCTCAGGTCACAGTAGAAATCCTATTGGCTCTATGTCAAGATCCCCACTGACTAAGGGACTACTGATCTACCACCTTCAGCAGGACAGCTCTGTGAAAACCTGACCTGGAAACTCTTCCCACAGACCATAGGGACTGAAGTATGTCAAGGAAATCTTTTTTTTCTGACATTTTTGAAGGGCTACAGAAAACATTGTTGTGGAAGTTTTAAAAAATAAATTACTAATATACTTGCCAGTCTATTCTGGGAAAAAGTGATGTCAGAAAGGGAGATGACTATATGAGAGAAATGAAATTAGCTGTTTAATCACTCCATAAGTAAGAAGGTTTTACCAAGCAAAATGTCATGCAAGAAAAAAACTTCACAATGACATAGGATCACATTCTGTTGAAATGACAAGAAGGGGAAGAGAGAAGGACAACGATCATGTGTCCATAGTTCACATTCTCCTGAGTCAGGTGTCAGTAGTTTTCTCTTAAAAGTACCAAGATCATGGGTTGTGGAGATATCTCAGTGGTTAAAGTCTTTTTTTCACAAGGAAAATAACCTGAGTTTGGGTTCCCAGATCCCACATAAAATTGCCAGATGGAAATGGTAGCAGCCTGTAATTCTGACTCTGGAAGGCACTGAATGAGATCCAGAGGAAAACTATAAGGAAGTACAACAATCTGGCAATCACTATTGGGCCTTCACAGGAACATACAGTCACATGCAACCTTGCACACACAGACACAGACATAGACACACATACACACACACACACATACACACACTCAATAACAAGCTCACTCCCAGACCATACATCTGGCACATTGACAATTCTGCACAAGGTTCACGACAGGATACATAGTATAAATCCGTAAGAGGAAACTAATAAAAGGGCACAGAAGGATGAGGATGATTTTTCTGAAAGCAGCACTTTAGCAAGCCAGAGCTTATATACCTGTTCAATCTGCTGCTACACACCACAGTTCAGAAGAATGCACCCCCAAAACCCTCATTGGTATGTCTTACAGGGGAAGTAAATTTGCATAATCACAAAACATTCAATGCCCCCAAAGGATGTGAGAAAGTATAAGAGAAGCCCAAGAAGTCAAGATGTGTTCTGAAGCTCAAGACCTACAGATCTGTAGCATTTCCATCATGGCCTGGACCTCCCTCCTGCTATTGCTTCTCTTTCTGTGCTCAGGTGATCTGTCTAGGCTCAAAGTCTAGGTTCACCTTTTAGAGGATCTTCAATTGACCAAAGCTGGACCTAGTGGCTCCTGGGAATGTGTCCTTCATCCTCAGCATCCATGTCCTTTCTTCTCTTACAGGTTCTAAGGCTTCTTATGTCCTGACTCAGCCTCCTTCAGCATCAGTGGACCCAGGTCAGACAGCCACAATCACCTGCGCTGGAGACAACCTCTCAAATAGATATGTTTATTGGTACCAACAGAAGTCAGGCAAAGCACCTGTACTGGTTATTTACAATGATGATGTGCGGCCCTCTGGGATCCCTGACAGGTTCTCTGGCTCCATCTTGGGGAACAAGGCCACGCTGACTATCAGCAGAACCCAGGCTGAGGATGAGGCAGACTATTACTGTCAAAGATGGGATGATGCAGGTAATGCTCACAGTTACACAGGCAGATGGGGAAGTGAGACAAAAAGCCCTGTTGGGACAGCAGCAGTTCTTATGCAGTTGTCCCTGCCTAGTTTCTTCCTCTAACTTGCCTAGCATTGTAAATTCTGAAGCCAAGTTACTGTGATTCAGACAGAAACTGCAAAAAATACATTCCTTCGACTGCATGGTGATATCACAAAATTTAATTCTCTCATTACTTATTTTTAAAGAATTATAGTAATTATTCTTGTAAAGAATAATACATTTTGTTATATGTGACATTTCCGTACATTAATTAAATCTACTTTGGTCATTTTCATACTCATTGTTTCTCTCTGCTGTTCAGATATATCATGAAAAGTATTAGGAAAACATCAGTAAGTTTGGGCAAATCTTCCTACAGTCTAATAGGTACAAGATTTTCCACTTTCTTTTCACCTAGTAAATCCCCTTCTGATTTCATGACTTGTTTTTCTAAGATTCCATATATGTGTAGTGGGTAATATTATTAGAGGCTGGATACTGATTAGTTAGATTCATTCTGTAACCCCTACAGAATTAAAATCAAAGTGTCAGTGCTTATTAACTGCATTAATCAGCATCATCTGAGGAAATATAATTCTTATGGAACATGGTAGATAAACTATATGGATGGATCAATTGAAATAGTGGATGGATAGGAAGTTCAGATAGACAGGTGAATGGATGGAAGAGGGAAAGTTGATAGACTGCTATGTAGAGAGATACATAAATGTACCCATGTCACAGTACTCATAGGAGAATAGGTGCACAAATTTTCTTGTCTTTTTTTTTAAGACACTTAATTGCCAGACCAGCATGTGTAGCCAAATGTACACAAGGATGCCAACTTTCTCAACCAGCTGTCTGTATTTTATTCCAGGACCTAATCCCACCCACCATAGGCTGGGCCTTCCCTATCAGCTAAACAAACCCCCGCAGGTTTGCTCTGGTCTTAACTCAATCATTAATTCTCTACAAATGTGCCCAGATCGCAAACCTTCAACTATCAAATTGACATCTGTACCTAACTATAACAAGAATTAAGGTAGTTTGTTAGAGGAGAGAAAGAAAACTCATGGATTTCAGTCATAGAGTAACATGAGGGGCATGAGGGGCAAGAGTGCTGGTCTAATGACTGGCCATGTCAGGTATATTTGTGCATATAGGTCAGCCCAGGAAAAATGGTTTTTCCCCATTGGTTAGCTCCAGTTTTTGCAAACCTGATTGGGGACGTTTGATCATCTACATCTCATAGATCTATTCACCTTGGGATTCAACCCAGCTAATCTTTTGGTTGGGCTCAAGGTCAAGTTGTTTCTTTTGACAGATTTAGCTTATCTGATATGGAGAACTCATTTCCATATCCTTTCATAAACAGAATTAGGGGAAGTTGGCCATTTTATCTCTGTGGAGGATTAGAGTCAGTTCCTCTGGATCAACAGGGGATATTTCTTCTGGCGATCTCAGTAGTAGGGGATGCCTTTCAGGATTTTCAAAGACCTTCAGAGACTTGCCAGCATGGCTGCTCTAAATCTGCCTAATTCTTTCCTTGACCTTTTGAAGACCCCAGACTGCTCAGGGAATGAGGGGCTCTCCACCAGAGCTTTCATATAGGGAGAGGAAATTTACTAGAGATTACCAACAGATTATTTGAAGTTAAACATATGCAGCAGACTCTAGAACAGGTTGCTGCTTCATGTCCTATCTGCTAAAAAAACACACCTTAAATTTATGCAGATTTCCACAGGTACCCAGAGAAAAAGAACCTATCCAGAAAAAGACTGGCAACTAGACTTTACCCACTTGCCCAAATGTGAAGGATTTAAATATAATTTAGTCCTTGGAGACACCTTCACATGTTGGATAGAAGCATTCCAAATTTGGACAGAAAAAGCAAACGAAGTAGTCTATAAATTGTTAACTGAAATCATCCCTAATTTGGATTACCTCAAGGGCTACAGAGTGACAATGCCCCCCCTCATTTAAATCGCAAATTACTTTAGGATCACTGAGGCTTTGAGATTTAAATATCATTTACATGTGCCTGGCAACCCCAACCTCAGGGAAAATCAAAAAAGCCAATGTGATTATTTAAAGACACTTAAGAAAAATAACCCAGGAGGCTCACCTAATGTGGAATAAGGCACTGCCTATTGCCCTCATCAGGATAGGAAACACTCCAGAGGTTCTCTAAAACTTTCATCCTTTGAGATGCGATATAGATGTCCCTTTTTAAGAAATTATCTGATTTTGATTCAGAAACTAATTTGCTCATAGATCGTATTATACATTTAGCTGCATTTCAACAAGCCCTTAAAGGGACATCCACTATGTCTCAATGAGAGGGCACCCTGTGCTTCCAACAGGGGAAACAGTACTAATAACACAGGGTCTTAGTCTAAGCTGAGGCCATTGCCATTTGGCAAGGACCCCTCACTGTCCTTCTAGCCACTCCAAAGGCCATCAAAGTAGAGAGTATCAACACCAGGATCCATCACCCCATGTTAAGAACTCACACCACTGAGGCCACTGACTTCAAGGGATCCAGGAACCCAGAGAACTCGACTTACATAAATGAACAAACTGGAGAATTATAACCACGACTCAAACGTGATTCTCCAGATAAGTAGCTCCCTCCACTTTCTCTCTTTTCCATTGCCTGTGTCCCCATCATTCATGCTAGCACAGGAAGAGTTACACAGGCAGCACCCATAAATATTACTGCAGGCAGGGTGACAGGTTTCTAAAGGGATTTTCTAGCTCTTGACTCCTTTTTTCCTATCTCATCTGCCTTGCTGGTCACAATGGTTTCTTATAGGCTTAACTTATCTGTTTTGTCTCTTCTAGGTGGATCTTCAAATAATAAAGCCGTCTACCACAGACCCCTGGACAATCCCAGCATCACAAAATGAGGACACCAGACTGCTCACTCTTCCTTGCCCAACTCAGCAAGAAACAGCCAGAGCAGTCAGTCCACAAATTTTCAAGGAAACCAAAACCACAGATACAGTTCTGTGCATGGTGTAACATTTCCATATAACATTTGGTACCTTCTCATATATTGTTAATTATCAGATCCTACCTATATTGTAATATTTGAAGTTGTCACACTCTATTTCTTAGTAGTATACAATATATAAAAATACTTTCTGTCTGAATTTAATTATAAGACTCAACTCTATCTTGTTCCTATAAGAAATCTACTATAATATTAAACAACCCAAAAGTAATTCAATGTGGGACAAAGTTGTATGTGTTATGCAAGGATGAGACCTAGAGTTTGGTCTTATCCTGCATGCTTGTAATCCAAGAGCCAGGAAGGCAAAGACAAGATGACCCTCGGGGCTTACTACATGTCTAGTCTAGCAAAATAAATACTTTTAAGTTTTTCATTATCAGCAAGAGATCCTATGTTGTAGGTAGAGGTAATCTTACTGAAGGAAGACATAGACCATGAATGTGCACACACACATAACACATACAAATATGCATGTAGACACAGGCAGACACATGTGTGCTTATGAACATGTCAACACACATGTACAGATAAAAACAAATTAGTGATGTTTCCTACAAACACTCATGATATGTTCTATAAAGTTGCATGGGACACAGAAGACAGTTGGTTCAACACAGAAAAAACACATATACCACTTCTATCACTGGTTTCAATCCTCTAAGGCTCTAAGACAATTATTCTGATGTCAGAACTGAAGAGAATAAAAAAAGCACAGAAGTGGTGATTCTTCTAGGTGATCTCATAATACAAAGTGAAATATTTCAGAATTACCACGAAAAGGATCCTACATGTATGGATCACATGTGTGGAATTACATTGAAAAATAGGGACATGAGAGCAAGAAGGTCTATTAGGTGGTGTAGAAATAGAATAGAACTACATTTGAAGATGAGAGGACAAGGGGGTGGATACCATCAAAGAATTCCTATGCACAGAAAATCATGTAACAATGATATCAACTACTCTGTACAATTAATAAACACAAATAAAATTAAATTAAACATTAACAGAAAAAGAAATGGACTTGATGGAAGTGGACATAGACTGTAGGAAGCAGAATGGCATTACTTCACACATGCTACTTCAGCTCAGGCCTGGATGTGTTCAACAGATATTGGAGACTTTGCAATCTGCACAATCCTTTAGTTATTAATTTCAAACCTGAATATCTAATACTGCCATTGTCTTTAAAGTACTGCAGTAACTATGTTCTTTTAACTTAAAGTGTGTACTTAAAAAGGTAGGGAAATCAAATTATTGAAAGAAGCAACTGAGAACTGGATTTTCAGAAGAGAAACTGCGAAATAACAAGTAATTTATCAACACAACCACATGGGTGTAAATAAACATCAAAACCATTCTGTAGGGTTACAGATATGTTTACAACAGATGAAAGACTTAAAAATTCAAATCAGGGCAATCATATAAAAAGACCTAAATTATAATCTATTACTAATGTATCAGAAATAAGGGTATAAAATACCAAGATCCTGGTAAAAGTGGTATATGCAACTGAAACAAAGCTGTTATCAGTCAAAACAAGGTTGGTCTTAAAGAAAGAAATTAACTGCTTTGCATCTGGCTATTTGTATGAAACACAATTAAAGAAGTGTCAGAAAAGCCATAAAAGGGAATCAAAATTCAGTCTGTTAAAATCAAAGGGTGAAAAGGAAGCAAGCATTGAAAGAGAAAAAATAAAGAACACCCATACACTAATATGACAGATGCCCTTCACTATCAATAATGTCACATAATGACAGCCACTGGCAGTCACTGGAAGAACATCCTGAGGTTTTGTGTGTTACAGGAAGGAACCCAGTATAGAGGACAGATGCCAAGACTTGTATTTCCTTCATCTAAGACAGATGACAGTATCTCAGCCCAAAGTCAGAGCAGTCTTCTGCTATGCCTAGACATTATCCTGGGGCTTGTCTCCTGACCTGGGGCACATCTAGAAAGGCCCACTTCTCCTCCCTTGCTTCCCATCCGCTCTACTGGTAGATCTGTCTTTAAGATGAAGCCCCTGTGTTCAATGAATCTCAGGTGGAGGGGGCATTCAGGGATTGCCCTAGATGGAACACCTACCACATTCTTGGGGAACTCTATAGAAGGATCCAAACCTGATGACCTCAGGTCACTTCTGTAAACTGGTGTCTGTATTGGCTCACTGTCATGATTCTCCTTTATTGAGGGATCTCTGAACCCTGAACTTTCAGAGGTCAACTCTGAAACGCTGACCTTGAAGCTCTTCATAGATAACCCATATTGAAGTGTATTTCTCGTGGACATCTCTCTACTGACATTTTTGAAAGGTCATGTAAAACACTGGTGCAGGATTTTTAAAAATCAATTTTGGTGTACTTGCTGGCCTGCACTAAAAAAGTACTGACTATATGTGAGAAATGAGACTGGATTTTAAATAACGCCATGAGAACCAGTGTATTTAATGAACAAAATGTCATATGGGAAAAGATTACACACACACATCCTAATGACTTTGGATTAGATTCTAATAAAATGGCAAGAAGGAGACAGAAGTGTAAACTTGGTAACCCAAGAAGGAGGAGGGAGATGAGGGTTCAGTAGTCCTCACACTGTTAAATCAGGTGTCAATAGTGTTCTCTTAAAAGAAACAAGCTCAGTTCATGACTCAGTTACGGAATGTCCACATTTCTACACAAGTTTTAAGATAGGAAAAATGGAGCAACTCCCAGTAGGAAACTGAGAAATTTATGCTGATTTTCTGAGCAAAGAAACACTGGAATAAGCTAGAGTTCCATCCTCTTCTTCAGTCTCCTGTTATATCCCATAATTGACAGAATGCTCCCCACTGGTTCTCTAAGGTAAGTCCCAGATGCAAGGAGTAAATTTGCATAGTTACTATTCACTGCTCCCAGAGGACCTGAGAGAACATAAGAGAAGCCTCAGAAGCCCAGATGTGCTGTGAACCTCATGACCCAGAGCTCCACAGCATCTCCATCAAGGCCTGGATCTCCCTCCTGCTCTCACTTCTCTTTCTCTGCACAGGTGATCAGTCTAGGCTCAAGCTTCAGGTTCACCCTCCATAAGACCTTAAGCTGGCCGCAGCTGGACCCTGAGTTCAGCTCTGGCATAGTGTTCATTTGGTTCTTAGGGATGGGTTCTTCATCTTTATCTTCTCTTGCAGGTTCCCTGGCCTCTTATGTCCTGACTCAGCCTCCTTCAGCATCAGTGGCCCTAGTTCAGACGGCCACAATCACCTGCGCTGGAGATGGCCTTCAAGTGAACATGTTCAGTGGTACCAGCAGAAATCAGGCCAAGGCCCTGTGCTGGTGATTTTTAGTGATAGAATACGGCCCTCTGGGATCCCTGACAGATTCTCTGGCTCCAACTCAGGGAACAAGGCCACTCTGACCATCAGCAGAGCCCAGGCTGAGGATGAGGCAGACTATTACTGTCAAACATTGGATAGCACTAGTAATGTTCACAGTGACACAGGCAGATGGGGATTTAGACACAAAGTCATACCCTAGTGTGACAGAGGATGCCCCTCCCATATATGTCTCTGCAGAGCTGCTTCCCCCACCTTTGCCAGGCATTGCAGGTTCTAAAGCAAAGTTACTTCACTTTAGTGATTCAGTTGGAAAAACTATTAAAATAGTCATTTATTTTCCTGTAGAACATAGAATATATTGCAATATCAGAAAATATATTTCCCCTTATTTAAAGATTTATTTTAAAGATTTTTATGATTTGTTGAGTTGATAAAATGATTTATTTCATTCTTTGAAAAATTGTCATATATTCATGCAATCTAATTGTAGAATCTCTTCATATTAACTGTTTCTCTTATCCAGATCTATGAAAAAAAGTATTTTCATGGCATCAGTGAGTTGGGCAAACCTTCTTGCATTCAATTGATGTAGGATTGGACTTCACAAGACAGCCTGTTGAACTGGCCACTTTTCTCTACTAGACATTTTTATGCTTCCATGACTTACGTTTTCTAGAATCCATATATGTAAACTGGGTAGTAAAACTGTATATTAGAGATTGATGAGTTAGATCTATGCAGTACCTTCTAAAGCACCACAATAACAAAGTCTTTATCAACAAAGTGACAAATGCAATTAACTGCATTGCTCAACATCTCTGTGTAAACAGAATCAACAGGACACATGGTGGACAATGTGGATGGATGGCAGAATGGATGAATAGAAATAAGAGGGAAGGATTGATAAACAGATACGCAGAGAAGTATGTAAGTATGCAGCCATTTCTCAGAATGGGAGAAGAGATACACACATTTTCAAGAAACCACAGATACAACTCTGTGCAAAGTATTACTTTTCCATATGACATTTAATATCTTCTCATAGTTTTCAATTATGTGGATAGGTTTATTGCAATATGTATATTAACATATTTAAGTAAATATAAAACAAATAGTTGTAGCACTCTATTCTTTTCATTAATTCTATATTTTATATATTTATACAACCTCAATGGATATGTACCCTAACCCAATCTCCTTCTTCTTTCCTCTCCCCCTTCTATCTCCCCTTGCTTTATTTCCCATTATTTCTCTCTCCTTCCCTCCTTGTCCTCCTCCTTCCCCTCTCTTGGTGTTTCCAGCCTTCTCCCTCCCTCCCTCCACAACATTACCTTATAATGGCCCTGAATTTCTCTCCAAGTCCTCTACACTAGTGAGGATTCAGTACTCTGTGACATACCCAAGGACCCCTTCTTAGGCTGCCCACTGATGTAGGAAGTTCATTATATCTGTCTAAACCCTTGCCTCTAAGGATCCTACTGCCTAAAACCATCTCCCCTGAGATCTAATCTATGGGTGCTTGTTAACATGACAACCATAATGTTGGTCAGTTAAGGACCAGTCACATTGCAGTGAGATCCTGGCTGCTGCAGCCCAGACTTGAGTGGAGTATTTTATCCATCGGGTAATGCACTATTCCTTATTGTGTGTTTCTTAATGACAAGAATATTTTCAGCCTAAATATAATAACAACACCCAATGATATGTAGCACCTGTAAATAATACAATTTAATATTAATCTACTCAAAACTAAGCAAAGTGAGGCTAGGGAGTTGTGTTTGTCATTGTAGTATGAAGATCTGAGTATGATCTCCAAGAATCCCAGGGGGGAAATCTTGGTTTGATAGTGTGTTGTATTCCAGTAATCCCAGAGTTGGGGAGGCAGGAACAGGAGGATCCCTGTGGCTTGCTGAAGATCCAGTCTAGCCACTCAGTAATATCCAAGCTCAATGAGAAAACCTATGGTATAGGCAGAGGTAGTCCTGCTGAAAAAAGAAACAAAATATTAATACATATTATACACATGGTCATGCAGATAAACGTACACATATACATGAACATGTAGACACACATGCACACACAAGTTCAAACTAATTGTTTTTTCCATCTGTATTCCTGACCCATTCCACAAAGCAGCACAAAGTGTAGCCCATGTAATACGTTAATAAAATATACATATAAACATGCACATCACTTCCATTACTGCTTTCTTTCCTCCATCCCTATAAAACCGCCATTCCGATGTCAGAGCTGAAGAAAAATGAGTCTAAAAAATGAAAAATCCAGACAGACTCATATTGTGCAGTGATGTCATCATACATAGAAAAAATTGTATTATGTGTGTAATTAATCTGAAAAACAGAAACTGATGTAAGAGGGCCTATCAGAGGTGTGGCAATCAAAAAGAGTAATAACAGGGAATCAGAGGGTAATGAAGTGATGCGTACTTTCCTATAATAAAAACCAACTGTATGGCTGCAGACAGTCCACCTGACTGTCTTCACAAAGGCTACCTCATTTGTTGTGTTAACAGGGCAGGATTGGCTCTGCATGTACAGAGTGAGGCTGGACCACCATATCCACATACACAAGTGTGACAAAGGCTTTGGGTTTGGGAGTGTCATACTGAGGGTGGTTGCGGGATTAAATCTCTTCTGCCAGCAGGGAGCATAAAAGCAGCAATTAGGGCAATCTGAACAGAAGCCAATAGGATATAGAGGAGCCTGGAATAGCCAAGTCTCTGGGTTGGAGCAACCAGGTTGTGAGGGTCAGAGACAGAAAATAACATTCCTGTGATAAACAGCAGGAGCATAGGCACATAGAGGGCCTGTGTTAGTTAGATACCAGTGTCACCTTAATAAAGGAAGTCTGGATCTTGATGTATATTTGTGAAGGATCAGTAACTATGAGAAGTCCTGAGAAATTCTGTTGAAGATTGTCTTATTTTTAATAAATGACTCAGCCCATAGTGTGTGAAACCATTCCTTGGGCAGGTGGATATTATGAAGAGAGCTATTTCAGTAATTTGACACACTTTGACTTATTTTCAAACTTGCAATCTGGCAAGTGTGGATATACTGTAGCCACTTCCTTTTGTTATTAATGCTGGAATGGACATTCTTGCTAAGCTAGACTGTGAAATGTAACTATTCTAAGCAAAAATAAAACCCTATTTTTCCTGAAGTTATTTGGTTTGTCTAGTCATATCAGCCACATGAAATGTCACTTGCAACAGGGTCTAACATATGAAGTAAAGTAATGGAGAAGATTTCTAGGTATTAACTAGGCAACTCACTCTGGGCTCCAGGAAGTGGAGCAATGCCTAGTTGAGATAGAGGATTTGGAAGCTCAGAAATCTAGAGCATCTCTCATCAAACAAGACACACTACAAGAAACTATCAACTTTATGCTCAAATTCATGAATGCAAGAAGATGGCTTCTGTGCAGCAAAAAATTGGAGTAGGGTTGTCTTTCCCTGTATATCCCAGACCACATAGTCATCAGGGTGATGTACCTCTAGTTTTAAGATTGAGTATATTTTCTTCTGGGTCTGAACACAGAGTTAGTTATGCTATTCTAATTCTCTATTCCTCCTTTGGGGAATAATAGTATGCAACCTTTTCTACCAGTGTTTCTGGAAAATTAATGACTGCTTGAATGTGACAGGGTCATAGCTAGTAAAAATTTGACTTGCACCTCAAACAAGACTTTAGACTTTGAATTAATAAGGAAATGAGCTCTATTGAGAGGCGATGGGTATATTTTGCATAATGGAGAAAGAGGTGCTTTGAAAGAACTGTGCTAAAATGATATGTGAATACACTCACATATATCACACTAAAATTTCACTCTTGATGTGAAGCCTTGAAGAAGGTGGAAACATAATCTGACTAGAAATTCAGATGCAGGACTTTTGGGAGCTAATTCACATTAAAGAGGTCATTAAGTATCTCATAGACACATTGATGGCCTGTGATAAAAGAGAGTTGTCTCCTACGACATGTGAACTGGAGTCAACTTGAGATTCTACAGTGTGTCAACTGCAGCAAGAAGGGTCACAACATAAATATTCAGCCCCTTTACTTTGAATGTTCTTCAGAACAATAAGCTGTTTTTGTTTTTTTTAAATTTACTTACTGACTCATTTACCTACAGGTGTCAACCTGACAATAGAAGCCTAAGGCTGTGGGCACATTGTGAAGAATTAGTAGTCTAGTAGACCTACAGGAGATTGCCTAACTCACAGGGAAGGCCCAGCCAGTGCTGCATGGGACTAGACCTGGGACAAGTGGGTAAATTGGAGGGAGTTGGTTAAGGAAATTGGCATTCTTCATTATACTTGACCAGACATGCTGGTCTGACAAATGAGGATTCTCTCTCTCTCTCTCTCTCTCTCTCTCTCTCTCTCTCTCTCTCTCTCGGGAGTTATGTAGATATGGTGTGTCCAGTTCCCTTGGACCCTGTTTTTGAAATGAGCTCTCCTGCTAAGCTGAACTAAGAGATGTGGCCAAAGAATCATAAGGAAGAACAAAACCCCTTGTTTTCTCTTAAGCTGTTTGGTGATGAATCAATTGGAAACATGCAGAGAAACTACAACAGTTGCTATCATTATTGAGAATAATGACCATTCCTGAAAGGTTTTTCCTTTTAGCTAACAAAGTTTTCTTTTAAGGAGTTTAATCACTGTTTCTGCAGGAAACATTTCAATTTTTGGAAATACAGAAAGGCCATGATAATGGATATATTGGAAAACTTCATTGACTGTAAAAAAAGAAAGATTTGCTTAAGTTTTCCCTTGTAAAATTCTCTAGCAGCCAATGAGATATGTAGCTCCATAGATATTTATTTTAGAAAACATTATGACCAACCAAAATCATGTATCTGAGTATATATTCAAGAAGTTACAAACAACTGCACTATTCTATGATAAACATTAACTCATTTCTCTTTTTCAGGGGCATACGATACAAATGCAATTCACTTCAAAAATTATCAGTTATTTTTCCCCTTTTCCATACAAGTAAGCAATGCGTTATGATTATATCTACCCATTTCATAAATTAACCCAGTTCCTTTAAAGTCCCTTTTCCACAGTCATGATGTTTTTCTTTGTTTTGTGGTTTAATGAGCTTAACCATCAACAACAATGTGATCTTGAGTTTTTGCTCTGTACTAGAGCACAGTGCACTCGTTTGCAAGTCATGACTCATGATTGTGTTTCCCCAGAATCTAAGTAGATATTAGTTAAGCGGCAGGGATAATTCCCATGAGTTCTTCACCTATCCGTGGCTAGCCACTAAAGGGTTCAAACTTGCATGAATTTTCCTATAGGAAAATACAATAGCATTGAGTACATAGTTCTTCAACAATGATATTTCAATTTCCTTGTCACTGTACTTTGGCTCTTGCATTGTCATCTTCTATTACATCATGATTTCTGAAAATTAGACCAATTGGTATAAATGTCTTTATGAACTAGCATTCAACCATATTTATTCTTAAGCAGATGTAGGTTTTTGTATTGATCATCTTTTACTTCAAAGAGAGGATTTTGTGATTAAGACTGAGAATAGCATTTGTCTGTGGTATAAACATAAAAAAGTAGAATGTGACCCAGAATGAATGACACACTTCCTTTATCTCCCTTTTATGTAAATTTTAGCACTACGTTTTACTTTGGTATGTTTAAATCTGAATGACTGAAGAAGCTTGGAATCTAGAAGAAAAAGGCCAATTATATATGGGCATTGGGAAGCACTAAGAGAAAAAGAAATATAGAATATATGAATTATAATATTAGAGAAGGGTCCCTGGAAATGGAAATATACAAGCAGATAAGTAAATGAGATGTATGAGGAAAGGGAAAGTAGAAGTCTGCCCTAATCAAAAGCTGTAAGGGGGTGGTGAGATCGCTCAGGGGTTAAGCCTCAGCCTTACAAGCAGAAGGTCCTGAATTCAGATTCAAGTTCCCATGTAAAAATGTCAGGTGTAAATAGCAGCAAGCCTGCACTTCCGGCCCTGGTGGGAGAACCTCCAAAGTCCTACAGTGAAGCTAAAAGGAGGTAGAAGCAATCCAGGATCATTCCTGAAGTCACCCTTGGTCCTCCACAGGGAACATAGTGCTCTCTGATACACACACCCACCCACCCACCCTCACATACACACACCCCATGCATGCTAAATAAATAAATGAATGTCATAGGTAAACACTGTCCTTTAGCTCACTTAAAATTGCATACATATTCATATATAAAAATTAAACATATATATATATAATTCTTCAAATGGATATACTATGCAAACATAGATCAAACTTGGATTTTTTTTTGCTTCTAGAAGGCAAGGATTATTAAAAAACAATGCAGTGGCTTGTGTGCTGTTCTTTCTTTTGAATTGTTGGAGATGCAGACCCCAGATCTTCCTCCCCCAAAATGTTACAGGTACATGCTAGATCTCTTGGTTGTCCACTGGAAATATACCTTCATGGTTGCTGATAAATCACCATCAAAGAGCTTAAGGGAACAAAAGGTTTATTTTCTTATGATAGTCTGGTTACAGTCTGTCCAGGTTGACAGGAAAGCATGCACCAACACCAGGCCAAGGGATCTGGCCACACCATCCCCACATAACGGCTGAGAGAGGGACTATCCTTACTTGCCAGACCAGCATGTCTGGCTAAATGTACACAAGGATGCAAACTTCCTTAACTGTCTCTCAGTATTTTATTCATGTATTCAGGGCCTCATCCCACCTACCATATGCTGAGCCTTCCCCATCAGCTAGACAGCTTCCTGCAGGTTAACCACTAATCCTCCACGATTGTGCCCAGAGCTCAAAACCATCAACTGTCAAGTGATACCTGTGCCTAACTGTGACATATACAATAAGAGTATGTGTAATAGTCTGAATCTCTGATTCAAGAAAAAAACATTGAAAAAAAGAATAATAGAACAGAAAGTTGTAAATCACTTATGGAATAAGAAGTAGGAAATAACTTTAGCCTCTATCCCTACATAGCACAGTTTTCCATTCTGTCTTGGAGATGCAGAGTGTATTGAGCCTGTGCAGAGTGAGGTTGGATTGCCTGTCCACTCAGGAAAAAAAGGTCTCTGTGGTCAGTGGGAGAATAGAAGCACCTCCTGTTAGACACTCTACTAGCAGAGGGCAGCAGAGCTTCAGATAAGAGCATTCAGCTGAGGGATGGGCTGTCCATGGGGAGATGGAGAAGGTCCAGTCCAGGAGAGTATTCAAGTTTTGATGGGTCAGTTTGAAATTCAATTATTACCCTCTGAGAATCTCATAGAATCATTATAAGATATTGTGAGAAACCTGACCTCAACTGGGAAATGTCCCATAATAGAACAATCACATATATTTACTTCAGCAGTTCCTTCTGGCTGACAGTCACTGGAGAGACAATTCTGAGATCCAGGTGCTTCAGGAGACAATCCAGGTGCTTCAGGAGAGAGCTCAGTGCAAGAGGACAGATGACAGGATGTACGTCCTTCACCTATGACAGAAGACAGGGTCTCTGCCCATATGGAAATTCTATACACTTTCTAGAAATTGTCTTAGCCTCATTGGATGCCTCCTCTTCTCTTGCCTCCACTTTCTCTTACAGAATGATTTACAATTAAACTGAAACACCTGTGTTCAGTTGCCATCTCAGGCGAGAAGGGTATGCTCAGGGCTTTCCCCAATATGGGGGCTTTAAGTGATGACCTAGGCTTGCCTTACATGGATCACAACTAAAAACCCCTGACTATATTGACACTTTGATTGTGGGCTTACTGTCCTCTGGCCTTTCAGAGTTTAGCTCTCTGAAAACTGGAAGCTCTGCATATGGAACAAAATGACTGAAGTGTGTTTCTCCTGGAGGTCTTTACTCTGACATTTTCAAACCATCATGCAAAACTATGGTTTGTTGTTTTAATAACGAATATCTGATGTTCTCAGAGAAGTAGTGTCAGAGAAGTAACAGACTATATGACAGAAATGAGATTGCCTGTTTGGTGAGTAAATAAGCAAGATTTTACCAGAGAAAATGTCATGCAGGAAATGAATTCACACACATAATAATCATGTAGGATTACATTCTATTGAAAAGAAAAAAAAAGGTATAGGAGTGGGTCTTGGTAACAGAGAGAAAGATGCAGATGAGAGATCCATAGCCCATGTTCTGTGCAGTCAGGAGTCAACAATGTTCTCTTAAAAGAGCCATACTCAGGGCCTGAGAAGATCATCAATTGTTAATGTCTTTTATTCCTAAGGAAAAGGATTTATTTTTCTCTACATCCCACATATAATGCTGTAAGATATGGCATTTGGCTTTAATTGTGGCTCTGGAAGTTGAAGCTGGTAAAACCTAGGGCAAAGCAATAAGGAAATTGTGCAACTAAGAATGACTGTTGACAGCACTGGGCTTCCACGGGGAAGCAAATTCTAGTGTTTTCTTGTACATACACACACACACACAGGCACACACACACACACACACACACACACACACACACACACACACTAATCCAACAGTCTTCAGCCAGAATTCCAAAATATGGATAACTACACATGACAGGAGACATGGTGTAAATCTCTATCAGGAAAGTATAATAAGACACTATAGAAGCTGTGGATAATTTTCCTGAGACAAGAAACACCTGAACAACTCAGAGTCCATCCTCTTATTAAATCTTTTCTTATACCCCACACCTTGGAATATTGTTTCTCACTAGCTCTCCATGGTACATTCTGCAAGGAGAGCTATTTTGCATAGTCATTAAACATTCACTTCCCCCAAAGGACACAAAAGAGGATAAGAGAAGCTGAGGAGTCCAGATGCTCTGAGAACCTCAACACCAAGAGCACCATAGCATCTCCATCATGATCTGGACATTCAACCTGCTCTTACTTCTTGTTCTCTGCTCAGGTGATCTGTCTAGGATCTACCTCTAGATTCTCCATCCAAAGGACCTTAACCTGGGGAACCTGGACTCAATGGCTCCTGGGAATAGTCCACTCGTCCTCGGCATCCATATCCTCTCTTCTCTTGCAGGTTCTGTGGCCTCCTATGTCCTGACTCAACCTCTGGCCTCGGGTCAGACGGCCACAATCACCTGCTCTGGGGAAAACCTCTCAAGTAAAAATGTTGATTGGTACCAGCAGAAGTCAGGCCATGCCCCTGGACTGGTGATATACAATAATAACAATCGGCCCTCTTCTGTCCCTGACCGATTCTCTGGCTCCAACTCAGGGAACAAGGCCATGCTAACCATCACCAGATCCCAGGCTACAGATGAGACCACCTATTACTGTCTAATATGGGACAACACTAATAAGGAGTACAGTGACACAGGCAGATAGGGAAGTGAGACAAAAAGTCCTTCCCTATTGTTACAGCAACAACTTCTTCTGCAAGTGTCCTTCCAGCATTGCTGTCCCTGTTTTTGCCAGCATTGTAAATATTACAGCAACTCAGTGATTCAGATGGGAATTGATAAATATTCCTTTTAGTCAAAAGACTGAACAGGGTTTTGAAGATACAATAAAGAATACATGTTGATATCAACCAATGCAATTCATTCCTCGTTGATTTTTAATTTTTTTAAAAAGTTCTAATATGTATAAACTTTATTTTAAAATTGTATTAAATGTGAATATATATGTGTTTTCATCACCTATGATTTACCCCACTAACATCCCTTCCCATCCCTTCCATTTCTCCTGCCATACATTTTCCTCCCTCTCCTGTTTCTCCCTATATTTATAACTGGGTTGCCCCTGAAATGCCTGAACTAGACAAAGCTTGATCAACTGTCAAGGTCCATATGACACACAATGACTAATCAGTGGGTAGACTGTAGATTATGGAGGTGCCAAGTCACTTTGTCTTACATTAATCCTATGAAGTCTGTCGGTTTTACAGCATGTCTGATGAAATCCTCTTTGTTGAATTTCAAAGTGTGTGTTGGGCCAAGTATTACAGAAGTTTAGTGGATGTAGTCTGTTAAGTTGATCTGCATGTTTGCTGACAATTACCACTAAACAAATTAAAGGAACAAGGTGTTTTATTCTGTCTTATGATAGGCTGGTTACAGTTCCTCATTCAGTGTATGAAGAGAGCATGCAGCAACAACAGAGCTGAGGTAATTGGCCATTCCATCTCTACATAACAGCTGAAAGAAGGACAATCCTTACTTGCCAGACCAGCAATGGCTGGCCAAATATACACAAGGATGCCTCTTTCTCAAACAGCGTCTTCCATTTTATTCACCTACAGGTGACTAATCCTATCCACCATGGGCTTGGTGTCCCCCATCCACTGGATACTCTCCTGCAAATTCTTTCTGGCTCAACTCTCTACAAATATACGCAGAGCACAAACCCTCAACTGTCAAGATGACATATGATGTAGACACAGTTCATTGAGTTCTTTGATATCACAATATTAAAATGAAGGTGTGATGTCACCTCTCCCGGTGCTCTAGTTCTTACATTTTTCTTGCACCCTCTTCTCCAAGGTTCCCAGAACCTTGGAAGGGGAGAGAGTTTAGATATTCTGAATAGGCCTAATTGTTCACAGAGACTTTTACTTCATATTATGTCTAATTGTAGTTTTCTGCATCACACATCTTGCATTGCACATGAATCATCCTTGGTTGGGTGCTGAGTGCTTCTTTGATGATTTTTCCACTACCTCTTCGATCCGAGGCCTTTTGGTGGGAGTGGAGGTGACTTAAATGTTCTGTTCATCATCTAGTAGTCCATAGTCACAAATTTTCTAATTCTGACCAGTTGTGTTTATCTGTGATTAACACCTTCCAGTGCAGAAGGAAGATTCTATATTAGGTGCTGATTACTCTTCCAGTTTATGGATGGGATAGCTGTTTTCTAAAAGGAAATTTGATTTAGTGATTTATAGCTAAAGCTCTGTAGCTTTCACTCCACATAGGATCTATGTTCTCCTCTTTCAAATAATCTTGTTCTAGGTTACAGTGCAAGTAATGTGATTTCTGCTAAAAAGTATGCCTTAAATTTAGTCAGAAAATGGTGGGGGGATCCCTTGCTACTCATACCACTATTTTCCTTGTGATTGCATTCTTAGAAGCATGATCATTATTGTAGCTTCTAGTTTTTAAAGACTGAAGAGACAGTTCCTTAATATCCCCCCATGCCCAGTGACTTGCATAGTAATTTTAGTACTATGAAAACTGTCCAAAAAGGAATAAGCTTTCAACCTGGTTCCAAATGGTGTGTTTATCCATGTCCAGTGATCCACGTGCATGGTGTCTTCAGCAATATAGTCTTACTGCTCATTTTTTGAGGGCAGCTGAAGGCAATGCCAAAAGCCTATATTATATCTAAGGATTCTGAGACTTCACAGACCAATAAAATATCAAGGATTATCACATACCCGGTACTTCTAGTATTGTTGAATTGCCTCTGGTTTCTAGTTAGAGCATACTAGGGCTTTTTGTTTTGTTTTGCTCTATTTTCTTTTCTGTGCTCCCCTGAACAGAGAATGTCTATTCTTATTGTTTCTTATAAAAATATTTCTTGGCATATTATTGATATAAGGGGTGTCTATGTGCTTTATATTCATCATTATCACACTATTTGTAAGGGTATATTAATTATAAAAATAAATATTTTGCTAGGGAATAAATTTCATGCATGTATCAAATCCACTTTGGCTATTGTCATATTCATCTATGATGAAAAAATACTAAGAAAACACCAGTGACTCTGAATAATTTTCCTGCAGTCTAATAGGGATAGGATTGCAATTAAGAAGATACATTGTAAGATTGGCTACTTTGTTTATCTCTTGTAAATCCCTTTATGATTTTGTCACTTATTTTTTCTAGATCCCACATATTTAAAATTGGCAATATAATTTGAATGTGGACATTGAATCGTTAGATGCATGCATTATAATAACAAACCTTTTAAAATCAAAGTTCTAACACAGATTATGTGCATTAACCAACATCTTCTGATGAAATAGAATCCACAGGAAAAACTATGTGGGTGAATGGATGAAATTGGTCATTGTATGACCAGATGGATGAATGGATGGAAGAGGAAATAGTTGATAAGAAGATACATAAAGAGTTGTGTCAATATGCAGTCCTGTCTCAATACTCATGGGAGAGTGGATCTACAAATCTTCAAAGAAACCAAATCCACAGAAGCTGCTTCTATTTATTGTGTAACTTTTGCAGATACAACACATTGTTGCAGTCATCCTGCATGGTTGCTGATAAATGACATCAAACGGCTTAAGGGAACAAAATGTTTATTCTCTCTTACAATTACTGGTTACAGTTCTTAGTCCAGCTTGATGGGAGAACATGCACCAACACCAAGGCCAAGGAAACTGGCCACACCATCACCACATCATGGCTGAGAGAGGGACATCCTTACTTGCCAGACCAGCAGGTCTGGGGAAGTATACAGAAGGATGCCAACTCTTAAACCAGCTCTCTGTGATTTATTCCAGGCTCTAATCCCACCCACCATGGGCTGTACCTTCCCCATCATCTAGACAATCTCTTGCAGGTTTGCTCTGGGTTTAACTCAACTACTAATTCTCTACAAATGTGTCCAGAGCTCAAACCCTCAACTGTCAAGTTGACACCAGTGCCTAACTATGACACACATGATATGCTTTCATGTATTATTAATTATCAGAAGACAACTATTTTGTAATATATGAAGTTGTTACACTCTATTTTTCAGTAGTATACAATAACATGAAAATTTTCATTCTAAATGTAGTAACAAGACCCAGCTGTATGTAGCATTTGTAAGAAATCCATGTTAATAATAAACAATCCAAAAATAATGCAATGTTGGACTAGGGTGTTGTGTTTGCAATGTAAATATGAGAAAATTATTTTCAT
Organism: Typhlomys cinereus; assembly: GCA_023101885.1. Lineage (NCBI taxonomy): Eukaryota > Metazoa > Chordata > Mammalia > Rodentia > Platacanthomyidae > Typhlomys > Typhlomys cinereus. The sequence continues at coordinate 3,441,406 of JALPQD010000107.1, forward strand.
CCACAATAACACAAATGAAAATAGACTTTGTTTGGTGTTATGCAACATGATGGAAATCCCAGAACTGGATAGGCAGATATAAGAAGTTCCCTGGGGCTTTCTAAATATCTTGTCTAGCAAAAGTAGTTCATTCCAGGTTCAGCAAAAGGCTATGTTATAGGTAGAGGTAGTTTTCCAAAGAGAACACACAGAACATTAACATGTTCACATACACATGTGCATGTAGGCACAAACAATTGTGTGCACATGAACATGTAGAAAGATGTACACACACAGAATCAAATTAATGATGCTCTCCTCCTTCTGTGTTCCATAAAACTGTACTTGGTGCAGTTCATAGAATACAGTTGATGAAACACAACTATAAATATGCACATCACTTATCACTGCATTTCTACTTACATGCCTCTAAGACTTGATCCTGATTCCAGAACTGAAGAAAAAAGAGGAACAAAATGATTATCCCAGATGGACTCCTCATGCTCAATGAAATAAGTCAGCATCACAAATACAGGGAGCCCACACATTCTCTCATCTATAGAATTAGGTTGAAACCCAAGGATGTCATAATAAGTGGAGTATGAAAATGAAGAGAACCATAGCAGGAGATGAAAGGGCTAAAGAGTAAAAAGGACCAAAGGATTCCCATACCCAGACAAGCATGTATTAATATATATTACTCTGTGAAATTAATAAATGCAAATAAAATAAACAATAAACATTAAAATATGACAAGATGGAACCTAAAACATGTAAGTGAAAATAGACTTTAGGACGACAAAATGGCATGGCCTCACATTGAGTTTATTATGCTTCTCTAATGCTCTGTTCCTTCTTTGGGAATAATAATGTGTTACTTGTATCTTTTCTAACAGTGCTTCTGGGAAATTAATGACGTTTAAGAAGTAACAGGCTCACTGCTAGTGAGATCTTTAGCTGCACCCAAGATGAAGCTTTAGACTTTGAAATGATAAGGAAATTAGCTCTATTGCAGATAATGAGTATGTATTGCAAATGCGAGAAATAGGTATTTGGTAAGAACAGGGCTAGAATGACAGTAGACTGAACATTCTCACATACATCACACCAAAACTTTACTCTTATTTTTAGGTTTAGGAAGGGGAAAACGTTATATGATCGTGAAATTCTGATGTGGGACCTTTGAGAAATAATTCATACTAAATGAGGTCATTAAATCCCCTCTAATCTGTTGATGACCTATGATATAAGAGGATGAGAGAGTGTCTCTCTAACAAAGTATGAACCTATGACACCTTGAGATATAGTACAGTGTCACCCACAGCAGGAAATGTGACAGCATACGTGTTTAGTTTTCTTTCTTTATATTGAAAGTTCTTCACACCTTTCATGCTTTCATTCTTTAAGTTACTTTCTGACACACTTTAATACAGGTATCAACTTGAAAAGAGAAGCCTAGAGCATTGGGCACAGTTTCAAAGATTTACTAATTTAGTTAACTTCCCAGCAGACCTACAGATTATTGACCTGAAAGGGAAGGCTCAGCAATGGTATGTGGATCTAGATGTGTCACAAAGGAATAACTAGGAGGTGATTTGATTAAAGAAATAGGCATTATTCATTATATTTGACCAGACACACTAGTCTGAAAGTGACAAATCTCTCTCTATCTCTGTCTCTCTGCCTCTCTGTTTCTCTGTCTCTCTCTAAATAGCTATGTGGAATAAAAACCCTTGTTTTCCCATCATGAATATGTTGGGAACATGCAGAAGCATTGCAACACTCACTGTAGTTACTGAACACACTGACCATCACCAAGAAGGCTTTGCCTCTTAGCTGGAAAAGTTTTCTTTTGAAGAAGTTTTCCACTTTTTCAGCAATAAAGTTATTTTAACTGGGGAACAGTGTAAGACCATGATAATCGATGTATTGGACAATATCATTGACTGTGAAATAAATGAGCTGCGTAGGCTACCCCCTGCAATATTACCTAGCTGTGAATGAGATATGTAAGTCCATAGATATTTATTTTGGAAAACTTAATCATCAATAAAAATCATGTATCAAAATTTTTATTCCAGAAATCACAAAAACTGTGCTATTTATAGTAGAATAAGTCACGTGAAAACTACAATAACATTTATTCACCTGCCTTTTATATTGGCATAGGTTACATTTGCAAGTTACTTCAAAATTATCAGTTAAATTTGTTCTTTGACATTTCCATGCATTCTGATTATATTTATCTGTTTGATTAATCAACCCATGTCCTCTGTATAAATTCCTTAACACATTCATAAAATTTTACTTTGTTTTGTGATTTAATGTACTTGACCATGGACAAGTGTGTGATCTTCAGTATTGGCTCTCACCACTGTATCACAATCGATGACTGTATTGCCCCAGAATTTCAATAAGTATCAAGCGGCAGAAATAATTCCATGGAGCTAACTACAGATAGGTTCATTTCTGTAGAAGCTCCCTATAGAAAAGCACAATGAAGCAAAATCTTCATGGATAATATTTCATTTTCATTGTCATTTTATTTTTGCTCTTATATTCTTGGAATCTCCTGTTCCACCATGATTCCATAAAATTAGAGGGATTAGTATAAATGCCTTCATGGTTTTGTACTCAACCATCATTTATTTTTAGTTCTTTAAGCAGGTGTGTGTTTTTCTATTTATCCCTTTTTACTTTAAAGACAGTTTTCTGTAAATAACTCTGAGAGTAACATTTATCTGTTGCTAAAACCAATAAATGAGGAGAATGACAAGCACACATGATTTTGTTCCCTCATATCTGGATATTATCACTAAATTTTACTTTGGTGTGTTAAATTTTGAATGTCTGCAAAAGTTAGGAAATTAGGAAAAAACTGCAGCAGCATGGGGAGCCCTTATAAGAAGGGAAAGTGTGGAATATGTGTAAAATAATATTAGAGAAGAGTTCCTGAATGTGGAAAAATCAACGCAGATTAGTAATTGGGAAGATGTACTGGAGAGGGAAGTTAGAAGGCTGCCCTAACCAAAGGCTACATTAAAAGGTATAAGGAAACCCCTATTCCTATGATTCAATTATTATGTTCAATAATATAATTATTATAATTGAGAGGCTATGCAATCAGAATTAAGCCACGATAATGTTGCTTCTAGAAAGCATGGGTTTAAAAAATATATATATATCCCAGTATCTTCCATGCTGTTCTTTCTTTTGAAATGTCCAACGGGAAGAATGCAGAAACTCCTCCCACAAAAAGTTAGAGGCACATGCTAGTTCTCTTGATTGTCCATTGGAAATATGCAATAACAGTCTGTGCTCTAGTCTAAATGTATGATTCAAGAAAAAAGCCTGAGAAAAAAGAATTAATATTACAGAAAGTTGACGTTCACTCATGGAACAGGATGTAGGAATTAACTCTAGCCTCTGTTCCTACACACCTCAGTTGTCGGTTCTCTGTGCTGGGCTTGAGGTTGCAGAGTGTATGCAGCAGGTGCAGATGGAGGTGGGGCTGCCTGTCCACCCTCAGTAAAAGGACTCTATGCTCAGTGGGAGAAGGGAAGCACCTATTTAGACACTCCACCAACAGGGGGCAGCAGAGATTCAGATAGGAGCCTCCAGGTGAGATGTAGAGCTGTCTGTGGGGAGCTGATGGAGGAAAGACATTCCAGGGTAGAATCAAGTTTTGATAGATCAGTGTGAAATGTAGAGATCATACTCTGAGTCCGAGATTCACATAGTGTCATCCTAAGGTACTGTGAGAAATCTAGTCCAGGCGAGACTCTCAATGAGGAAATGTTCCACAATAGTACAATTCCATACATCTACTTCACCAGTTTCTCATGGATGACAGTCACTGGGGAGACCTCCCAGAAATCCAGGTCCTGCAAGAGGGAGCCCATTCTGATAGGACAGATGACAAGGGCCTGTGTGCACTTTGACTAGCAAAGATGACAGGGTCACTGCCCATAAGGCAATCTCACACACTTTCTAGAAATGATCCTAGCTTCACTTGGGCCTCTCTTGACAAGCCTCCTCCTCCTCTTCTCTTTCCTCAACTCTTCCTTACTGACTGATTTGCAATTAATCTGAAACACCTTTGTTCAGGTACAATCTCAGGTGGGAAGGATGTTCTCAGGGTTTTTCCCATGCATGGACCACCACAATATGGGGGACTCTAAGAAATGACTCAGACATCCCTTGATCAGGTCATACCTGAATATCCTTGGCTATATTGATTCCTTGATTGTGGGGTCTCTGTCCTCTCACCTTCCAGAATTCAGTTTTCTAAAACCCGAATTGGGAAGCCTTGCACACACACTACGAGGCTTGAAGTGTGTTTCTTATGGAGATCTTCATTCTGACATTAATGAGACCATGGAAAATACTGGATCAGTTATTGTTTAATAAAGACTATCTGATGTTCTTAGTCTATTCTCAGAAAGTAGTGTCAGAGAAAGAACTGACTCCATTAGAGAAATGGAACTTCCTGTTTCATCACTTCATAAGCAAGAAGATTTCCCCAGAAAAAATTTTATATAAGAAAGGAATACACACTCATCATTACAATATAGGATTATATTCTTTTGAAAATGAGAGAAAAGGAAAGAAGTGTATCTTGATGATTTCAAGAGAAAGATAGAGATGAACGGTCCATAGAACATATCCTCTGGAGTCTGATATTACCGATGTTCTCTTAAAAGGGTCAAACTCAGGTTCTGAGGAGATCACTCAATGATAGGAATCTTTTGTTCTTAGGAAAAAATGTTTGTTCAGATCCCTTCATCCCATAGGAAAATGCCCATAATTGTGGCTCAGGAAGGTAGACCTGGTAAAACGTAGACTTAACCATAAGTAAGTAATGCAACCCAGGATGACTCCTGATGTCATTGTGTCACTACTGGCCCTCTACAGGTAAGCAAATTCCAGCATCTTATTGTACATACAGACACACACTCACACACACACACACACACACACACACACATACACACACACACACACACACACTTGCATACAGGGAAAAAAAAAGAAATGTCAGTCCTTAGCCAGACTTCTGGAATGTTGAAAACTCTATACAAGCAGGAGACATAGTATAAATCTTTACCAGGAAACCACAATAAGGTGACATAGAAGGTAAGGATAATTTCCCTGAGACAAGAAACAATGAACAACTCAGATTCACCACTACTTCCTCATGGTACACTCTGCAAGGGAAGCTATTTTGCACAGTCTCCACAGATTCACTCCCCCAAAGAATGCAAAGAGGATAAGAGAAGACTGAGGAGTCCAGATGTTCTGTGAACCTCAAGATCAAGAGCACAATAACAACTCCATCATGGCCTGCACCTCTCACCTGTTCCCACTTCTCTTTCTCTGCTCAGGTGATCTATCTAGAATCAACCTCCAAGATCCTCCATTCAAAGGACTTAACCTGGGGAACCTGAATCAGTAGCCCTTGGAAATGGATCACTCATCCTAATCACCCATACCCTCTTTTCTTGCAGGTTCCATGGCCACCTATATCCTGACTCAGCCTCCATCCATATCAGTGGCCCCACTCAGAGGGCCACAATCACCTGCTCTGGGGACAAACTCTCAAGAAATTTTGTTCATTAGTACCAGCAGAAGGCAGGCTGAGCTCCTGTACTGGTCATATACGAAGATAATGAGCAGGCCTCTGATATCTCTGACCCCATAATAGAGCAATTCACTACAGTGACACAAGCATAACCATTTTCATTACAGTGATATTCACAATAGCAAAGTCAACCCAAATGCCCAAAAGTTGAAAATGGATAATGAAAATGTGGTAACTTTTAGGTAATGGAATACTACTCAGGCATCAAAAAGGATGAGTTAATGAAATTTGCTAGGAAATGGATGGAATGAGAATAAATTATATTGAGGGAAGTGAATAAAATATAATTGAGTGAAGTATCCCAGGCACAGAAAGTTAGATATCTTATGTACTCACTGATAAGTGCACCCTAGTTCCAAAAACACTTAATGACATATTCAAATGTAAATCTTTGTAATGTGCATTGTAATCAGAAAGGATTATGAACAGTTAGGAAGGAGAATTAAGACCTCAACAGAAAAGAGATAGGAAAACACACTTCAGTAAAGAAAACAGGGAACAGTCAAGTATTGCATGTAAACAGTGAGACATTTGGTGAAGCTCACTTTCACTTCCCTTCATGGTCACTTGGGACTGTTGAGGTTTGATCTCACCAATCAGGACAGACATAGGGACTCGCAGATAGATGGTAACTATCAGGCAGTGATCCCCCTCCCCAACTGCTGTGTTCTACTCCTATTCTTCTATCTACCTTGAGTAGGTGTCAACTTGACTCTTGAGGATTTGAACTCTGGGCACAGGTGTAGAGAGTTGATGGTTGAGTTAAGCCCAGAGCAAACCTGAAGGAGATTGTCTAGCTGCTGGGGAAGACCCAGCCCATGGTGGGTGGGATTAGGCCCTGGATAAATCACAGAGAGCTGGTTGAGAGAGTGGGCATCCTTCTGTTCACTTGGCCAGACATGCTGGTCTGGCAAGTAAGGATTATCCATCTCTCAGCCATTATGGTGGCCAGTTCCCTCGGCCCTGGTGTTGGTGTGTGCTCTCCTGTCAAGCTGGACTATGAACTGTAACCAGACTGTCGTAAGAAAGTAAACTCCTTGTTCCCTTAAGCTGTGTTCTGGTCATTTATCAGCAACAATGCAGGCAAACTGCAACAATGAGTTAATGAAATTTGCTAGGAAATGGATGGAATGAGAATAAATTATATTGAGGGAAGTGAATAAAATATAATTGAGTGAAGTATCCCACGCACAGAAAGTTAGATATCTTATGTACTCACTGATAAGTGCACCCTAGTTCCAAAAACACTTAATGACATATTGAAATGTAAATCTTTGTAATGTGCATTGTAATCGGAAAGGATTATGAACAGTTAGGAAGGAGAATTAAGACCTCAACAGAAAAGAGATAGGAAAACACACTTCAGTAGAGAAAACAGGGCATAGTCACGTATTGCATGTAAACAGTGAGACATCTGGTGAAGCTCACTTTCACTTCCCTTCATGGTCACTTGGGACTGTAGAGGTTTGATCTCACCAATCAGGGCAGACATAGGGACTCCCAGATAGATGGTAACTATCAGGCAGTGATCCCCCTCCCCAACTGCTGTGTCCTACTCCTATTCTTCTATCTACCTTGAGTCTCATCTTATATTAAGACCTTTGTTTAAAGAATTTTTTTACCTTTGGTTAGGTGGTAAACTTCGATATCAATTGGGATGCAGCCAAGGGCAGTGTAGGAAAAGCAAAATTGAAAACAATGAACCATGATTCAGGACAGCAAAGACATTACATTATTCACCTGGAATCAGACCAGCCAAATCTCTCCCAACCTGAAGCTTAGGGAAACTTGTGCTACAGGGGGTGGCAAGATTTTAAGAGCATAAAGATGGGGAAGAGCATCAAATGCACGACACTCCACACAAGTTAGGGCTGCAATGATCAGTATTGGTTGATGCATGACCTGCACAATGTTTGACATGTCAAAGTCTAGCAGGGATCACAGGGGAGAAGGCTTCAGGCAGTAGGATCCTTAGAGGCCAGGGATTAACAGTCATAACAGAGCTCCTATACTAAAACAGAGCCCAAGAAGGGGCCCTGGGTTATGCAACCAACTCCTGAACCCTAACATGAATGAATGCTGCAGGAAATAGGAAAGAGTAAGGGAGAGGAACCTGGAGAAGAAGAGGGAGAGGGGAAGATGAAAGTAAGGGTAGAAGGAAAAGGGGAGGAGTGTGCAATGTGGGATGATGAGGGAAAGAAGGAAGGAGGTAAAGTACTGGGGTATCTATTGAACTTGGGTGATTAGAAAGAGAATACAATGTGGGAGAAAAAAACTTAACAACAATGAAAACAATGTACTCTCCCATTTCAACGACCAACTGTAAATCACACAGGATTGAGTCATGGAGCCAAATGTCAGTAATCAAGATGGTAGGAGGAAGACTTGCCCATGCAAATGCCCATACAAACTATTGACAATCTCCATGCGCTTGCTCTGCAGAGATATCTCAAAACTCTAGAGTCAAGTATGCCCCTGGAAGCCCAAATTATCCCAGGAAGACTTCATGAAATCAATGCTAAGTGGGCAGCAACAATCCTGACAATGTCTGAATTCTAGTAATGTAGGTGAGCACTGTGTGATAGAAATGTGGTCATCAAAGCTTCTCTGAAAGTATTTAAAAGTATTTTCTTAAAGCCCAATCAGAATGATTCAGAGGGGTACACATAGCTACTGTGGAGTGGAAGAATGCCAAATGGGGATTGAGATTTGAAATTCCAGAATTTTTAGAGCATCTTGTATCACACAAGATCAACTGGAGAAAACTACAGATTCCATCCTTAAACTCTTGAAAGCATGAATGTGGATTCCATGCAGGAATGCATTGAGGAAGAATTGTCTTCCCCCTATATCTCCCAGGCTACATAATCCTCAGAGTCATACCTCTAGTTTTAAGATTCAGTAAATTCCCTTCTGTGTTTCAGGACTGAGTTGGTTATGCTTCTCTCATTATCTGTTCCTTTTTTGGGGAATAGTAATTTGTAACTCATACCTATTCTACCACTGCTTCTGGGAAATTAATGACTGCTTCTAATTCACAGGCTCACAGCTCATGGGATTTTGATTTGCAACCCAGATGGAACTTTAGGCTTTATATTGATAAGGAAAATAAGTTATACAGAGAGTCAATGTGCATATTTTACAAATGGGAGATCTAGGTGTTTTGAAACAACAGGGCTAGAATGAGAGTGGGATGAATGTTCTTACAAATATCACACCAAAATTTAACTCCCATTGTTAGGTTTTAGGAAGGAAGAAATATAATCGATTATGAAATTCAGATGTGGTAACTTTAAGAAATGATTCATATTAAATAATGTCAGTAACTTCTTCTCCAATCTAGTGATGATCTGTGATGTAACAGAAGAGTTGGCTTTCTCACCACATATGAACGGGTGCCACCTAGAGACTCAGTAGAGTGTCATCCACAGCAGGAAATGTGAAAACATAAATATTCAGTTTCCTTTAATTTCGAAATTCTACATAGCTGTATACTAAGTTTCGTTCTTTAAAAATTACTTACTGATATAGTTAGATACAGGCGTCTACCTGACTATAGAAGCCTAGGGCACATTTCTGAAGAATTATAGTGGAGTTAAACTCTGAGAAAGACATACGAAAGATTATCGAGCTGACAGGGAAGGCCCAGGCATTGGTGACTGGAACTAGAACTGGGGAAAATGAACAAGTTGGAACAGACTTAGTTAAGGAAATAGGCATCCTTCATCAGACTTGACCAGACATACTGGTCTGACAAGTGACAATTGTCTGCCTTTCTCTTGCTCTCCCTCTCTATGTCTCCCTGTCTCTCGGTAGCTATGTGAATATGATATGCCTGTTTCTTTGGACCCGATTTTGGAATGAGCTCTCTTGGTAAGCTGGACTAAGAGTTGTGGCCAAAAATTCATAAACAAAAATAACCATCCTTGTTTTGCTTTGAACTATTGATCATGACTACATTGGGAACATGCAGAGAGAAACTGCAACACTCACTATTATTACTGACCACACTGACCATCACCAGGAAGGTTTGCCTCTTACCTAGAAAAGTTTTCTCTTGAAGGCGTTTTGCAATGTTTGAGCAAGAAACTTATTTCAACTTTGGGGAACAGTGTAACATCATGATAATGGATATATTGGACAACATCATTGACTCTGAAAAGGAATGACCTCTCGCTCCCTAACTGGATTTTAGCAGGAAAGTTTACTTTGGTGTGTTTAACTTTGAATGTCTACAGAAGCTATTGAACTACAAAAAGACTACTGGGCATGGAGCACCCTTTGAGGATGGGGAAATATGGATTATATATAACATAATATTTGAGAAGACTCACTGAATGTGGAAGGACAGAAGCAGATTGTGAGTTGGAAGGTGTACTGGTGAGGGAAGGTAGAAGGCTGCCTTAATGAAAGGCTATATTAAAAGGTATATGGAAACCTAACTTCCTAAAAGACATTTAAAATAGCACATATACACATACCTATATAAATATTGAAGTGCAAATCTGGATCAAACCTGGGTAATGTTGCTTCTTATAGATATGGATTTTAAAAAATCCCAGCAGCCTATGTGCTGTTCTTTCTTTTGAATTGTTGGACAAGTAGACCACAGACTTTCCTCCCACAAAAAGTTACAAGCACATGCTAGTTCTCTTGCTTGACCACTGGAAATCTACAATAACAGTCTGTGTTATAGTTTTAATCTCTGACTCAAGGAAAAACAATTTGAGAAAAAATACTTTAAAAAATGGGAAGTTGTAGTTCACTCAAGGAAGAGATGTAGGAATTTACCCTTACACAACAGTTTTGTTACCTGTGCTCCGCTTGGAATTGCAGAGTGTATTTATTGGGTGCAAAGTGAGGTTGGATGTCCTATGCACTCTCACTAAAAAGATTTCAATCAGTTGAAGTGAATTTCCTCCTGGTAGACTGTCTACATGCAGAGGGCAGCAGAGATTCAGATATGAATATTCAGGTGAGAGGTACAACTGTCCCTGGGGAGTTGGAGAAGATCTGCCAGCCCAGGAAAGTAAAGAAGTTTAGAAGTTTTGAAATGCAGTGATCACATTCTCTAACTGACATTCTCACAGTGTCACCATATGATATTGGCAGAAGCCTGGGTCAAGTGCGGACATCTTCATGCACAGTAAAATTCTATATGTTTATTTCTACATCCCCTTCATGGCTCATGAACACTATAGAACACCCACACAGTGATATGACAGATGCCCTTCACTATCAATAATGTCACTAAATGAATTGCATCCATTTTGGATTCTAAAATGCATAAGAAGTGTGGATTCTGAAGGATTATTCCAGTTTTTAATCTGCATGTTTCTGTGGAAAGGCTGCAGATACTGATGCTGCTGTAACAAAAACTGACTGCATGGCTTCAGACAGATCACCTGCCTGCCCTCCACAGAGGACACTTTCCTTTGCTGGGCCAGGAAGATCAGGGTGGGCTCTGCAGGCACAGAGTGAGTCTGGGTCTCCCTATACACATCCACAAAGGGACAAGGGGACTCACATGGCAGAGGGATGCTGTTTGTCTTGGTCTCTTCTGATAACAAGAGGATGGGGGGGGGGTGAAGACAACAGAATAACCAAAACAGAATTCAGTGTCATTCAGAGGAGCCATGAACAGCTCAGTCCTTGGATAATAGCAGCCAAGTCTGGGGATAAGATACAAACCATAAATTTCCCCAGACAATGACAGTTTTATAGATACAGAGAGTATCTGTGGTAGTTAAATAAATATATCATCTTGATAGATGAGGATGAAGAATATAAGCACATGTGCATAGAATTGGTAGTCAAGATAAGCACTAATCAAGCCTGTAGAAAATATATCCAATTTATGAGGGAAAGCTCAGAACCATGGTAGGTGAGATGATTCCTCGGGCAGGTAAATAAGATGGAGTTCAATAATTTGGCATACTTTGACAGACTTTAAGTTTGACAAGTATGAAAATGGTGTTGCAAGTTCCCTTGGTCCCTGATGCTCGTATGAACTCTCCTGCCAATGCAATCAGCATTGTGTTATAATAAAATTCCCTTTTCCTTAACTTGTTTGTGCTATTTAGTCATATCAACTACATACCACTCAGAGGGTTTCACTGTAGAAATGCAGAGGTAAAGCCTGGCCTGGATGCCAACTAGGCAGGTTGCTCAGGGCTGTGACTCAATGGAGAGGAAACTCCAACATCTCATTGCTCTATGACCGAGCTCAGTGTGACAGGATGTACCCCCATGGATCTGTGTTATAACAGGATGACTGTTAGTTATGGGCCCTCACTGTGCAACAGTGACAGTGGGGCTTGTTCACAGAGAAATCTGTCCACTTTCTCCTTACCCCCCCTTCCACCTCCAGGCAGTCTCCTTGGAATAGCAGCTACCTATTCTCAGGAGTAGCTAAAGGTAGGGGTGCGGAACAAGGACATGGTGCCTGGATGGAGTACCTGCAACATGCTTCTGCAGAGTGGCTTTCATCCTGACTCACTTATAAGCTCAGAGAGTTGTCATGAATTAAATGACCCATTGTCCTGGTCTGAGAACACCATTTCCCTTTAGATCTCATTACTGTGCAACTCTGACTCTGACATCCTTACAACAGGAAGTGGCATGCCTGGGTCTGTGGTTATGAATCATGAGGTGCCCATGAGCCCGTTCAAGGCATAGGGCAGAAGGTCATGGTTTGAATGTCAGTTGTTACCCCTAATCCCATGTATTAGAATTCTTAGGTGATGTTATTGTTTGTGAAAACTCTTATCTTTGAGATATGGAGCTTTGATGTAAAAAGGAACATCAGAGGGAGTAGGACTTGAGTTTGATAACCCAAATATCCCTCCTGTTGCAGTTTCTTCCTGCTCTTTCTGCCTCCATAATGATAACTGTGACCTGAATCAGTCTCTAATTTCTGCCTCCAAGGTAGCTGTATATTCTGCTGTAAGATTCCCACCTTATTGGTCTATGTCTGTCTCCTGTCTGGAACTGTAAGCCAAATAACTCTCTCCTTCTTCCCTTAAGAATAAAGAAATATAATGAAATATCAGATGGAATTGAAGAATGTCTTTTTAGAACTGGAGTAAAATAGGTTAGCCTAATCTCTCCCCATCATGAAGCTCAGGGAAATTTGCAGAAGAGGGGGTGGTAAGATTGTAAGAGCCTAAAGATGGGGAGGAACAATGATATGCAAGATACTACATACAAGTTAGAGCCAAAGCAATCATAAAAGGACTTTGCATGACCTGCACAATGATCAATTCATTATTGACTCCTCAAAGTGTAGCATGGACTAAAAGCACCAGGATCCTTAGAAGCTGGGTATTAACAGCCACAATAATATTAATATATTAAGCAGAACACAAGAAAGAGTTCAGGGAAATGCCACTGAGTCCTTACACCTCATCAGAGAGGAGGACCCAGAGGGAAGTTTGACATACACTTTAAAGGATGCTCCAGGGATGGGGGGAAGGAGGCACTGGGAGATACGGAGGGAGGGGAGGAAAGGAAGGGAAAAAGGTGGGAGGGAGCAAGGAGGTCCAGAAAGAGGTGGAGGGAGGGAGGGGACCGGGCTACCTATTAAGTTTGTATGAGCGGAAATAAATTTAAAAAAAGAACTGGAGTAAATACAATCATTGTCAAATATCAGAGAATTTGCCATAGTGTACCAATACCTTCAAAGAGATTATAGAAGAGAAATTTAAGACTAAAGAAAAACACATTTTGTATGTCTAGACAACAAATTCTAGCACTTATTATAAAACTGGAGGTAAAAGAAATTGCCGTAATAGCTAATTGCTTTCATTATTATAGAGGAAGGAAACACAAAAATTTTGATTTTTTCTTTTTCTTTTTCTTTTTTCTTTACCTTTAATCACGATTCCTATTCCCCTTTCTTTTTCACTAACAGCATTTCATCTTTCTTGCCATCCTCCCCTCTTTCTCACAAAAAATGTTAGAAAAAAATGATAAAATGAAAGGGCAGAAAAGCAAAGTTCTATCCTGAGACAGGTTAAAGAAAATGATCATAGTCTTCTTCTCCAGATAGCACAATTCCCACTCCCCTGTGCTGGGCTGGGGTGGCAGATTGAATGGAGCTGGTACAGAGCAAAGTTGAACTATCTTGTCCTTCCACTTGCAGTTAAAAGAATTAGAGGTCAATGAGAGGAGGTGAGCTCCTTCTGTTAGATACTCCACCAGTAGGAGGCATCATAATTCAAATGAGAGCTGAGCTGTCAATGGGGACTGGGAAAAGGGGTGTCAGGATGCTAAACATCTGTCCCAGAGTCGGTTTGAACTACAGTGATCAAATTCTGCAGCTCAAATTCTCATAATGTCATCTCCACATGCTGGGCAGTCCTGGGTCTGTGAAGTCCTCACCTGAGAAATGCTCCAGAGTATTACAATCTTATATCTACTTCAGCAATCTATTCATGGCTGAAACTTATTGGAGAGACCATTCTGAGGTTCAGGAGCTGCACAAGAGAGCTCAGTGTGAGAGGACAGATGCTATAACTTGTGTGTTCTTCAACTAGGGCAGAAGACAGGTTTGTGCTCATAGTCAGAGAAATATTCCACAGTATCTAGAAATAATCCTGCACTTGAGCACTTCTAGAGAGGCCTGATCCCTTTCTGTTCCCTTGCTTTGCCTCTACAGGTAGATTTGCAATTTTGGACCTTTGCTCTGGTGTTATCTCAGGTGTGGAATGGTTTGCTCGTGGACAGCACATCCATAATATGCTTAAGGAACTCTCCATACACTACTATATCTCCCTCTTTTGCCTCTAATGCAGGATCCTACTTGATTGAGGGATGCTTTACCTGTGACCATACATAAGTCAGTTCTGTGAAATCCTGGCTGAAAATTCTTTAAAAGGACCACAGAGATGAAGTGTGTTTCTCATAGTGATATTTGTGTTGACATTTTTAGAAGGTCATGGAAAACACTGATGCAGGACTTTTTTATTTAAATGTTAAAAGGTTTTTACTGCACTCGAGTATATTTTCAATAAATACCTTGAATGTGAACCATTGTCTAGGTAATCCATTTTCACTAGATGCCAGATCTTTCAAGCACAACTCCATGATGCAGGACTTTTTGAAGGAATTTCTTATATGCTTGCCAGTCTGCTCTAGGAAGAGTTGTAAGAGAGAGGAATCTGACTCTTCATGAGAAATAAGACTGGATTTTTATGATCCCATAAAAAGAGGATTTTGCAAAGCAAAATATCATATAGGAAAGGATTTCACAAACATCATAATGACATCAGTTTACATGCTACTGAAATGGCACAAAGGGAACAGTGTGTCAGATGTCAACAGTGTTCTCTTAAAATAACTAAGCACAGTTTATGCATAGGCTCTTGAAATGTCCACAACTCCAAATGTGGTATGAGACAGGATACATGGGGCAAATCACTAGCAGAAATCTGGGATGAGCAGCTATAGAATCTTCAGGTGATTTACTGAAGAATGAAGCACCAAAAATAAGATTGAACTCCATTCCCCTCTTGCTACAGACCACAATTAGAAAGAATGTTCCCCAGGAGCAGTAATAGCTGAAGAAAGGGATAATTTTGCATAGTGACAAAATATTCATTGCCCCAAAAAGCCTGAGAGAAGATAAGAGAAGCCCAAGAATCCCAGATGTGCTGTGAGCCCTTCAAGACACAGGGCTCTGTAGCATCTGAATCAAGGCCCAGACCTCCCTCCTCATCTCACTTTTTGTCTCTGTTCAGGTCCTCTGTCTCGTCTTACACTTTGGATTCACCCTCCAAAGAACCTTAAGCTGGCCTCACCTGCACAAAGAGCCTCCTGGAAATGGCTCCACCTTCTCAGCAATCCCACACTATCTCCTCTTGCAGGTCCCATGGCTTATTATCTCCTGACTCAGCTTCCTTTAGAATCAGTGGCCCAGGTCAGACAGCAACAATAACCACCTCTGGAGACAATCTCTCATATCAGTTTGTCCTTGGTACCAACAGAAGTCAGGCCACAGCCCTGTACTAGTTATTAAAAGAGATGATGAGCTGCCTTCTGGGATCCCTGGCCGATTCTCTGGTTCCAGCTCAGGGAACAAAGGCACATTGACCATCAGCAGAGTCCAGTCAGTAGATGAGGTGACCTATTACTCTCAAAGGTGGGATACCACTTAGTGACCCAGGCAGATGGGAAAGTGAAACACAAAACCCTTCCCTGTTGGGATATCAGACAGCAACTATTGTAAGTTGTCCTTACATAGTTGCTTCTTCTGCTTTTGCCAAGCTACATAAGGTGTAATTCCAAATTACTGTCCCTCAATGATTCAGATGGGAACTGCAAAAATGTTATTTTTCTGCGGTCATTATCTCTTGGCTATTATCTCTTCTAAAAGTACCCTAAGTGTATCATGTCTAAGCATGCTAAGCTGTCTTGGGGTTAAAAATACAAATGAAGGGGGACAAAAGCACACATAGATGAAAATATCAAGAAAGTTGGGGCTAAACAGGTAGGAAAATCCACCACTTTCCATAAGAGAATGATGATAATCTACTATTAGGGTCTAGGCATTATTTATAATCAGGGAGCTGGGAGTCTATGCACATCTAGGAAGGGACTTCAGAATAGTTGGAAAGATATGGGCAAACTTTCCTATTTTCCAGTGCATATTTGTATGGCCAGCCTGAGACTAGAAAATCAACATTCCTAGCATTCCTGATGTCCATCATGAGCCAGAGAGAGGTAGTCTAATACAAGAAACATATCCAGTATAGACAGAAATTCCTAAGGTTTCAGAGTATGTTTTTATTCGTTAAGGGGATCCAAAAAATGTTTTCCATGAAAAGTCCATGATTTTAACTCCTCTGAGCCTTCCATCTTATTTTTTTAAAATCAAGGAAATGAGATTTCCTCTTCTAGCAGGTGGCATCCCAAACACTACTTTCCACTAGTCCATACTCTACAAGTATGAATTCTTCTGCCAAACTGGACTTTGAACTGTAACCACTGTAAAGAAGAAAACAAAAATCCATTTCCTTAATTTGTTCATGTTGTCATATCATCAACACGAAGAAGAGCTTGCAAGAGGGTTTCATCTTTGAAAAATAGTCATGGAGCTGCTTCTAAGCAATTGAATGGGAAGCTCTGTCAGTACTGCAGACTCACTGCAGGTGACACCTCATGTCTCATTCCTATAGGATAGAGCTCAGTATGACAGGATGTGTCTAAGTGGGTTGGTCTTCTTCTGCTTGTGTCCATTATCAGCTCTAGTCCTTCATTGTTCAATATTAGTACTGAGACTTGTTCATTTGTTCACTTGCTAGACACCTGTTCAAGTTTTATTTGCATGGATAGTGTATCTGTAGCACCCTTAATGGACTATAAAGTGGTTTGTACTTGTGTCTGACTCAACTCATGATTTTGAGTACACAGCTATCCTAAATTCAATGACAGGTTTTAAATCCTGGCTTTAAATCTCATTACTGTGTAATTCTGATCTTATCACCCTTTATAGACATAATCGGAACTGGCATCATTTCATCTGTGGATGAGTTGGCCATATGCCAGTGGAGTCCAGGGGCAAAATAACATCATTTAAATGTGCATTGAATCCACAGGCTCATGTGTTTGGATTTTAACTGATGATGATGCTTGGAAATGTAGCCTTTGAGAGGTGAAACCTTGTTGGATGTAGGGAGGTCACTGAGAATGTTTCTTGAAGTCTGATAACCCAAACTTGCTTCCTCTTGCAGCTTATTCTTGCCCTCTCTGCCTTATAGTAATAGCTCTGACCTGAATCTGTCTCCAGATTCTGTCTCCAAATAAGATATGCATTCTGCTTGAGATTCCCAACATAATGGAATATACCTTTATCAAGTCTTGAACCATAAGCCAAATAAATCTCCCTTTCTCCACTTAAAAAAAGTAATGTAGACACAGAGGGTCACAATGGTCATTTGTCAGATGGAAAAGAAATTTGTATTATTAGCATTGAAGTTTATAAAATATCACTGTCAAATATCAGAGATTTTGGCTAAGTGTACCAATGCCATCACGATACTTTACAAAAGTCAAATTTAAGAGTGAAGAAATACACATGGGTTGAATATGTAGACAGAAATATTTACCACTTATTATAAAAGTGGTGATAAAAGGAATTTACTAAATACAACATTCCTTTCATGGTTGTAAAGTGATGATAACATTAAATAATTAGATTTCACAATCAGGCATGCAAAGAAAAACAAGAAAAAGTATTCAACAGAGGACACCAGTTGTGGTTTTTGGTAGTAACTGTGAAACACATTAGAAAGGGTCACAGAGTCAAATGTTAATCATCATGACATTGAGAAGACAGTCTGCAGGAAGATACTCATTTCCCATGCAGTCCTGGCACACTCTCCATGCCCTTGCTCTCCAGAGATATTGCAAAACTCTGGAATCAATTGTGTCCTCTGGTGGTCTAAATGGGCCAGTCTGTGTTCATGAAGCCAATGCCAGAGTGCAGGAGAGAGCCCTAAAATGACTGTGTCTCTAAGATCCTAGTAATGTATTCATACAATGTATATTCATGCTGTGGTCCTGGAATATTCCATAAAGATTTTAAAAGGTGTCTTGCTCCATAAGGAACACCATCAGACCAGCCACGAGTTACTTGAAGATGTAAAGTGATGCTTAATGGAGTGAGTAGATTCAGGATTCCAGAAATTTAAACATCTGGCAGCAAAAAAGATCCACTGAAGAAAACTACAGACCCCATTCTCAAATCCATGAGAATAAAAAAATGGACTATATGCAGCAATATTGTGGGACAGGGGTGTCTGATGTCTTAGGATCTATCCCAGGCCATGTATTGATCATGGAGCTAAATATTGAGTTTAAAGATTGTTTGTATACCTTTCTCGGTTGGTTATGCCTTTCTACTTCTCTATTCCTTCTTTTTTAGAATAGTAATGTGTAAATTATGGCTATTCTACCATTGCATGTGTCATAATAATGATTATTTTGATGGTACAGACTCACACTTAGTAGAAGTTTTCTTTGCAACTCAGGTGAAGCTTTATAATTTTGAACTGGTAAAAGAGTGTGCTCAGGGGCGTGAGAGGTGGTTCAGGAGTTAAGCCTCTGCCTCGCAGACAGAAATTCCTGAGTTCTAATCCTAGACCCCACGTATAGACACCAGGGGGGAGAGGGGGTGGCCTGCGTTTCTGTCCTGGTAGGGCGAAGCCTGCGAATCCCGGGGCAGAGTAAACAGGGAGGAGGTGGAGGCGGTCCATAGTGGTTCCCAAATTCGCCCATGGTTCTACACACACACACACACACACACACACATACATACACACATATACATACACACATGCACAATTGAATAAATAAGTAATAATAAAAAAACTGTGTGCTCAATTGAGAGTCAATGAGTATTATTCTGTATGTGAAAAAGAAAGGTATTATGGATGATAAGAATTAGATTGATGGACCACAATAGAAAACTCCTTCAAAATTGAAGTTCGTCAGCAAGAGACGAGGTCTTCCAGGATATGTGCTATGTCCTCAAATAAATAACTTCAATAATTCACTTCTATTATAGGGTATTAAAAAGGTCAAAATGTAATCTATGATATTTGGAGAAGAGGCCTCTGTGAAAAAATGCATTTAAATTATTTCATAGTGTAGCTCTTCAATCCAGTGATGATTACCTGTGATACAACAGGAGGAGAGAGCAGTCTCTGTTACCACTTCGTGACTCACCAGAGTGTCAGCTACAGCTGATTTAGCCTTCATTCTTCAGAACCATGAAGTGCATTTTTATTCTTTCACACTCACTGGATATTGCTATTATTGAGCATATCTAGCAAGATTTCATCTCTTAGAAAAATCCAACAAAGTATTACTGGGAAAGTTTTCCACTATTTTAGCAGGTAACTTATAGCAATTTGGGGGGGCATTATAAAATCAGTGAATGCCATGAGAATGAATATTAATAGACTGCTTCTTTAACTGTGAAGAAGAATAAGCAGCTTAGTATTCCCTTGTGAAATTTTCTAACAAAGAATGAAATATGTAGTCTATGATATTAACATGGGAAAACTTTATCATTTATATAGACTGTGTATCTGAGTATCAATTCAGGCAAGTACAAAGAAGTATTCTTTCTGGGACAGGATAGGTTAACCTAAACACTATGCTAAACAATTACCCCTTTTTCAGGGGGATAAGTTTCATATACAATCCACATAAAAATATCCATTAAATCTGTTCTATACCATTTTCATACATGTAGGCAATGCATTCTGATTTCAATGATTCTTTCTCCAATTGATGACATTTTGTTTTGCTTTGTGGACTAATAAGTTTAACTAGGGTCATCTGAGTGATATAAAGTTTTGGTTCTCCACTGAAACTCCCATTTAGTTCACTGTGAGTATACAACTGATGACTCCTCATTCACAAAAATCTATCAATAGATGACAGTTAAGCAGCAAAGACCCATCCCTTTCATTCCTCCCTAATCCATGGCTGGCTATAGGTCCATTCTTGCACAGGCTCCTTGTAGGAAGGTGCAAATGCATGAACTTCATGATTCTTCGAAGAACACATTTTATTTCCCTTTTCTCTGTATTTTTATTCTTACATGTTTGCCATCTACTATTCCACATGTTTCCTGAACTTATCAGGGATTCAATTTGCTCTAAATTTGATTTCAATGTGTTTAGCTTTGAGTATCTTTAGAGACCAGGAAACTAGAAAGAGGTCTCTGGGGTGAGGGCGTCCTTATGGGAAAGGAAAAGTCTGAAATAGGAAATACAATCTTAAAAAACAGACCCTAGAAGTGGAAAGATATGAGCAGAGAAATGAATCAGAGGATGTAAACAGGAGAGGGTTGAGGGGAGAGGGTTGACCTAATCAAAAGGTATATTACAACGTTATATGAATATCCATTTTCATTGAGATGTATACACTGTGGAAAGCTCGATAATGTTGCTCCTAGGAGTCATGGAATATTAAACAAAAATCCCCATAGCATGCATGGGATACTTCCTTTTGTGTTGTTGGACAAGGAGTCCTCAGATTCTCCTATCACAAAAAAATGCTTCAGGTTCTTGATATTTCTCTTGGTTATCCACTGGAAATATACGATAAGATACTGAGTAAAAGTCTCAATCTCTGTTTCATACAAAAAAGAGAAAAAATAATAATAAATAAAAGGACAGAAAAGTGAATTTCAATCATGGCATAATTTATAGAAACTGGCCCTGGCTAACTTCCATTGCCATTTTTCTATCCTAGGTTAAGGGTGTCAAAATGAGTGGAGATGTACAAGGAGAGGCTGGGGACTTACCACGTTTATGTAAAAAGGACTTTTTTCTTTCCTTTTTTTTAAATTTATCTTTTCCACTCATACAAACTTGATAGGTATCCCATTCCCCTCCCTCCCTCCACCACTCCCTGGATCCCCTTGCTCCCTTCCCCCTTTTCGCCTTCCTTTCCCCCCCCCTCTCTGTCTCCCATTGCCCCCCCATTCCTGGAGCATCCTTTACTGTGCATGTAAAGCTTTCTTGGTCCGCCTCTCTGATGAGGTGTAAAGACTCAGAAGCATTGCCTAGTTTGTATGAGTAGAAATAATAATAAAAAATGTTAAAGGATTAAAAAAAAAAAAAAGACTTCTTGATCAGTGGGAAGAGAGAAGTTCCTGATATTATACTTCCTAACACCAGGGGGCGGCAGAGTTTCAAACAGGAATTTATAGTTCCATATGAGTGAGGGTGGTTAAAGAAAAGAAAAAACTATCAAGGTTCAATTTGATCTGCAATGATCACATTCTTGAGCTCAGATTCTCAAAGTGTCACATAAGATGCTGGAAGAAGCCTGGTCCCAATCGGAACTCCACCTTGGATATGCCACAGTGTAGTAAAATCCCATGTATGCACTTCAACAGCCCTTTACTGGTTGGCAGTCACTGGGAGACCATCCTGAGGTTTCAGGTGTTACAGGAGGAAACTCAGTATGAGAGGACAGATGCCAAGACTTGTGTGCCCTTCATCTAAGACAGATGGCAGGATCTCAGCCTGAAGTCAAAGCATATCTTCTTCTCTGCCTAGACATTATCCTGGGGCTTGTCTCCTGACCTTGGGCACATCTAGAAAGGCCTACTTCTCCTCACTTGCTTCCTCTTCTCTCTACTGGCAGATCTGTCTTTAAGTTGAAGCCCCTGTGTTCAATGCAATCTCAGGTGTGGGGGGGGGCATTCAGGGATTGCCCTGCATGGAAAATCGGCCACATGTTTGGGGACCTCTGCAGAACAACCCAAACTTGCTGACCTCAGGTCACCCCTGTAAGCTGGTGGCTGTATTGGCTCAGTGTTAGTAATCTACTTCATTGAGGGATCTCTGAACCCTGAACTTCCAGAGGTCAGCTCTGTGAAACCCTGACCTTGAAGTTCTTCATGATACCCCATATTGAAGTGTATTTCTCATGGATATCTCTCTGCTGACATTTTTGAAAAGTCAAGTAAAACACTGGTGCAGGATTTTTAAAAAGCATTTTTGATGTACTTGCTGGCCTGCACTAAGAAATTGCTGAGTATATGAAATTAATGAGACTGGATTTTCAATAACTCCATAAAAAAGAGTGTATTTAACAAACAAAATGTCATATGGGAAAAGATTACACACACACACATCCTAATGACTTTGGATTAGATTCTACTGAAATGGGAAGAAGGAGACAGAAGTGTAAACTTGGTAACCCAAGAAGGAAAAGGAGGGAAACGACAGTTCAGTAATTCACACACTGCTAAATCAGGTGGCAATAGTGTTCTCTTAAAAGAAACAAGCTCAGTTCATGACTCAGTTATGGAATGTCCACATTTCCATCCAAGTTTTAAGAAAGGAGAAATGGGGCAACTCCCAGCAGGAAACTGAGAAATTTAGGATGATTTTCTGAGCAAAGAATCACTGGAATAAGCTAGAGTTCCACACTCCTCTTCAGTCTCCTGTTATATACCATAATTGACAGAATGCTCCCCACTGGTTCTCTAACGTAAGTACCAGATGCAAGGAGTAAATTTGCATAGTTATTATTCACTGCTCCCATAGGACCTGAGATAATATAAGAGAAGCCCGAGAAGCCCAGATGTGCTGTGAACCTCATGACCCAGAGCTCCATAGCATCTCCATTATGGCCTGGACATCCCTCCTGCTCTCACTTCTCTTTCTCTGCACAGGTGATCTGTCTAGGCTCAAGCTTCAGGTTCACCCTCCATAGGACCTTAAGCTGGCCGCAGCTGGACTCTGAATTCAGCTCGGACATAGTGTTCATTTGGTCCCTAGGGATGTGTTCTTCATCCTTGTCTTCTCTCGCAGGTTCTGTGGCCTCTTATGTCCTGACTCAGCCTCCTTCAGCATCAGTGGCCCTAGGTCAGACGGCCACAATCACTTGCTCTGGGGACAACCTCTCAAGTAAAAGCGTTCATTGGTACCAACAGAAGTCAGGCCGAGCCCCTGTACGGGTCATATACAGTAATAGCATTCGGCCCTCTGCTATCCCTGACCGATTCTCTGGCTCCAACTCAGCGAACAAGGCCACTCTGACCATCAGCAGAGTCCAGGTTGAGGATGAGGCAGACTATTACTGTCAAACATGGGTTAGTGCTAATAAGAAGCACAGTGAAACAGGCAGATGGGGAAGTGAGACACAAAGTCGTATCTTAGTAACAGAGGAAGCCCCTCCCACATTTCTCTCTGCAGAGCTGCTTCCCCACCTTTGCCAGGCATTGCAGGTTCTAAAGCAAAGTTATTCCACTTTAGTGATTCAGACAGAAAAACTTTTAAAATAATCATGTACTTTCCTGTAGAACATAGAATAGAATTGTAATATCAGAAAATGTATTTCCCCCTTATATATACTTAAAGATTTATTTTTAAAGAATTTTTTCTCTGAAAGATTGTATTTTCACGTTTTCAAAAGATATTAGAGGAACAATGTATTGTTTGAGAATGGAAATGTTGCATCATTAATTTAAGTAATTAATTTATTTTTTCAACTTATACAAACTTGATAGGTATCCAATTCCCCTCCCTCCCCCCACCCCTCCCTCGATCCCCTTGCTCCCTTCCCCCTTTTCCCCTTCCTTTCCCCCCTCCCTCCCTTTCTCCCATTGTTCCCCACAACCATGTCAAATTTCTCTCTAGGTCCTCCTCTCTGATGAGGTATAAGGACTCAATAGCATTGCCTAGAGCTCTTTTTTTGTTCCCCTTTAGTATAGCAACACTATTGTGGTTGTTAATCCCTTGCCTCTAAGGATCCTAGTGCCTGTGATCCATGTTAGATTTTGAGGAGTCAATGACATGTTGCTCATTGCGCAGGTCATGCAAAGTCCTATTATGATTACTTCAGCCCTAACTTGTGTGTAGTATCTTGCATATCATTGTTCCTCCCCTTCTTTAAGCTCTTACAATCTTACTGCCCCCTCTTCTGCAAAATTCCCTGAGCTTTAGGATGGGGAGAGATTAGGCTGGCCTGGTTCCAGGTCTCTGATGTTCTGAACTATGGTTTGTTGGTTTCTTTTTTCAGTTTTGCTGCTCCTGCAAAGCCCTTAACTCCATCCTGATGGGTATTGGATGTCACCCCCTGGCCAGAGACAAAAAGCTGTTAACATAGTATCTTATTATAAGAGTAAATTCAAAGGTAGATGGAATAAGAGTAGGAGACCATGGGGGGGGGGTTAGTCTCCCGTTTGCAAAATGGTTATCTTCTACCTGCCAGACTGTGTGCCCTCCCTTTCTGGTGAGATCATACCCTATCAGTTGGATGTGACCAGGAAGGAAAGTCTGTGAGCTTAACCAGATGTTTCATTACTTACATGTAGTCCTTGATGGTGGCCTATTTTCTCTGCTGTAGCATGATCCCCTCTCTTCTTGTTGCTGGCAGGGCCCTCCTTCCCCTTCACTGCTGTTTATAATCTTTGCAATTACTGTAGGTATTATAGAGATTTATCTTTGAGTGTGTTTCTAAGTGGGTTTGGTACTAGGATCGCTCTTTGGGAGTACATATGGTGCTTAATTTTCTGGGTCTGGGATACTTCACTCAATATAATTTTTTTAATTCGATCCATTTCCTGGCAGATTTCATTAATTCATCATTTTTGATGGCTGAATAGTATTCCATTGTATAAATGTACCACATTTTCCTTATCCACTCGTCAACTGTTGGATATTTGGGTTGATTCCATGACTTTGCTATTGTAAACATTATTTCTATAAACATGGTCGTGCTTGTGCTATCAAGGTGAATTTTTGCTATATGGGGGATTATTCCCAAAAGTGGAATAACAGTGTCACATGGCATTTCAATCTTTAACTTTTTAAGAATTGCCAGACGGCTCACCAGAGTGGTTGTGTAAGCCTGCATTCCCACAAGCAATGTAGGAGAGTTCCCTTCTCACCACATCCTCTGCTGCATTTGTTGTTGTTTGTATTGTGGATTTTTGCCATTCTGACAGGGGTGAGATGATATCTCAGTGAAGTTTTGTTTTGCATTTCCCTGATGGCTAAGGATGTGGAGCATTTTTGAAGATATTTGTTAGACATTTTAATTCCGTCCCTAGTAAAGTTTCTTTTAAGTTCCATGGCAAATTTTTAATTGGGCCATTTGTTTCCTTCATGTTTAGTTTTCTAAGTTTTTGTGTATTCTGGATAATAGAGCTCTATCAGATATGTGGTTAGTGAAGATTTTCTCCCATTCTGTGGGTTGCCTTTGTGCTCGATTTATAATCTCTTTATCTGAACAGAAGCTTTTTATTTCATGAGATCCCATCTGTTGAGTGTTGACTGTAGTGGCTGTGCTATTGGATTTCTGTTTAGGAACTGTTGGCCTAGTCCAATCAGTGCGAGGGAATTCCCTACCCTTTCAACTAAGGTTTTTATAGTCTTTGGCCTTATACTGAGGTACTTCATCCTTTTGTAATTAACTTGTACATATTGACAAATACGGGTCGAGTTTTAATCTTCTGCATGTGGACATCCAGTTTTGCCAGCAACATTTCTTGAAGATGCTGTTCTTTTTCCATTGGATTTTTAGGCCCCTTTGTCAAAGATCAAATGGCTGTAATTGTGTGAGCTTATATCTGGGTCTTCAACCCTTATCCATTGATCTGTGTGTCTATTTTGCAGCCAGTACCAGGCTGTTTTTATTACTATGAATTCGTAGTATAGATTAAGGTTTGTTATGGTGATACCTCCAGCAGTGTTTTTGTTACTCAGGATTGTTTTTGCTATCCAGGGTCTTTTTTGCGTCCATATGAATTTTGAGATTGTTTGGTCAACTTCTTTAAAGAATTGCTTTGGGATTTTAATTGGTATAGCATTGAATCTGTATATTGCCTTTGGTAAGATGGTCATTTTTACGATATTGATTCTGCCAATCCAGGAACATAGGAGGTCTTTCCACCTTCTGCTGTCTTCTGTAATTTCTTTCTTTAGGGTTTTAAAGTTTTCATTTTAAACTTTTATACCAAGGTATTTCATTTTTTAGGGGCTCTAGTAAGTAGGATTATTCCTCTTAGGGCTTTTTCACTTCTTTCATTCTGGGCATATAGGAAGGCCTCTGATTTTTGTTCATTTATTTTGCACCCTGCCACCCTGCCACCCTGCTGAATTTCTTTTAGTTCCAGGAGTTTCCTGGAGGATTTTTTAGGATCACTTAGGTATATGATCATGCCATCTGCAAATAGAGATAACTTGACTTCTTCCTTGCCAATTTGAATCCCTTTTATTTCTCTTTCTTGTCTTATAGCTTCAGCTAACGCTTCAAGTGCAATATTGAATACAATTGTTAAGAGTTGTCAACCTTGTCTAGTTCCTGATCCAAGCGGGAATCCTTCAAGCTTTTCCCAATGGAGTATAATCCTTGCTGCTGACTTGTTGTATACAGCTTTTATTATATTGATAAAGGTTCCTTCCATTCAAACTGTCTCTAGGGTTTTGATCATAAAAGGCTGTTGGATCTTGTCAAAAGCTTTTTCTGCATTTATCAAGAAGTATCATGAGGTCTTGAATTTTAGACTGGTTTATATGGTGAATTACATTTATTGATTTGTGTATGTTGAACCAATCTTCTGTGCCTGTTATAAAGCCTACTTGATCGCCATAAATGATCATTTTGATATGTTTTTGAATCTGATTTGCTAAGACTTTGTTGAGAAACTTTGCATCTGTGTTCATCAAAGAGATTGGACTATAGTTTTCTTTTTTAAGTGTATCTTTATTAGGTTTTGGTACTAAGATTATATTAGCTTCACAGAAAGAATTTGGTAGTCTTTCTTCCTTTGCCATTTGATGGAAGAGTTTAAGGAGTATTGGTGTTGTTTGTTCTTTAAATGTCTGGTAGAACTCTATGCTGAATCCATCTGGTCCAGGACATTTTTTGTTGGGAATATACGAGATAACTTCTTTGATTTCCTCATATGTTATAGGACTATTCAAATAATTCAAAACTTCCTGATTCAATTTAGGTATGTTGTGCTTACTTAGGAGTTCATCCATTTCTTGTGTATTATCGAACTTCACAGAGTATAAATTTTTGAAATATTATGTTAAAATACTCTGAATTTCTTGGATATCCATACTGATAATTCCATTTTCCTTTCTAATTTTGTTAATTTGTGTTTTTTTTCTCTCTCTTTCTTTTGGTTAATTTAGCTAGAGGTGTATCAATCTTATTGATTTTTTCAAAGAACCAGCTCGATCATGACAGATAGTTTTCCCAGCTATATCAACCTGAATTGACATTTTTGCTTATTTGATACTTGAAGTACATCTCTCCAAGCTCCTCTTGCTTTTACTGTTTCCATTGAGATGTCATTTGTTATTTTAATAGGTTTACCTTTAAAAGCGACTTGTTTTGTTTTGTTTTTTTTCCTTGAAGCTCTCAGCACCTTTTCTTTGTCTTGAATGTGGAGTGTTTTGATGACTATTTGCTGTGGTGAGTTTCTGTTTTCTTCATATCTGTTTGGGGTGCGGAATGCTGCTTGTATTTGGATGGGCCTCTCATTCTTTAGATGAGGGAAGGTTTCCTTGATATAATATGAAAAATTTCCTCAGGTGTGGGATTTTGGGATTCTTCCTCTGGTATTCCATGAATGTGCATGTTAGGCTTCTTCAAGGTGTCCCATAACTCTTGAATATTCCTCTCCAGTATATTTTTGGCTTTAACAACCTCTTCCATTGAGCTGGTTAAAACTTCCACTTTGTCTTCATGATCTGAAATTCTATTTTCTGCTTTATTAGTTCTGCTGATTAGTTGTGTTGAGTTCTAGGTTGAAGATAACTTGTCTTTAAACTCTGCCTGAGACTGTTTTAACTGCTCTATGCCTATTTTTGTTTCTTGAACTGTTTTTCTCAACTCCTCCAAGTGTCTGTTGTGTTCCTGTTCAGAGTGGTTGATGTGGTTATTTAACTCCTCCCGGATTTCCTCTTTTCATAGTATTGATCATGGTAATGATCATGCTTTGAATGTCATTATCTTGGGCTTGGCTTTCTGGCTATTTTCTGTGAATTTGTTCTGCTTAGAATCTATTATTAGGGGATCAATTCTTTCAGTGGGAGATTTGTCTTCTGGGGTTTTGTTTCTCATGGATCTGTACTTTGACTTGGACCTTTCAGTTTCTGTGTGGTTTTGACTGAACTGACTTAGTTGGTTTTAGTACTTTCAGGCAGTTATTACTAGTGTTTGCCTTGGAGTTCAGTACATTTGTCTGTTGTATTCTTATTTCCTAGATGATGCTATTATACTGTTAGTACATCAATTAAGTCAGGTTTAGTACACAGGGAGTGAATATTGGTATGGTAGTGTATTTTTACAATTTAGTACTTTGGTGATATGTGAGGGTGAGTGGTATAATCCCTGAAGCTGTATATGTTTTGGAGGTGGCTATATGGAAATTAATCTACAGTGATTAATAATTGAAAGGAGAAGGATTGTAAAAAGGGGACTTACTTATCTTTGGGCTGGATGTAAAGAATCTCTCCCATGTGATATGATGAATTTGGAGGACTTCAGATTTATAGTCTTTGTTCCCTAGAGCTTTGCTTGAGTTTCCTTTGGACTCTGTTGAATTCTGAGGAGCAGTGTGTCCTCTCTGCACTGTGAGCAAGGGTCTTGGGCCAGCTGGTGGAACTTTCCTGGGGAGAAGGACTGCCAGCAAGCATCCTGTTCAGTGCTGGCAGTAGAGGTAGAGGTATTTTTAAATATTTTTATGATAAGTTGACTTAATAAAACAATACATTTAATTCTTTGTGTAATTGTCTATGTTCATGCAATCTGATTGTAGAATCTTTTCATAGTAACTGTTTCTCTTATCCAGATCTATGACAAAAAGTATCACGGCATCAGTGAATCGGGTAAACCTTCTTGCATTTCATTTGATGGAAGATTGGACTTCACAAAACAGCCTGTTGAACTGGCCACTTTTCATTGTAGATCCTTTTATGCTTCTATGACTTACTTTTTCTAGAATCTACATATGTGAACTGGTTAGAAAAACTGGACATTAGACATTGATGACTTAGATCCATGTAGTACCTTCTAAAGCCACACAATAACAAGCCCTGTAACAACAAAGTATAAAAGGCAACAAAATGGATCTGTGTAAACAGAATCAACAGGACACATTGCAGAAAGTGTGGATAAATGGCAGGATGGATGGATATTTATAAGAGGGGAGGATTGATAAATAGATACACAGATATGTAAGTGAGCAGCCATTTTTCAGAATTCACAGGAGAAGAGATACAGAAATATTCAAGAAACCACAACCACAGATAATTCTGTGCACAGTATTACTTTTCCATTTGAAATTTAATATTTTCTCATAGTTTTCAATTATGTGTGTATGTTTATTGCAATACCTATATTAAAATATTTAAAATGTAAAACAAATTGTTGTAACACACTATTTCTTTTTTATTAATTTTATATTTAATATAGTTATACAAGCTCAGTGGGTAGGTACCCTGACCCCTCTCCTTCTTCCTTCCCCTCCCCCTTCTATCCCTTTCCTCTCTCTCTCTCTTCCTTCTTTTCCTCTTCCTTCCCTTTTCTTGGCATTTCCAGCATTCTCCCTCCAGAACATCAACTTATATGGGCCCTGAATTTTCCTCTGAGATCTCTACACTAGTGAGGATTCAGGACTCTGAGGCATATCTTGGGGCTTCTTTCTAGGCTGCCCACTAATATAGGAACTTCATTATATCTGTCTAACCCCTTGCCTCTAAAGATCCTACTGCCTGAAACCATCTCCCCTGAGATTCGCACTAATATATGGGAGCTTGTTGTTTTGACAGTCATAATGTTGGTTAGTTAAGGTCCAGGCACATTGCAGTGAGATTGTGGTTACTGCAGCCCAGGCTTGGGTGGAGTATCTTGTCTATCGGGTAACATACTACTCTTTAATGTGTGTTTCTTAATGACAAGAATATTTTCAGCCTGAATTTAATAACAAGACCCAACAGTATGTAGCACCCATAAGGAATACTATTTAATATTCAACTACTCAAAACTAAGCAAAGTGATCTTGGGAGTTGTATTTGTCATTGAAGTATGAGGACCTGAGTTTGATCTCCAAGAACCCCAGGGGGGGATATCTTGGTTTGGCAGTGTATTGTATTCCTGTAATCCCAGAGTTGGGGAGGCAGGAACAAGAGGACCCCTGTGGCTTGCTGAAGATCCAGTCTAGCCAACTCAGTAAATACCCAGGCTCAGTAAAAAATCTTATGGTATAGGCAGAGGTAGTTTTGCTGAAAAAAAGGCACAAAACATTAACATGGACACACATACATATGGTCATGCAGATAAACATATACATATATGCATTAACATGTAGAACATACATACATGAACATGTAGACAAGTTTTTCCCACCTGTATTCCTGACCCATTCCACAAAAAAGCACAAAGTGGAGCCCATGTAATATGTTGATAAAACACAGACATAAACATGCACATCATTTCCATTACTGCTTTCTTTCCTTCATGCCTATAAAACCTCCATCCCAATGTCAGAGCTGAAGAAAAATGAGTCTCAAAAATGAAAAATCCAGACATACTCATACTTTGAAGTATAATACATTATCATACATAGAAAAGAATTCCATGTATTATATTACACATGTAATTAATTTGAAAAACAGAAACTGAACGTAAAAGGGCCTATCAGAGGTATGGAAATCAAAAAGAATAATAACAGGGGATCAGAGGACAATGAAGTGATGTGGACTTTCCTATAAGTTTGTATGAGTGGAAAAAAAAAAACAAATGTATGGCTTCAGACAATCTACCTGATTTTCTTCACAAAGGCTACATCCTTTGTTGTGTTAAGCAGGGCAGGATTAGCTCTGCACGCACAGAGTGAGGCTGGACCATCATACCACATACACAAATGTGACAAAGGCTTTGGATTTTGGGAGTCTTATGGAGGGTGGTTCCTGGACTAAATCTTTTCTGCCAGCAGAAGGCAGAAAAGAGGCAACTAGGGCAATCTGAACAGAGGGCAATAGAATTCAGAGGAGCCTGGAATAGCCAAGAGTCTGGGGTGGAGCAATCAAGTTAGGCAGGTCAGAGACAGACAACAGCATTCCTGTGACAACAGCAGGAGCACAGGCACACGGAGCCTGTGCTAGTTAGATACCAGTGTCACCTTAATAATGGAAGACTGGGTCTTGAAGCACATTTGTGAAGAATCAGTAACAGAAGTCTTGAGAAATCCTGTTGGAGACTGTTTTATTTTCAACCACCTGGAACTAGGCCAGCCTAATCTCTCCCCATCCTGAAGCTCAGGGAAATTTGCGGAAGAGGAGTTGGTAAGATTGTAAGAACACAAGGATGGGAAGAGCAATGATATGCAAGATACTCCACACAAGTTAGGGCCAAAGCAATCATAATTGGACTTTTCATGCCTTGCACAATGTCCAACACACTATTGACCCCACAAAGTCTAGCATGGACTAAAGGCACTAGGATCCTTGGAGGCAAGGGATTGACAGCCACAGTAGTGTTCCTGTGCTTAATTGGGACACAGGAAAGGGTTCTGGGAAATGCTATTGGGCCCTTGCACCATATTGGAGAGGAGAACCCAGAGGAGAGTTTGGCACGCACATTAAAGGATGCTCCGAGGATGGGAAGGGGAGGCATTGGGGGATTGGGATGGAGGGAGAAGGGAGGGGGGCACAGGGTGGTGGGAGGTCAGAGGGAGGGAGGGGACAAGGGTACTTATTAAGTCTGTATGAGTGGAAATAAAAAAGAAAAACTCAGCCCATAGTATGTGGAATCATTCCTCAGAAAAGTGGATACGATGGAGAGAGCCATTTCAGTAATTTGACACACTTTGGCTATTTTCATAGACTTGCAATCTGACATATGTGGATATACTTTTTTATTAATGCTGGAATGGATGTTCCTGCTAAGCTGGACAGTGAAATGTAACTATTCTAAGCAAGAATAAGACCCCATTCTTCCTGAAGTTGTTTGGTTTGTCAAGTCACATCAGCCCCATGAAAAGTCGCTTGCAACAGGGTCTCACTTATGAAGTACAGTGATGGAGAAGGTTCTTAGGTATTAACTAGGCAAGTCACTTAGGGTTCCAGGAAGTGGAGCAATGCCTAGTTGAAATAGAATGTTGGAATCTCAAAAGTCTAGAGCATCTGTCATAAAACAAGACACACTAAAAAATTATTGACTTTATGCTCAAACACATGAATGCAAGAAGGTGGTTATTGTGCAGCAATAGATTGGAGTATTCTTATCTTCCCCTGTATATCCCAGACCACATAGTCATCAGGATGATACACCTCTAATTTTAAGATTTTGTACATTACCTTCTAGATCTGAACACTGAATTAATTATGCCTTTCTAATTCTCCACTGCTTCTTTCAGGAAAATTGTGTGCAAACTTTTCTACCACTGCTTCTGGAAAATTAACGACTGCTTGGATGTCATAGGCTCGCAGCTAGTAAAAATTTGAGTAGCACCTCAGATGAGACTTTAGACTTTGAGTTCATAAGGAAATGAGCTCTATTGAGAGATGATGGTTATATTTTGAATATGTGAGAAAGAGGTGTTTTAAAGTAACAGTGTTAGAATGATAGTGGGCTGAAAACCCTCACATATTTCACACTAAAATTTCACTCCTGATGTCAGCTATGAGGAAGGTAGAAACATAATCCGACTAGAAATTCAGATGTGGGACTTTAGGAGATAATTCACATTAATGGGGTCATTAAGTATCTCTCAGACCTACTGATGGCCTATGATAAAGGATGAGGGGAGAGTTTTCTCTCTCTCCGCATGTGAGTGGGCATCAACTTGAGACTTCACAGTGTGTCAACTGCAGCAAGAAGGGTCACAACGTAAATATTCAGCCCCTTCACTTTGAACGCTCTTCAGAACAATAAGCTGTTTTTGTTCTTTAAAATTTACTTACTGACACATATACCTACAGGTGTCAACCTGACAATAGAAGCCTAGAGCTTTGGGCACATTGTGAAGAATTAGTAGTTGAGTAGACCTACAGGAGATTGTCCAACTCACAAGGAAGGCCCAGCGAATGGTGCATGGGACTAGACCTGGGACAAGTGGGTAAAATGGAGAGAGTTGGTTAAGGAAATTGGCATTCTTCCTTACACTTGACCAGATAGGCTGGTCTGAAAAATGAGGGCTCTCTCTATCTCTCTCTCTCTCTCTCTCTCTCTCTCTCTCTCTCTCTCTCTCTCTCTCTCCCTCCCTCCCTCCCTCCCTCCCTCCCTCCCTCCCTCCCTCCCTCCCTCCCTCCTCTCTCCCTCCTCAGGAGTTATGTAGATATGGTGTGCCCAGTTCCCTTGGACCCTATTTTTGAAATGAACTCTCCTGCTAAGCTGGACTAAGAGATGTGGCCAGACAATCATAAGCAAGAATAAAACCCCTTGTTTTCCCTTCAGCTATTTGGTCATGAATCTATTGGGAGAAAGCAGAGAAGCTGCAACACTTGCTATCATTATTGAGAATAGCGAACATTCCTGACAGCTTTTGCCTTTTAGCTAGTAAAGTTTTCCTTTAGAGGAATTTTCCACTGTTTTAGCAGGAAACATTTCAATTTTTGCAAACACTGAAAGGCTATGATAATGGATATACTGGAAAACATCATTGACTGTGATAAAGAAAGATTTGCTTAGATTTCCCCTTGTAATATTCTCTAGCAGCCAACGAAATATGTAGCTCCATAGATAATTTTTTGGGAAAACATTATCATCAACAAAAACATGTATCTGAGTTTATATTCAAGAAATTACTGCACTATTTATGGTAGGATAGGCCAATTGAAAATTATGATAAGCATTAATTCACCTCTCTTTTCAGGAGTATATGGTACAAATGTAATTCACTTCAAAAATTATCAATTATTTGTTCTTCACCTTTTTCATACAAGTAAGCAACACATTCTGATTATATCTATCCATTTAATAAATCAACCCACTTCTTTGTAAGTCCCTTTTCCACAGTCATGAAGTACTGCTTTGTTTTGTGGTTTAATGAGCTTAACCATCAACAACAATGTGATCTTGTACATTGATCTCTACTAGAGCACAGTGCACTCATCTGCAAGTCATGACTGATGATTGTGTTTCCCCAGAATCTGAGTAGATATTTAGTTAATTGGCAACGGATAATTCCTATGAGTTCCTCACCCACCCGTGGCTAGGTGCACAAGGGTTCATACTTGCACAAGTTTTCCTAAATGAAAACACAATGGCACCAAGTACATAATTCTTCAACAATGACATTTCAATTTCCTTGTCACTGTGTTTTGCTCTTGCATTGTCGTTCCCTGAAAATTAGACCATTGGTATAAATGTCTTTATGAACTGGCATTCAACAATATTTATTCTTAAGCAAATATAGGTTTTTGTACTCATCTTCTTTTACTTGAAAGAGAGGATTTTGTGATTAATTCTGAGAATAGCATTTGTATGTGGGTATAAACATAAAAAGTAGAATGTGACCCAGAATGAATGACACGCTTTCTTTCTCTCCCTTTAATGTGAAAATGTTAGCACTAAGTTTTACTGTGATGTGTTCAAATCTGAATGAATGCAGAAGCTTGGAAACTAGAAGAAAAAGTCCAATTATCTATTGGCATTGGCAGGCATTAAGAGAAAAGGAAATATAGAATATATGAATTATAATATTAGAGAAGGGTCCCTGGAAATGGAAATATACAAGCAGATAAGTAAATGAGAAGATGTACAAGGAAAGGGAAAGTAGATGTCTGCATTAATCAAAAGGTGTATTAAAAATCAGAAGAGGGTTGGTGAGATAGCTCAGGGGTTAAGACTCAGGCTCACATGCAGAAGGTCATCAGTTCAGATTCCAGATCCCACATAATAATGCCAGGTGTAAACAGCAGCAAGCCTGCACTTCCAGCGCTGGTGGGAGGAACCTCCAGAGTCCTACAATACAGCAAAAAGGATATAGATGCAATCCAGGATGATTCCTGAAGTCACCCTTGGTCCTCCACAGGGAACATAGTGTGCTCTGATACACACATACACATACACACACACGCACACACACACACACACACACACATACACACACACACACACATGTGCATTCTAAATAAATAAATGAATGTCATAGGTAAACACTGTCCTTTAGCTCACTTAAAATTACATATATATTCATATAGAAAATTAAACATATATATGTATAATTATTTGAATGGATATACTATGTAAACTTAGATCAAACCTGGGTATTTTTGCTTCTAGAATGCATGGTTTATTAAAAAAATAATGCAATGGCTTGTGTGCTGTTCTTCTTTTTGAATTGTTGGAGAGGGAGACCCCAGATCTTCCTTCCCCAAAATGTTACAAGTACGTGGTAGTTGTCTTCGTTGTCCACTGGAAATATACTTGCATGGTTGCTGATAAATCACCATCAAAGGGCTTAAGGGAACAAGGGGTTTATTTCCTTACGTTAGTCTAGTTACAGTCTTTCCAGCTTGACAGAAAAGCATGCACCAACACCAGGCTGAGGGAACTGTTCACACCATCTCCACATAATGACTAAGAGAGGGATGATCCTTAGTTGCCAGACTAACATGTCTGGCCAAGTGTACACAAGTATGCCAACTTTCTCAACCAGCTCTCAGTATTTTATTCATCTGTTCAGGACCTCGTCCCACCCATCATAGGCTGAACCTTCCCCATCAGTTACACAATCACTTGTAGGTTTGCTCTGGGCTTAATCCAACCACTAATTCACAAATGGGTCCAGAGCTCAAAACTCTCAACTGACAAGTTGACATATTCAACTGACAAGTTGAATAACAGTATGTGTTATAGTCGGAATCTCTGATTCAAGAAAAATAACCTCAGAAAAAGAAAACTTAAAAAAACCCAGAAAGTTGTAATTCACTCATGGAATGAAAAGTAGGAACTAACTTTAGTCTCTATCCCTACATAGCACAGTTTTCAGTTCTCTTTGCTGGTCTTGGAATTGCAGAGTGTATTGAGCAGGTGCAGAGTGAGGTTGGACTGCCTGTCCACTCTCAGTAAAAAAAAAAAAAGTTTCTGTGGTCAGTGGTAGAAGGGAAGCACCTCCTGTTAGACAGTCTACCAGCAGGGGGCAGAAGAGATTCAGATAGGAGCATTCAGGTAAGGGAAGGGTTGTCCTTGGAGAGTTGGAGAAGGTCCAGTCCAGGAGAGTATCCAAGTTTTTGGGTCAGTTTGAAATTCAATTATCAAACTCTGAATCTCAGAATTTCATACAGTTATCCAAAGATACTGTGAGAAACCTGACCTCAACTGGGAAATGGCCCATCATAGAACAATCACATATATTTACTTCAGCAGCTGACAGTCACTGAAGAGACAATTCTGAGATCCAGGTGCTGCAGGAGAGAGCTCAGTGTGAGAGCACAGATGACAGGATGTATGTCCTTCACCTGCCTGTGACAGAAGACAGGGTCTCTGCCCATATGGAAATTCTATACACTCTCTAGAAATTATCTTAGGTTCATTGGGCACCTCTAGAGAGGTCTCCTCTTCTCTTCCTCCATTGTCTCTTACAGACTGATTTGCAATTAACCTGAAACATCTGTGTTCAAGTGCGATCTCATGTGAGAAGGGCTTTCTCTTGGATGGAAATTCTACAATTTGGGGAATAAGAAATCACCTAGGCTTCCCTTGCTTGGATCACATCTGAAAACCCTTGGCTATATTGATTCCTTGATTGCGGGGTCTCTGTCCTCTGACCTTTAGAGTTCAGCTCCCTGAAACCTGGAAGCTCTGCTCATGGAACACAAAGACTGAAGTGTGTTCCTCATGAAGTTCTTTACTCTGACATTTTCAAAAAATCATACAAAACACTTGTTTGGTTTTTTAATAATGAATATCTGATGTTCTCAAAAATGTAATGTCAGAGAAGGAACAGACTACATGAGAGAAATGAGATTGCCTGTTTGATGAGTCAATAACCAAGATTTCACCGGAGAAAATGTCATGTAGGAAAGGAATTCACACACATAATACTGAGTAGGATTACATTCTATTGAAAACCAAACATAGATATAAGAGTGGGTCTTGGTAACACCGAGAGAAAGATGCAGAAGAGAGATCCATAGCCCATGTTCTGTGCAGTCAGGAGTCAACAGTGTTCTCTTAAAAGAGCCAAACTCAGGGTCTGGGAAGATCACTCAATTGTTAAATTCTTTTATTCCTAAGTCTTCCCTACATCCTACATAAAAATGCTGAGAAATATAGCAGATATCTTTAATTGTGGCTCTAGAAGGTAGAGCTGGTAAAACCTAGGGCAAATAATAAGGAAGTTGTGCAACTCAGAATGACCGTTGGCAGCACTGTGTCCTGACTTCCACCTCCACAGGCAAACAAACTCTAGTGCCTTCTTGTACACACAGATACACACACACACCAAACAGTCCTCAGAGAGACTTCCAGAATATTGATAACTCTACACATGACAGGAGACATGGTGTAAATCTCTATCAGGAAAGTTTAATAAGACACTGTAGAAACTGAGGATAATTTTCCTGAAACAAGAAACACCTGAACAATTCAAGTCCACCCTCTTATTAAGTTTTCCATTATACCCCACAGCTTGGAAGAATGTTTTTCACCAGCCCTCCCTGGTACATTTTTCAAGAGAAGCTATTTTGCATATCATTAAATATTCACTTCTCCCAAAGGACACAAAAGATGATAAGAGAAGCTGAGGAGTCCAGATGTTCTGAGAACCTCAACACCAAGAGCACCACAGCATCTCCATCATGATCTGGACATTCCACCTACTCTCACTTCTCATTCTCTGCTCAGGTGATCTGTCTAGGATCTACCTCTAGATTCTCCATCCAAAGAACCTTAACCTGGGGACCCTGGACTCAGTGGCTCCTGGGAATAGTCCACTCATCCTCAGCATCCTTATCCTCTCTTCTCTTGCAGGTTCTGTGGCCTCCTATGTCCTCACTCAGCCTCCATCAGCATCAGTGGCCTCAGACCAGACGGGCACAATCACCTGCTCTGGGGACAAGCTCTCAAATAAATATGTTGATTGGCACCAGCAGAAGTCAAGCCAAGCCCCTGTTCTGGTGATATACAATGATAGCAATCGGCCCTCTGCTATCCCTGACCAATTCTCTGGCTCCAACTCAGGGAACAAGGCCACGCTAACCATCAGCAGAGCCCAAGCTACAGATGAGGCCACCTATTACTAAGGAGCACAGTGACCCAGGCAGATGGGGAAGCGAGACAAATTGTCCTTCCCTGTTGTTACAGCAACAACTTCTTCTTCATGTGTCCTTATAGCATTGCTGTCCCTGTGTTTGCCAGCATCGTAAATATTACAAGAACTCAGTGATTCAGATGGGAATTGCTGAATATTCCTTTTAGTCAAAAGACTGAACACTGTTTTGAAGATACAATATAGAATACATGTGGATATCAAACAATGCAATTTGTTCCTCATTGATTTTTAATTTTTTAAAAAAGTTCTAATATGTATGAACTTTATTTTTAAATTGTATTAAATGTGAATATATATATATATATATATATATATATATGTTTTCATCACATATGACTTACCCCACTAACATCCCTTCCCACCATTTCCATTTCTCCTGCCATACATTTTCCTCCCTCTCCTGTTTCTCCCTATATTTGTAACTGGGTTGCCTCTGAAATACCTGAACTAGACAGAGCTTGATCAACTGTCAGGGTCCATATATGACTCTCAATGACCAATCAGTGGGTAGACTGTAGATTATGGAGGCGCCAAGTCACTTCGTCTTACTATAATCCTATGAAGTCTGTCAATTTTAGAGCATGTCTGATGAAATCCTCTTTGTTGAATTTCAAAGTGTGTGTTAGGCCAAGTATTACAGAAGTTTAGTGGATGTAGTCTGTTACAGTTGATCTGCATGTTTGCTGACAATTACCACTAAACAGATTAAGACAACGAGGAATTTTATCTTTCTTATGATAGGCTGGCTACAGTTCCTCATCCAGTACATCAAGAGAGCACACAGCAACACCAGGACTGAGACAACTGGCCACTCCATTTCTACACAACAGCTGAAAGAAGGATAATCCTTACTTGACAGATCAGCATAGCAGGCCAAATATACACAAGGATGTCCCTTTTTCAAACAGCATCCTCCATGTTTTTCACCTGCAAGGTGACTAGTCCTATCCAACATGGGCTTGGCATACCCCATCCTGCAAATCTCTCTGGCTTACCTCTCTAGAAATGTACCCTCAACTGTCAAGATGATATATGATGTAGACACAGTTCACTGAGTTCTTTGATACCACAATTCTAAAATGAATGTGTGATGTTACCTCACCCCATGCTCTAGTTCTTACATTTTTCTTGCATACTCTTCTCCAAGGTTCCCAGAACCACTTGGAAGGGGATATAGTTTTGATATTCTGAATAGGCCTAAGTGTTCACAGAAAGTTTTACTTCATATTATGTCTAACTGTAGTTTTTGAAATTACACATCTTGGCATATTAATAATATATGGGGTGTCTATGTTGTTTATACTCAACATTTTTACATTATTTCTAAGGGTATATTAATTGTATAAATTAAATATTGTGATAGACAATAAATTTCATACATATATCAAAATGATATTGGCTATTTTCTTGCTCATCTATGATGAAAAATACTAAGAAAACACCAGTGAGTTTGAGGAATCTTCCCGCAGTCTAATGAGTATAGGATTGGAGTTGAGGAGGTACATTGTAAGATTAGCTACGTTATCTCTTGTAAATACCTTTCTGATTTTATCACTTATTTTTCCTAGATCCCACATATTTAATGTTGGCAATATAATTTGAATGTGGACATTGAATAGTTAGATGCATGCATTATAATAACAATTCTTGTAAAATCAAAGTCCTAGTACAGATTATGTGCATTACCAACGTCTTCTGACTAAATAGACTCCACAGGAAAAAATATATCGATGAATGGATGAAATTGGTAGTTGTATGACCAGATGGATGAGTGGATGGAAGAGGAAATAGTTGATAAGAAGATACATAAAGAGTTACTTTAATATGCAGTCCTGTCTCAGTACTCATGGGAGAGTGGATCCACAAATCTTCAAAGTGACCAAATCCACATATGCTGCTCTTTTATGATGTGACTTTGGCAGATACACCACATTGTTGCTGATAAATGACATCAAATGGCTTAAGGGAACAAAACATATATTCATTCTTACAATTACTGATTACAGTTCTTAGTCCAGCTTGATGGGAGACCATGCACCAATACCAAGGCTGAGGAAACTGGCCACACCATCACCACATACTGGCTGAGAGAGGGACATCTTTACTTGCCAGACCAGCATGTCTGGCCAAGTATACAGAAGGATGCCAACTCTTGAACCAGCTCTCTGTGATTTATTCCAGGGCTTAATCCCACCCACCATGGGCTGTACCTTCCCCATTGGCTAGACAATCTCTTCCAGGTTTGCTCTGGGCTTAACTCAACTACTAATTCTCTACAGATGTGTCCAGAGCTCAAACCTTGAACCATCAAGTTGACACCTGTACCTAACTATGACACACATGATATGCTTTCATGCATTATTAATTATCCCAAGACACCTCTATTGTAATATATAAAATTGTTACACTCTATTTTTCAGTAGTATACAATAACAAGAAAATTTTTATTCCAAATGTCGTAACATGACCAAACTGTACGTAGCATTTTTAAGAAATCCATGTTAATAATAAACAATCCAAAAATAATGGAATGTTGGACTAGGGTGTTGTGTTTGCAATGTAAATAAAAATATTTTGAAAATTAAATGAAAATAGACTCTGTTTTGGTGTTATGCTACATGATGGAAATCCCAGAACTGAATAGGCAGATATAAGAAGATCCCTGGGGATTTCTAAATACCTTGTCTAGCAAAAGCAGTTCATTCCAGGTTCAGCGAAAAGCCTATGTTGTAGGTAGAGGTAGTATTGCAAAGGGAAGACACAGAACATTAACATGCTCACATACACATGTGCATGTAGGCACAAACAATTGTGTGCACAAGAACATGTAGAAAGATGTGCACACAGAGATGCAAATTAATGATGCTCTCCTCCTTCTGTGTTCCATAAAACTGAACTTGGTGCAGTTCATAGAATACAGTTGATTGAACACAACTATAAATATGCACGTCACTTATCACCACACTTCTAATTACATGCCTCTAAGACTTGATCCTGATTCCAGAATTGAAGAAAAAAGAGGAACAAAATGATTATTCCAGATGGACTTCTCATGCTCAGTGAAATAAGTCAGCATCACAAATACAGAGAGCCCACACATTCTGTCATCTGTAGAATTAGGTTGAAACCCAAGGATATCATAATAAGAGGAGTATGAGAATAAGAGACCCACAGCAGGAGATGAAAGTTTTAAAGGCTAAAGTGGACCAAAGGATTCCTGTACCAGGAAGAACATGTGTCAATATTTATTACTCTGTGAAATTAATAAATGCAAGCAAAATAAAAAATAAACATTAAAAATATAACAAAATGGATCCTTAAACATGTAAGTGGAAATAGACTTTAGGAAGACAAAATGACATGGCCTCACATTGAATTTATTATGCTTCTCTAATGCTCTGTTCCTTCTTTTGAGAATAATAACGTGTTACTTGTATCTTTTCTAACACTGCTTCTGGGAAATTAATGACGCTTTGGAAGTCACAGGCTCACCACTAGTAAGATCTTTAGCTGGACCCTAGATGAAACTTTCGACTTTGAAATGATAAAGAAATGAGCTCTATTGACAGATAATAAGTATGCATTGCAAATGGGAGAAAAATAAGTGGTTGGCAAGAATAGGGCTAGAATGATAGTAGTTTGAACATTCTCACATACATCACACCAAAACTTTACTCTTATTTTTAGGTTTAGGAAGGGGAAAACGTTATATGATTGTGAAATTCTGATGTGGGACCTTTGAGAAATAATTCATACTAAATGAGGTCATTAAGTTCCCTCTAATCTGTTGATGACCCGTGATATAAGAGGATGAGAGAGTGTCTCTCTCACAAAGTGTGAACCGATGACACCTTGAGATACAGTACAGTGTCACTCACAGCAGGAAATGTGTTTAGTTTTCTTTATTTGTTTTGAAAGTTCTTCATAACTATAAGTCAAGCTTTTGTTCTTTAAGTTACTTGCTGACACACTTTAATACAGGTATCAACTTGAAAATAGAAGCCTAGAGCTTTGGACACAGTTTCGAAGAATTACTAATTTAGTTAACTTCCCAGCAGACCTACAGAAGATTATTGAGCTGACAGGGAAGGCTCAGGCAATGCTACGTGGAACTAGATGTGTCACAAAGGAATAAAGAAATAGGAATCATTCATTATATTTGACCAGACATACTGTTCTGACAAGTGACAAATCTCTCTCTCTCTCTCTCTCTCTTTCTCTCTCTCACTAAATAGCTATGTGGAATAAAAACCCTTGTTTTCCCATCATGAATATGTTGGGAACATGCAGAAGAACTGCAACACTCATTGTTATTATTGAGCACACTGACCATCACCAAGAAGGCTTTACATCTTAGCTAGAAAAGTTTTCTTTTGAAGAAGTTTTCCACTTTTTCAGCAATAAAGTTATTTTAACTTTGGGGAACAGTGTAAGACCATGATAATGGATATATTGGACAATTTAATTGACTGTAAAATAAATGAACTGCTTAGGCTTCCCCTTACAATATTACTTAGTTGTGAATGAGATATGTTAGTCCACAGATATTTATTTTGGAAAACATTATCATCCATAAAAATCATGTATCAAAATATTTATTCCAGAAATCACAAAAAACCTGTGCTCTTTATGGTAGAACAAGTTAGGAGAAAACTACAAATAACATTTATTCACCTCTCTTTTACAGTGGCATATGTTATATTTGCAATTTACTTCGAAATTACCAGTTAAATTTGTTCTTTGCCATTTGCATGCATTCTGATTATATTTATCTATTTGATTAATCAACCCATGTCTTCTGTATAAGTTCCTTTCCACATTCATAAAATTTTACTTTGTTTTGTGATTTAATGTACTTGACCATGGACAAGTATGTGATCTTGAGTATTAACTCTCACCACTGAATCACAATTGATGACTGTATTTCCCCACAATCTCAATAGTGGCAGAAATAATTCCATGGAGCTAGCTACAGATAGGTTCGTTTCTGTAGAAGCTCCCTATAGAAAAGCACAATGACACTTATTGCAAAATTCTTCATGGTTAATATTTCATTTTCTTTGTCATTTTATTTTTGCTCTTATATTCTTGGCATCTCCTGCTCCACCATGATTCCATAAAATTAGAGGGATTAGTATAAATGTCATTATGCTTTTGTACTCAACCATCATTTATACTTAGTTCCTTAGGCAGATATGTGTTTTTCTATTTATCACCTTTTACTTTAAAGAGAGTTTTCTGTAATTAACTCTGAGAGTAACATTTATCTGTTGCTACAAAAGATAAATGAGGAGAATGACAAGCACACATGATTTTGTTGCCTTATATCCAGATAATATCATTAAATTTTACTTTGGTGTGATTAAATTTTAATGTCTGCAAAAGTTAGGAAATTAGGAAAAGACTGCAGCAGTGTGTGGAGCCCTTATAAGAAAGTAAAATGTGGAATATATGTGAAATAATATTAGAGAAGAGTTTCTGAATGTGGAAAAATTGAAGCAGATTAGCAAACGGGAAGATGTACTGGAGAGGAAAGTTAGAAGGCTGCCCTAACCAAAGGCTACATTAAAAGGCATAAGGAAACCCGCTATCCTATGATTATTATATTCAATAATATAATTATTATAATTGTGAGGCTATGCAACAAGGATTAAGCCTGAATAATGTTGCTTCTAGAAAGCATGGGTTATTAAAAAAAAAAATCCCAGTATCTTACATGCTGTTCTTTCTTTTGAAATGTCGGACAGGAAGAATACAGAAACTCCTCCCACAAAAAGTTAGAGGCACATGCTAGTTCTCTTGATTATCCATTGGAAATATACAATAACAGTCTGTGCTCTAGTCTAAATGTATGATTCAAGAGAAAAACCTGAGAAAAAAGAACTAATATTACAGAAAGTTGAAGTTCACTCATGGAACAGGATGTAGGAATTAACCCTAGCCTCTGTTCCTACACACCTCAGTTGTTGGTTCTCTGTGATGGGCTTGAGGTTGCAGAGTGTATGCAGCAGGTGCAGATGGAGGTTGGACTGCCTGTCCACCCTCAGTAAAAGGACTCTATGCTCAGTGGGAGAAGGGAAGCACCTATTTAGACACTCCACCAACAGGGGGCAGCAGAGATTCAGATAGGAGCCTCCAGGTGAGATGTAGAGGAGAGGAAAGTTAGAAGGGGACCCCACAATCAAGGAATCAATATAGCCAGGGATTTTCAGGTATGACC
This sequence comes from Typhlomys cinereus, assembly GCA_023101885.1. Taxonomy (NCBI): domain Eukaryota; kingdom Metazoa; phylum Chordata; class Mammalia; order Rodentia; family Platacanthomyidae; genus Typhlomys; species Typhlomys cinereus. Next base: position 3,486,016 of record JALPQD010000107.1, read on the forward strand.
TGATCAAGGGATGTCTGAGTGGGGAGCTGATGGAGGAAAGACATTCCATGGTAGAATCAAGTTTTGATAGATCAGTGTGACATGTAGAGATCATACTCTGAGTCCGAGATTCACATAGTGTCATCCTAAGGTACTGTGAGAAATCTAGTCCAGGTGAGACTCTCAATGAGGAAATGTTCCACAATAGTACAATCCCATACATCTACTTCACCAGTTCTCATGGATGACAGTCACTGGGAAGACCACCCAGAATCCCAGGTACTGCAAGAGGGAGCCCATTCTGATAGGTCAGATGACAGAGCCTGTGTGCACTTCAACTAGCAGAGATGACAGGGTCACTGCCCATAAGGCAATCTCGCACACCTTCTAGAAATGATCCTAGCTTCACTTGGGCCTCTCTTGACAAGCCTCCTCCTCCTCCTCTTCTCTTTCCTAAACTCTTCCTTACTGACTGATTTGCAATTAATCTGAAACACCTTTGCTCAAGTACAATCTCAGGTGGGAAGGATGTTCTCAGGGTTTTTCCCATGCATGGACCACCACAATATGGGGGAGTCATCCCTTGATCAGGTCATACCTGAAAATCCCTGGCTATATTGATTCCTTGATTGTGGGGTCCCTGACCTCTCACCTTGCACAATTCAGTTTTCTAAAACCTGAAATGAGAAGCTTTGCATACACAATACAAGGCTTGAAGTGTGTTTTTTATGGAGATCTTCATTCTGACATTCATGAGACCATGGAAAATACTGGATCAGTTTTTGTTTAATAAAGGCTATCTGATGTTCTTCTTAGTCTATTCTCAGAAAGTAGTGTCAGAGAAAGAACTGACTCCATTAGAGAAATGAGACTTCCTGTTTCATCACTTCATAAGCAAGATTTCCCCAGAGAAATTTTTACACAAGAAAGGAATCCACACACATCATAATGATATAGGATTATATTCTTTTGAAAATGAGAGAAAAATAAAGAAGTGTATCTTGGTGATTCAAAAAGAAAGATAGAGATGAACAGTCCATAGACCATATCCTCTGGAGTCTGATATTACCCGTGTTCTCTTAAAAGGGTCAAACTCAGGGTCTGAGGAAATCACTCAATGATAGAAATCTTTTGTTTTTAGGAAAGGATGTCTTTTCAGATCCCTTCATCCTACATGAAAATGCTAAAAGATATGACACCTGCCCATAATTGTGGCTCAGGAAGGTAGACCTGGTAAAACATAGACCTAACCATAAGAAAGTAGTGCAACCCAGGATAACTCCTGATGTCGCTATGTTACTACCAGCCCTCTACAGGTAAGCAAACTCCAGCATCTTCATGTACATACAGACACACACACACACACACACACACACACACACACACACACACACTTGTATACAGGAAAAAACAAAGAAATGTCAGTCCTTGGTCAGACTTGTGGAATGTTGAAAACTCTATACATGTATTGAGGCAGGAGACATAGTGTAAATCTTTACCAGAAAACCACAATAAGGTATCATAGAAGGTAAGGATAATTTTCCTGAAACAAGAAACAATGAACAACTCAGATGCACCACTAGTTCCTCATGGTACACTCTGCAAGGGAAGCTATTTTGCATAGTCACCACAGAATTACTCCCCCAAAGAATGCAAAGAGGATAAGAGAAGCCTGAGTAGTCCAGAGGTTCTGTGAACCTCAACATCAAGAGCACGATAACATCTCCATCATGGCCTGTACCTCTCACCTGTTCTCACTTCTCTTTCTCTGCTCAGGTGATCTGTCTAGAATCAAGCACCAAGATCCTCCATTCAAAGGACTTAATCCTGGGGGAACCTGAAGTCAGTAGCCCTTGGAAATGGATCACTCATCCTAAGCATCCATATCCTCTTTCCTTGCAGATTCCATGGCCGCCTATGTCCTGACTCAGGCTCCATCAGTATCAGTGGCCCCACTCAGAGGGCCACAATCACCTGCTCTGGGGACAAACTCTCAAGAAATTTTGCTCATTGGTACAGCAGGCCGAGCCCCTGTACTGGTCATATGTGAAGACAATGAATGGGCCTCTGATATCCCTGACCTCATAATGGAGCAATTCACCACAGTGACACAAGCATAACCACTTTCATTACAGCAATATTCACAATATCAAAGTCAACCCAAATGCCCAACAGTTGACAAATGGATAATGAAAATTTGGTAACTTTCACGTAATGGAATACTACTCAGGCATCAAAAAGGATGAGTTAATGAAATTTGCTAGGAAATGGATGGAATGAGAATAAATTATATTGAGTGAAGTGAATAAAATATAATTGAGTGAAGTATCCCAAGCACAGAAAGTTAGATATCTTATGTACTCACTGATAAGTGCACCCTAGTTCCAAAAACACTTAATGACATATTCAAATGTAAATCTTTGTAATGTGCACTGTAATCGGAAAGGATTATGACCAGTTAGGAAAGAGAATTATGACCTTAACAGAAAAGAGATAGGGAAACACACTTCAGTAGAGAAAACAGGGCACAGTCACGTATTGCATGTAAACAGTGAGACATCTGGTGAAGCTCACTTTCACTTCCCTTCATGGTCACTTGGGACTGTAGAGGTTTGATCTCACCAATCAGGGCAGACATAGGGACTCCCAGATAGATGGTAACCATCAGACAGTGATCCCCCTCCCCAACTGCTGTGTTCTACTCCTATTCTTCTATCTACCTTGAGTCTTCTGTTATATTAAGACCTTTGTTTAAAGAGTCTTTTACCTTTGGTTAGGAGGTGAACTTCAATACCAATTGGGATGCAGCGAAGGGCAGTGCAGGAAAAGCAAAACTGAAAACAATGAACCATGATTCAGGACAACAAAGACATTACATTATTCACCTGGAATCAGACCAGCCAAATCTCTCCCAACCTGAAGCTCAGGGAATGTTGTGCAACAGGGGGTGGCAAGATTTTAAGAGTGTAAAGATGGGGAGAACCATCAATATGCACGACGCTCCACACAAGTTGGAGCAGTCAGTATTGGATGCTGCAGCGGTCAGTACTGGACGATGCATGACCTGCACAGTGGTTGACAAGTCAAAGTCTAGCAGGGATCACAAGGGAGAAGGCTTCAGGCAGTAGGATCCTTAGAGGCCAGGGATTAACAGTCATAACAGAGTTCCCATACTAAAACAGAACCCAAGAAGAGGCCCGGCCACTGAGTCCTGAACCCTAACATGAATGAATGCTGCAGGAGATGGGAGAGAGTAATAGAGAGACACCTGGAGAGGAAGAGGGAGAGGGAGAAATGAAAGTAAGGGTAGAAGGAAAAGGAGAGGAGAGTGCAATGTGGGATGATGAGAGAGAGGAGGAAGGAGGGAGAATACTGGGGTATCTATTGAACTTGGGTGATCAGAAAAAGAATACAATGTGGGAGAAAAATCTTAGAGAATAGGACAAAAATGAAAACAATGTACTCTCCCATTTCAACGACCAACTGTAAATCACACAGGATTGAGTCATGGAGCCAAATGTCAGTAATCAAGATGGTGGGAGGAAGACCTGCCCATGCAAATGCCCATACAAACTATTGACAATCTCCATGCACTGGCCCTGAAGAGATACCTCAAAACTCTGGAGTCAAGTATGCCACTGGAAGCCCAAATTATCCCAGGAAGACTTCATGAAATCAATGCTAAGTGGGCAGCAGCAATCCTGACAATGTCTGAATTTCTAGTAATGTAGGTGAGCACTTTGTGATAGAAATGTGATCATCAAAGCTTCTCTGAAAGTGTTTAAAAGCATTTTCTTCAATCCCAATCAGAATGATTCAGAGGGGTAGACAAAGCTACTGTGGAGTGGAAGAATGCCAAATGGAGATTGAGGTTTGAAATTCCAGAATTTTTAGAGCATCTTGTATCAAACAAGATCAACTGGAGAAACTACAGATTCCATCCTTAAACTCTTGAAAGCATGAAAGTGGATTCCATGCAGGAATGCATTGAGGTAGAATTGTCTTCCCTCTATATCTCCCAGGCTACATAATCCTCAGGGTCATACCTCTAGTTTTAAGATTCATTAAATTCCCTTCTGTGATTCAGTACTGAGTTGGTTATGCTTCTCTAATTATCTGTTCCTTTTTTGGGAATAATAATTTGTAACTCATACCTATTCTACCACTGCTTCTGGGAAATTAATAACTGCTTCTAATTCACTTTAGGCTTTATATTGATAAGGAACATGAGCTATACAGAGAGTCAATGTGCATATTTTGCAAATGGGAGAACTAGGTGTTTTGAAACAACAGGGCTAGAATGAGAGTGGGATGAATGTTCTTACAAATATCACGCCAAAATTTAACTCCCATTGTTAGGTTTTAGGAAGGAGGAAACATAATTGACTATGAAATTCAGATGTGGTAACGTTGAGAAATGATTCATATTAAATGATGCCATTAACTACTCCTCCAATGTAGTGATGACCTGTGATGTAACAGAAGAGTTTTCTCTCTCACCACATATGAACCGGTGCCACCTAGAGACTCAGTAGAGTGTCATCCACAGCATGAAATGTGAAAACATAAATATTCAGTTTCCTTTAATTTGGAAATTCTACATAGCTGTATACTAAGTTTTAGTTCTTTAATAATTACTTGCTGATACAGTTAGATACAGGCGTCTACCTGACTATAGAAGCCTAGGGCACATTTCTGAAGAATTATAGTGGAGTTAAACTCTGAGAAAGACATACGAAAGATTATCGAGCTGACAGGGAAGGCCCAGGCATTGGTGACTGGGACTAGAACTGGGGAAAGTGAACAAGTTGGAACAGACTTAGTTAAGGAAATAGGCATCTTTCATCAGACTTGACCAGACATACTGGTCTGACAAGTGACAATTGTCTGCCTTTCTCTTACTCTCCCTCTCTATGTCTCCCTGTCTCTCGGTAGCTATGTGGATATGATATGCCTGTTTCTTTGGACCCAATTTTGGAATGATCTCTCTTGGTAAGCTGGACTAAGAGTTGTGGCCAAAAATTCATAAACAAAAATAACCATCCTTGTTTTGCTTTGAGTTATTGATCATGACTACATTGGGAACATGCAGAGAGAAATTGCAACACTCACTATTATTATTGACCACACTGACCATTACCAGGAAGGTTTGCCTCTTAGCTAGAAAAGTTTTCTTTTGAAGAAGTATTGCAATGTTTGAGCAAGAAACTTATTTCCACTTTGGGAAACAGTGCAACATCATGATAATTGATATATTGGACAACTTCATTGACTCTGTAAAGGAATGACCTCTCTCTCCCTAACTGGATTTTAGCAGGAAAGTTTACTTTGGTGTGTTTAACTTTGAATGTCTACAGAAGCTATTGAACTACAAAAAGACTACTGGGCATGGAGCACCCTTTGATGATGGGGAAATGTGGATTATTTGTAACATAATATTTGAGAAGAGTCAATGAATGTGGAAAGATAGAAGCAGATTGTAGGTCGGAAGATGCACTGGAAAGGGAAGGTAGAAGGCTGCCCTAATGAAAGGCTATATTAAAAGGTATATGGAAACCTAACCTCCTAAAACACATTTAAAATAGTACATATATACATACCTATATAATTATTGAAGTGGAGATACTATGCAAACCTAGATCAAACCTGGATAATGTTGCTTCTTATAGATATGGATTTTAAAATATCCCGTCAGCCTATGTGCTTTCTTTTGAATTGTTGGACAAGTAGACCACAGATATTCCTCCCACAAAAAGTTAGAAGCACATGCTAGTTCTCTTGCTTGTCCACTGGAAATCTACAATAACAGTCTGTAATATAGTCTTAATCTCTGACTCAAGAAAAAAAATGAGGAAAAATACTTTAAAAAACGACAAGTTGTAGTTCAGTCAAGGAATAGGATGCAGGAACTTATCCTAGCCTCCATCCTTACACAACCTAGTTTTCAGGTCTCTGTGTTCCGCTTGGAATTGCAGAGTGTATTTATTGGGTGCAAAGTGAGGTTGGATGTTCTGTGCACTCTCAGTAGAAAAGATTTCAATCAGTTGAAGTGAATTTCCTCCTGGTAGACTGTCTACAAGCAGGGGGCAGCAGAGATTCAGATATGAATATTCAGGTGAGAAGTACAACTGTCCTTGGGGAGTTAGAGATCTGCCAGCCCAGGAAAGTAAAGAAGTTTAGAAGTTTTGAAATGCAGTGATCACATTCTCTAACTGACATTCTCACAGTGTCACCATATGATATTGGCAGAAGCCTGGGTTAAGTGCGGACATGTTCCTGCACAGTACAATTCTAAATGTGTATTTCTATAGCCCCTTCATGGCTTATGAACACTATAGAACACCCACACAGTAATATGACAGATGCCCTTCACTACCAATAATGTCACTAAATGAATTGGATCCATTTGGGCTCCTAAAATGCATAGGAAGTGTGGATTCTGAAGGATTATTCCATGTGACAGGATGTGCCCACCTGGATCTGTATTCTTCCATCAGGATGACTGTTAGTTAAGATCCCTCACTGTGCAACAGTGACAGTGGGGCTTGTTCACAGAGAAATCTGTCCACTTTCTCCTAACCCCCCCCCCACCTCCAGGCAGTGCCTCCTTGTAGTAGCAGCTCCTATTCTCTGGAGTAGGTAAAAGTAGGGGTGGGGCACAAGGGCATGGTGGCTGGATGGAGCACCTGCAACATCCTTCTGCAGAGTGGCTTTCACCTGACTCACGTAATAGCTCAGAGAGTTTTCATGAATTAAATGACCCATTCTCCTGGCCTGAGAACACCATCATCTCCCTTTAGATCACATTACTGTGCAACTCTGACTCTGACGTCCTTACAACAGGAAGTGGCATGCCTGGGTCTGTGGTTATGAATCATGAGGTGCCCATGAGCCCTTTCAGGGCATAGGGCAGAAGGTCATGGTTTGAACGTTAGTTGTTACCCCCAAACCCATATGTTAGAATTCTTATGTTATGTCAACGTTTGGGAATGCTCTAGCATCTTTGAGATAGGAACATCACAAGGGATGGGACTTGAGTTTGACAGGCCAGTTCTGGTTCCTGTTGCAGTTTGTTCTTGCTATCTCTGCCTTCATAATGACAACTATGACCTGAATCAGTCTCTAGCTTCTGCCTCCAAGGTAAATGTACATTCTGCTGTTAGACTCCCACCTTAATGGTCTATGTCTGTCTCCTGTCTGGAACTATAAGCCAAATAAATCTCTCCTTCTTTCCTTAAGAATAAAGAAATAAGATGAAATGTCAGATGGAAATGAAGAATGTCTTTTTAGAACTAGAGTAAATAAAATCATTGTCAAATATCATAGAATTTGTCATAGTGTACCAATACCCTCATTGGGATTACAGAGGAGATATTTAAGACTAAAGAAAAACATGTTTTGAATGTCTAGACAACAAATTTTATCACTTATTATGACTGGGGATAAAAGAAATTGCCATGATATCTAATTACTTTCATTGTTATAGAGGAAGGACAACATAAAAATTTTGACTTTTTTTTCTTGTTACTTTCCCTTTAATCACCATTCTTATTCCCCCTTCTTTTTCACTAATAGCATTTCATCTTTCTAGCCATCCACCCCACTACTTTTAAGTTTTTTGACTTGTGTGACCCACTTTGCTTCATCTAGTTTGTCTTTGATATCCTGTGCTTGACATGATTCATCCTCTTGCAAAGTGGGTATAATATTGAAGATAGCATCTTCATTTTTTTCTTTGTAATAATTATTTCTCATAAGATTCTCAGAGTTGTGTGGAACTTCTTGAGAACTTTCCCCTTTCCTGGTGAAATGTTAATAGGACAGTCCCCATGCAGTTCATTGATATATATATATATATAAATGAAACCATGTATAACCCCTTCTTCTGTGATGTTCCCTGAGTTTTTGGGTGTGGGTGGATGTGATTTTGATGTCCTGATTAGGGTCAAGCAGTCTCAGTCACTGTTGCAGAAGAAGGTTTTGAAACTGAATACTGAGTACTCTTCCAATCTATGGGTATAATAATAGGTGTTCATAAGACTGTTTAAAAGTCTCTTCCCCTGGGATCTATGTCCTCCCCTTTCATAGGCTGTCTGACATTCTAGCGTGTAGTTCAGTTTACATAGAGATCAGGAATATAAAGGTTGAACTCTATTAATTCTATGAGGCTTTCAATACAATGAGTTTATTTATCTTCATACACCACTGCTCATCCCCAATACTCTCTCCCCTTATCACACTTCACACGTTCTCCTTTCCAGTCAATACCTCTCCTGATTCTACATCCCTCTGCATGTGTGTGATCCACTGGGGCCTGTCTGGTACTCTTGTATTGGTAAGTGCTATAGCACCTACAAAGGGCATTGACAGCTCACTGCCCGAACTTTGAGTTTTAAGATTAAATATGTACCTTTGGATTTCAGCCTTACTTTGAGTTAGTTATGTGCTACTATTGTTTTGGGTATAGTAGCATGTAACTCATGATTATTCCACCATTAATATATCTGGGAAATTAATGATATTCTGATGACAAAGCCTCAAAGCTAGTAAGAGTTTGCCTTGTATCTCGGATTGGACTAAGATATAAGAAGCATGTGGGATATAATTCCTTAAAAGATGTTTGGACAGACTCTTCCAACAAAGTAGTTACAGTTCACTGCCATTCGTCTTCATTGTCCACCAGAAACATACGATAAGTCCCAAATTTCAATGAGAGCCTCTCTCTCACAAAAAAGTTAGAGAAAATTGATAAAAGGAAAGGGCAGAAAGGTGAAGTTCTATCCTGGGATAGGCTCAAGAAAGTGATCTTAGTCTATTTCTCCAGATAGCACAATTCTCACTTCCCTGAGCTGGGGTGGGTGTAGGCAGGTTGAATGGAGCTGGTACAGAGCAAATTTGTACTGTCTAGTCCTTCCACTTTCAGTTAAAAAGAATTAGAGATCAATGAGAAGAGGCGAGCTCCTTCTGTTAGATACTCCACCAGTAGGAGGGATCATAACTCAGATGAAAGCTGAGCTGTCAATGGGGACTGGGAAAAGGGGTGCAAGGATGGTAAACATGTGTGCCAGAGGTGGTTTGAACTACAGTGATCAAATTCTGCAAATCAGATTCTCATAATGTCATCTCAACATACTGGGGGTCCTGGGCCTGTGACGGTCTCACCTAAGAAACGCTCCAGGGTATTATAATATTATGTCTACTTCAGCAGTTCTTTCATGGCTGAAAATCATTGGAGAGACCATTCCGAGGTTCATGAGCTACATGAGAAGCTCAGTGTGAGAGGACAGATACTATAACTTGTGTGTTCTTCAACTAGGGCAGAAGACAGGTCTGTGCCCATAGTCAGGGAAACATTCCACACTGTCTAGAAATAATCCTGCATTTACTTGAGCATGTCTATGGAGGGCTGATCCCTTTCTGTTCCCTTGCTGTGCCTCTACAGATAGATTTGCCATTTTGTATCTTTGTTCAGGTGTTTTCTCAGGTATAGAAGGGTTTGCTGGTGGACAGCACATCCATAATATGCTTTGAGAACTCTATATACACCACTATATCTCATTTCATTGCCTTTGATGACAGGATCCTACTTGATTGAGGGACGCTTTACCTGTGACCCTATGCAAGTCAATTCTGTGAAATCCTGGCTGAAAGCTCTTTAAAAGGACCACAGACACCAAGTGTGGTTCTCATAGTGATATTTGTGTTGACATTTTTAGAAGGTCATGGAAAACACTGAAGCAGGACTTTTTATTTTAAATGTTAAAACATTTTACTGTACTTGAGAATATTTTCAATAAATACCTTGAATGTGAACCATTGTTTAGGTAATCCATTTGCACTAGATGTCATCTTTCTGGCACAACTCCATGATGCAGGACTTTTTGAAGGAATTTCTTATATGCATGCCAATCTGCTCTAGGAAAAGTTGTATGAGAGAGGAATCTGACCCTTCATGAGAAACAAGACTGGATTTTTATGACCTTATAAAAACAGGATTTTACAAAGCAAAATATCATATAGGAAAGGATTTCACAAACATTGCAATGACATCAGTTTACATGCTACAGTGTGTCTCACATGTCAACAGTGTTCTCTTAAAATAACTAAGCACAATCTGTGTATAGGCTCTTGAAATGTCCACAACTCCACATGTGGTATGAGACAGGAGACATGGGGCAAATCACTAGCAGGAATCTGTGAAGAGGAGCTACAGAAGCTTCAGGTGATTTGCTGAGGAATGAAGCACCAAAATAGGTTTGAACTCCATTCTACTCTTGCTACAGACCACAGCTAGAAAGAATGTTACCCTGTAGTCCTCCATGGTAATAGCAGAGCAGAGGGATAAATTTGCACAGTGACAAAACATTCATTGCCCCAAAAACCTGATTGAGGATAAGAGAAGTCCAAGAATCCCAGGTGTGCTGTGAGCCCTTCAAGATACAGGGCTCTGTAGCATCTGTATCATGGCCTAGACCTCCCTCCTCATCGCACCTTTTGTCTCTGTTCAGGTGCTCTGTCTAGGCTCAAACTTTGGATTGACCCTCCAAAGAACCTTAAGCTGGCCTCACCTGCAGAAAGACGCTGCTGGAAATGGTTCCACATTCTCAGCAATCCCACACTATCTCCTCTTTCAGGTCCCATGGCTTCCTATCTCCTGACTCAGCTTCCTTCAGAATCAGTGGCAGAGGTCCAACAGCAAAAATATCCAGCTCTGGAGACAATCTCTCATATCAGTTTGTTTGTGGTGTCAACATAAGTCAGATCACAACTCTGTACTAGTTATTAAAAGAGATGATGAGCTGACTTCTGGGTTCCCTGGCTGATTCTCTGGTTCCAGCTCAGGGAACAAAGGCACATTGACCATCAGCAGAGTCCAGTCAGTAGATGAGGTGACCTATTACTTTCAAAGGTGGGATACCACTTAGTGACCCAGGCAGATGGAAAAGTGTAATACAAAACCCTTCCCTGTTGTGACATCAGACAGCAACTACTGTAATTGTCCTTTCATAGTTGCTTCTTCTGTTTTTTCCAAGCTTCATAAAGTATAAATCCAAATTACTGTAGCTCAATGATTCAGATTGGAACTGCAAAAATGTTATTTTTCTGGCGTCATTATCTCTTCTAAAAGTACCCTTAGTATATCATGTCTAAGCATGATAAGCTGTCCTGGGGTTAAAAAACACAAATGAAGGGGTACAAAAGCACACATAGATGAAAATATCAAGAAAGTTGGACCTAAACAGGTAAGAAAATCCCCCACTTTCCAAAAGAGAATGATGATAATCTACTATTCAGCCTAGACTTTATTTATAATCAGGGAGCTGGGAATCTGTATGCACATCTAGGAATGGGACTTCTGATTAGTTGGAAAAATGTGGGCAAACTCTCCTATGTTCCAGTGTGTGTTTGTATGGCCAGCCTGAGACAAGAAAATCAACATTCCTAGCATTCCTGATGTCCATCATGAGCCAGAGAGAGGTAGTCTAATACAAGAAACATGTCCAGTATAGACAGAAATTCCTAAGGTTTCAGAGTATGTTCTTATTCGTTAAGGGGATACAAAAAATATTTTCCATGAAAAGCACATGATTTTAACTCCACTTAGGCTTCCATCTTATTTTTTTAAATCAAGGAATGAGATTTCCTCTTCTAGCAGGTGACATTCCAAACACTACTTTCCACTAGTCCATTCTCTACAAGTACGAACTCTCCTGCCAAACTGGACTTTGAACTGTAACCACTGTAAAGAAGAAAACAAAAATCCATTTCCTTAATTTGTTTGGTTCACGTTGTCATATCAACAACATGAAGAAGAGCTTTCAAGAGAGTTTCATCTTTGAAATAAAATCATAGAGCTGCTTCTAAGCAATTAAATGGGCAGCTCTGTCAGGACTGCAGACTCACTGCAGGGGACACTTCATGTCTCATTCCTATAGGACAGAACTCAGTATGACAGGATGTGTCCAACTGGATTGGAGTTCTCCTGCTCTGTGTCCACTATCAGCTATAGTTCCTCATTGTTCAGTACAGGTGCTGAGACTTGTTCATTTGTTCACTTGCTAGACACCTGCCCAAGCTCTATTTGCATGGATAGTGCATCTGTAGCACCCTTAAGGGACTGTAGAGAGATTTGCGCTTGCATCTGACTCAAGTCATGATTTTGAATACAGAGCTATCCTAAATTCAATGATAAGATTTCCTGGCATGAGGGACACCAAAGTTCCCCCCATTTAAATCTCAATACTGTTTAAATATTACTTTATCATCCTTTACAAAGATGAAAGGAATAGACATCATTTCATCTGTGGATTGTAGCATTAGTTGACCATGAATCAGTCGGGTCAAGGGGCATAATATCATCATGTAAATGTGAATTGAATCCACAGGCTCAAGCATTTGGATTTTTAACTGATGATGATGCTTGGAAATGTAGCCTTTGAGAAGTGACACCTTGTTGAATGTAGGGAAGTCACTGAGTGTTTCTTGAGGTCGCATAGCCTGAACTTACTTCCTCCTGCAGATTATTCTTGCCCTTTCTACCTTATGTGATAGTGCTGACCTGAATCTATCTCCAGATTCTGTCTCCAAACAAGCCATGCATTCTGCTATCACATTCCCAACATAATGGAATATATCTTTATCAAATCTTGCATCATGACCAAATCAATCTCTCTTTCTCCAATTAAAAAATGTAGACACTGAATGTCACAATGGTGATTTGTCAAAAGGAAAATAAAATTATATTATTAGCATTGAAGTTTATAAAATATTGTTGTCAAATATCAGAGATTTGGCTAAGTGTACCAATTCCATCATGATACTTTACAAAAGTCAAATTTAAGAGTGAAGAAAACCATATGAGTTCAATATATAGACAGAAATATTTACCCCTTATTATAAAATTGGTAATAAAAGGAACTTACTAAATACCGCATTCCTTTCATGATTTTAAAGGGATGATAACATTCAAAAATTAGATTTTACAATCTAATTGCTAAAAAATTCGATTTCACAATCTAATGCAAAGAAAAATAATAAAAAGTATTCAGCAATCAACACCAATTGTCATTTTTGTTGGTGACTGTGAAACACATTAGAAAAGGTCACATAGTCAAATGTTAATCATCAAGACATTGAGAAGACAGTCTTCAGGGAAGGTACTCATTTCCCATAGAATTCTAGCACACTCTCCATCCCCCTGTTCTCCAGAGATATCTTAAAACTTTGAGCTCAATTGTGTCCCTGGTGGTCCAAACGGGCCCAGTCTGTGTTCATGAAGCCAATGCCATAATGCAGGAGAGAGCTCTAAAATGACTGTGTCCCTAAGATTATAGTAATGTACTCATACAATGTATGTTAGTGCTGTGATCCTGGAATCTTTCATAAAGATTTTAAAAAGTATTTTGCTCCATAAGGAACACCATCAGAACAGTTACAAGAGCATACAAAGCTACTACAAAATAAAGTGATGCTTAATGGAGTAAGGGGATTTGGGATTCCGGAAATCTAGAACATCTTGCACCAAATAAGATCCACTAGAGAAAACTACAGGCTCCAGGCTCAAATCCATGAGAATAAAAAATGGAATATATCCAGCAATACTTGGTATAGGGGTGTCTGATATCTTAGGATCTATCCCAGGCTGTGTATTGATCATGGAGCTAAACATTGAGTTTAAAGATTGCTTGTATACCCTTCTGGGTTGGTTATGCCTTTCTATTTTGCTATTCCTTCTTTTTTGGAATAGTGTGTAAGTCATGGCTATTCTACCACTGCATGTGTCATAATAATGATTTTTTGATGTTACAGACTCACACTTAGTAGAAGTTTTCTTTGCATTTCAGGAGAAGCTTTATACCTTTGAATTGGTAAAAGAATGTGTTCAATTGAGAGTCAATGAGTATTGTTTTGTAGGAGAAAGAGAAAGGTATTCTGGATGAAAACGATTACATTGATGGACCACAGTAGAAAACTCCTTTGAAATTCAACTTTGTCAGCAAGAAGACCAAGTCTTCCAGGGTATGTGGTATGTCCTCAAATAAATGACTTCAATAATTCACTCTCATGATAAGGTGTTTGTTATAGTTACACAAAGGTGTCAACTTGACAGTTGAGGATTTGAGCTCTGAGCATATTTGAAGAGATTTATTGGTTGAGTTAGACCCAGAGCAAACCTGAAAGAGATTATCTAGCTGATGGGGAAGGCCCAGCCTGTGGTGGGTGGGATTAGGCCCTGGAATAAATCAGAGACAGCTGGTTGAGGAAGGTGGCATCCTTCTGTTCACTTGGCCATATGTGCTGGTCTGGCAAGTAAGGATTGTCCATCTCTCAGCTGTTATGTGGTAATGATGTGGCCAGTTCCCTTGGCCCTGGTGTTGGTCTCTGCTCTCCCTGAGAGCTGAGAACTATAACCAGAAATCATAAGAGAAAATAAACCCTTGTTCCTTTAAGCCATTTGATGGTCATTTATCAGCAATTATGCAGGCTGACAGCAACAGAATTTGGTACCGGGAGTAGGGTGTTGCTGATAAATCTGACTATGTGGATTTTGTGGCTTTTGAATGGTTTCACTGGACAAAGTTGGAAATGCTTGAAGATTTTTACTTTGTGGATTACAAAAACCATTCCTCAGAGTTTGGTGAGCCATTTGGCAAACAGTGATACTAAGAGAGTAATGGATTATTTGGGCCCAGTTTCAGATGAAGGGAACAAGGACTTCTTTGAAGTTGAATTTGAATACAATAGACTGATTTTCTTGACAGAGGAGAGCTATGTTGGTGGCTGTGAATCTCTGGATGTGCAAAGGGCAGGCAGCAGAATATCTGGTGCCCTTGAAGAAATAGTATCAGTGAAGGGAGAGCTAGTGACTTGCAATGGGATGGTGGAAAACATGAAAACCACCATATAGCAAGTTCATGCTTTGAAAACCCAAATTCCTTCAAGGGCCAAAAGCCCAAGTTAAAGATATTTCTTGCCCTTTGCAAGTTTGGTTGCCAAAAATAGGCTTTTCCAGCATCAACACACAAAACTTGGTGTAGCTGTGGCTCAAGTGGATCAAGCTACATTTCAAACTCGCTTTGGAATCTGGCAGCATGCCTCAGGTGATACTGGTTTCAGCATATGATTACAGGGTTCATGAAGAGCAGCAAAAGCTTGGCACCAAGTAGTAGGCATAGAAACCTGCAAGAGAAAGTGAAGCTTATAGCTGCAGGGGAGAAACCGGAGTGTTGCAGATGTCAGAACCATGGGATGTATGCTGAGGAGAGCTGTAAGTGGAGATTCAGCCTGGATAAGAGGAACTCTGCTTTTTCAACTTCAAGCTGCTAACAATTACTGGGAATGCTTAGAATCTTTAGCCACCTTGACCATAATGAGCAACAGAAGATGGACATTGAAGTACAGGATGGGATAATTTACTGGACTTTGATCATAATTTAATTGTTTTCTTATTATGTCAAGATACTTCTGTTTTAATGTTTTATCTGTTATAAAGTATTTAACTTATTCTGATTTGATATACTCTTAAGGTTAAAAAACTTTGAACTTTTCAAATGTTGGAACTGAAGTTTTAATGACAGAACATATAAAATTTGTCCATGAAACATATTTATATTTTTAAGATGACTTTTAACATCTATGGTGACAAGGACTGAAGTTTACAGTATAAAAGTGCTATTGTTTTTGTGTTAAGTTGACAGGGGTTGAAGTGTCATAGTTAGACACAGGTGTCAACTTGACAGTTGAGGGTTTGATCTCTGGGAATATTTGTAGATAATTAGTGGATGAGTTAGGCCCAAAGCAAACCTACAGGAGATTGTCTAGCTGATGGTGAAGGCCCAGTCTATGGTGGGTGGGACTAGGACCCGGAATAAATCACAGAGAGCTGGTTGAGAAGGTGGCTTCCTTCTGTTCACTTGGCCAGTCATGCTGGTCTGACAAGAAAGGATTGTCAATCTCTCAGCTGTTATGTGGTTATGATGTAGTCAGTTCCCTTGGCCCTGGAGTTGGTGCGTGCTCTCCTATCAAGCTGGATTGAGAACTTTAACCAGGAATCCTAAGAGAGAATAAATCCTTCTTCCTTTAAGCCATGGTCATTTATCAGCAACTATACAGGCTGACTGCAACAGTATTAGAAAGGTCAAAATGTAATCTATGATATTTGTAGATGGGACTTCTGAGAAATAATTCATTTAAATTATCTCATAATGTAGGTCTTCAATCTAGTAATGGCCTGTGATACAATAAGAGGAGAGAGCTGTCTCTGTTCCCAGATGTTAAACTATGCCACCTTGAGATTCACCAGTGTCACCTATAGCTGACTTAACTTTTAACATCCATTCTTCAGAACCTTGAAGAATATTTTTATTCTTTCAAACTCACCGACTATTGTTATTATTGAGAATATATCACATATCTAGCAAGATTTTGTCTCCTAACAAAATCTGACAAAATTTTACTGTGAAAGTTTTCCATCATTTTAGCAGCAAACTTACAGCAATTTTGGGGGACATCATAAAATCAATGAATGCCATGAGAATCAACATAACTGGACTGTTTCGTTAACTGTGAAGGAGAATTAGCAGCTTAGTATTCCCCATGTGAAATTCTCTAACAATGAACAAAATGTAGTCTATAATATTAACATGGGAAAACTTTAAGGTTGATGTAGACTATGTATCTGTGTATCTATTCAAAGAAGTACCTAGAAGTAGTCTTTCTGTGATAGAATAGGTATCATGAACAGTATGATAAACAGTTAGCCCTTTTTCAGGAAGATAGGTTTCATACACAACCCACATAAAAATTACTCATTAAATTTGTTCTTTACCATTTTCATACATGTAAGCAATACATTCTGATTACACCTGTCTTTCCCATTAATAAATTCTCCTCCTTCTCACAAGTACCCTTTCCAATTCATGACATTTTGTTTTTCTTTGTAGATTAATATGTTTAACTAGGGTCACCTGGTGATCTTCAGTTTTGGTTATCCACTGAAACCCCCAGTTGGTTAACTGTAAGTATACAACTGGTGACTCCTCATTCACAAAAATCAATCAGTAGATGTTAATTAAGCACCAAAGACCCTTCCCTTGCACTCCTCCCTTATCCATTACTGGCTATACAGATAGGTCTATTCTTATACAGGCTCTTTGTAGGAAGGTACAAATGCATTAACTTCATGATTCTTTGAAGATCACATTTTATATACCTTTTTTAATGTATTTTTACTCTTACGTGCTTGCCATTTACTATTTCACCATGTTTCCTGAACCTAAGAGTGATTCAATTTGCTCTACATTTGATTTTGATGAGTTTAGCTTTGAGTATCTTTAGAGACTAGGAAACTAGAAAGAGGTGTCTGGGATGAGGGAGCCTTTATAGGAGAGGGAAAAGTTTAACATAGGAAATATAATATTAAAAAATCAGATCCTAGAAGTGGAAAGATACAAACAGAGAAATGGGTGAGAGAATGTAAACAGGAGAGGGATGAAGGGAGAGGGTTGACCTTCATAGGTTATATTACAAAGTTATATGAATATCCATTTCCTTGTAACTCACTGTGTGTGTGTGTATGTGTGTGTGTGTGTATGTGTGTGTGTGTGTGTGTGTGTGTGTGTGTGTGTGTGTGCGTGTGTTTGTGTGTGTGTGTAGTCATTGAGATGCCTACACTGTGGAAAGCTCGGTAATGTTGCTCCTGGATGTTGCAGATTACTAAACAAAGATCCTCATAGCATGCATGGGATACTTCCTTTTGTGTTGTTGGACAAGGAGTCCTCAGAGTCTCTTATCACAAAAATATGCTACAGGCTCTTGATATGTCTCTTGGTTATCCACTGGAAATATATGATAATACACTGAGTAAAAGTCTCAATCTGTTTCATACAAAAATAAAAAAGAGACAGAGAGAAAAAAATAATGATAAATAAATAAAAAGACATTCAATCATGGAATAATTTATACAAACTAACCCTGTATGACTTCCATTGCCATTTTTCTGTGCTAGGCTAAGGGTGGCAAAGTGAGTGGAGATGTACAGAGAAAGGCTGGGGCCTTCGCACTTCTTGATCAGTGTGAAGAGGGAAGTTCCTGAAATTAGACTTTCTTCCAGCAGGGGGCAGCAAAGTTTCAAACAGGAACTTTTTGGTAAGAGGGTGGAAAAAAAAAAAACAAAAACAAAAACAAAAAAACCAACAACAACAACAAAAAACTAAACTGGGGCTGGAGAGGTGGTTCAGGGATTAAGCCTCTGCCTTGCAGGCAGAAGGTCCTGAGTTCGGATCATTTACCCCGGGTATAGTCGCCGGGCCGAAGCGGGGTGGCCTGCATTTCTAGTCCTGGTAGGGAGGAACCTGTGAATCCCTGGACAGAGTAAACAAGGAGAAGGTGGAGGTGGTCCATGGTGGTTCCCGAATTCGCCTGTGGTTCTACACAACACACACACACACACACACACACACACACACACACACACACACACATGCACAATTGAATAAATAATAAAAAATGTTAAAAAAACAAAAAAAAACTATCAAGTTCAATTTGATCTGCAATGATTACATTCTTCAGCTCAGATTCACAAAGTGTCCTATAAGATGCTGGAAGAAGCCTGGTCCCAATGCGAACTCCCTCTTGGATATGCCACAATGTACTAAATTCCCATGTATCCACTCAGCAGCCCCTTCCTGGCTGGCAGTCACTGGGAAACCATCCTGAGGTATGAGATGTTACAGGAGGGAACTCAGTATAGAGGACAGATGCCAAGACTTGTGTGCCCTTCATCTAAGATGGATGGCAGGATCTCAGCCCAAAGTCAGGACAGTCTTCTGCTCTGCCTAGACATTATCCTGGAACGTCTCCTGACCTTGGGCACGTCTAGAAAGGCCTACTTCTCCCTTGCTTCCCTTCCTCTCTACAGGCAGATCTGTCTTTAAGGTTAAGCCCCTGTGTTCAATGCAATCTCAGGTGGAGGGGGGCATTTCAGGATTGCCCTAGATGGAGCATCCAGCACATGGTTGGGGAACTCTGCAGAAGAACCCAAACTTGCTAACCTCAGATCACCCCTGTAAGCTGGCAGTTGTATTGGCTCAGTGTCATGATTCTCCTTCATTGAGGGATCTCTGAACCCTGAACTTCCAGAGGTCAGCTCTGAAATCCTGACCTTGAAGCTCTTCATAGACACCTCAGATTGAAGTGTATTTTTCATGGACATCTCTGCTCACATTTTTGAAAGGTTATGTAAAACACTGATGCAGGATTTTTAAAAATTAATTTTGATGTTCTTGCTGGCCTGCTCTAGGAAAGTTATGCCAGGGAGGAGGCTGACTCTATGAGAGAGATGAGACTGGATTTTCAATAACTCCATAAGAAAGAATATATTTAACAAACAAAGTATCATATGGGAAAAATTAGACACACACATCCTAATGACATTTGATTATATTTTACTGAAATGGCAAGAAGGAGACGAAGTCTAACTTGGTATCTATCCCCAAAGAGAAGGAGGAGGGAGATGATGATTCAGTAGTCTACACAGTGCTAAATCAGGTGTCAATAGTGTTCTCTTAAAAGAAACAAGCACAATCCATGGCTCAGATAACGGAATGTACAAGATTTAAGACAGGAGAAATGGGGTAAGTCCCTAGTAAGAAACTCTGAGAAATTTAGGATGATTTTCTGAGCAAAGAAATACTGTAATAAGCTAGAGTTCTATCGTCCTCTTTAGTCTCCTGTTATATCCCATAATTGACAGAATGTTCCCCACTAGCTCTCTAAGGTAAGTCCCAGATGTAAGCGGTAAGTTTGCATAGTTACCAAACATTCACTGCTCCCAGAGGACCTGAGAGAATATAAGTGAAGCTCAAGAAGCCCAGATGTGCTGTGAACCTCATGACTCAGAGCTCAGTAGAATCTCTATCATGGCCTGGACTTACTTCATGCTCTCACTTCTCTTTCTCTGCACAGGTGATTTGTCTAGGCTTCAAGTTCATCCTCCCTAGGAGCTTAAGCTGGCCTCAGCTGGACCCTGAGATCAGCTCTGGCATAGTGTTCATTTGTTCCCTATGAACTGGCTTCTTCTTCCTTGTCTTCTTTTGCAGGTTCTGTGGCCTCCTATGTCCTGACTCAGCCTCCTTCAGCATCAGTGACCCCAGGTCAGACAGTCACAATCACCTGCACTGGAGATAGCCTTTCAAGTAAATATGTTGGTTGGTACCAGCAGAAGTCAGGCCAAGCCCCTGTACTGGTTATATACAGTGATAGTAAGCGGCCCTCTGCTATCTCTGAACGATTCTCTGGCTCCAACTCAGCGAACAAGGCCACTCTGACCGTCAGCAGAGCCCAGGCTGAGGATGAGGCAGACTATTACTGTCAAACATGGGATGGCACTAGTAATGTTCACAGTGACACAGGCAGATGGGGAAGTGAGACACAAAGTCATACCCTAGTGTGACAGAAGAAGCCCCTCCCACATATGTCTCCGCAGAGCTGCTTCCCCCACCTTTGCCAGGCATTGCAGGTTCTGCAACAAAGTTACTTCACTTTAGAGATTCAGATAGAAACTGTTAAAATAGTAATTTATTTTCCTGTAGAATATAGAATATATTGTGATATCAGAAAATATATTTCCTCTTATTTATATTTAAAGATTTATTTTAAAGATTTTTATAAGTTGACTTAAAAAATAATACATTTCATTCTTTGTGAAATTGTCATATGTTCCCATAATCTGATTGTAGAATGTATTCATATTAACTGTTTCTTATCCATATCTATTTAGAAAAGTATTTTCATGGCATCAGTGAATTGGGTAAACCTTCTTGCAATTCAATTGATGTAGGCATTGGACTTCACAAGACAGCCTGTTGAACTGGTCAATTTTCCTCTAGTAGACCCTTTTATGCTTCCAAGACTTACTTTTTCTAGAATCCACATATGTGACCTGAGTAGTAAAATTGGACATTAGACATTGATAAGTTAGATCCATGCAGGTACCTTCCAAAGCTCCACAATAACAAACCCTTTAACAATAAAGTGTCAAAATAAGTGTTAACTGCATTGCTCAACACCTCTGTGTAAATAGAATCAACAGGACACGTGGCATAGAGCTTTGATGAATGGGCAGATGGATGGACAGATATTTGAATAGTTATGAGGGAAGGATTGATAAACACATATACAGAGAGATATGTAAGTATGCAGCCATTATTCCGAATTCTCAGAAGAGATCCACAATTTTTCAAAAAATCACAGATGCAATTCTGTGCAAAGTATTACTTTCCATATGACATTTAATATCTTCTCATAGTTTTGAATTGTATGTTTGTTTATTGTAGTACCTATATATTTTAAGTATATATAAAACAAATAGCTGTAACACACTATTTCTTTTTCATTAAATCTATACTTATTATAGTTATACAAGCTTGATGGGTAGGTACCCTCCCTTGCTCTCTCCCTTCTAGCTCCCCATCTTGCTCTCTCTCCCATAACTCCTTCTTTCCCTACCTCCTTGTCCTCCTCCTTCCTCTCTCTTGGCGTTTCCAGCCTTCTCCCTCTCTCCCTCCCTCCACAACATCAGCTTATATGGTCTCTGAATTTCTCTCGGAGACTTCTACACTAATGAGGACTCAGGACTGTGTGGCACACACTGGGGCCCCTTCCTAGGCTGCCCACTAATGTAGGAACTTCACTATATCTGTCTAACCCCTTGCCTCTAAAGATCCTACTGCCCGAAAGCCATCTACCCTGAGATCTGCACTAATCTATAGGATTGTTGACATGACAACAATTGGTCAGTTAAAGTCGATTCACATTGCAGTGAGTTCCTGGCTGCTGTAGCCCAGACTTGAGTGGAGTATCTTTTCCATCGGGTAACACACTATTCCTTAATGTATGTTTCTTAATGACAAGAATATTTTCAGCCTGAATTTAATAACAAAACCCAACTGTATGTAACACCCTTATAAAATACAATTTAATATTAAACTCCTCAAAACTAAGTAAAGTGAGACTAGTGAGTTGTTTGTTATCGAAGAATGAGGACCTACATTTGATCTCTAATAACCCCAGGGGGAAAATCTTGGTTTGCCAGTGTTGTATTCCTGTAATCCCAGAATTGGGGAGACAGGAACAAGAGGATCCCTGTGCCTTGCTGAATATCCAGTCTAGCCAACTCAGTAATACCCAGACTCAATAAGAAACCCTATGGTCTAAGCAGAGGTAATTCTGCTGAAAAAAAGACACAATATATTAATATAGACACATATACACATGGTCATGCAGATGAACATATACATATACATGAACATGTAGACACACATGCACACACAAATTAAAACTAATGTTTTTTTCCCCACCTATATTCCCTTTCCACGAAGCAGCACAAAGTGAAGCCCATGTAATATGTTGATAAGACACAGACATAAACATGCACATCACTTCCATTACTGCTTTCTTTCCTCCATGCCTATAAAACCTCCATCCCAATGACAGAGCTGAAGAAAAATGAGTCACAAAAATAAAAAAATCCAGACAGACTCATACTGTGAAGTGAAATAAGTTATCATACATAGAAAAGAATTCCATGTATTCTATCATGCGTGTAGTTAGGTTAAAAAACAGAAACTGAATGTAACAGGGCCTCAGAGGTGTGGAAATCAAAAAGAGTAATAACAGGAGATCAGAGGACAATGAAGTGATGTGGACTCTCCTATAATAAAAACCAACTGTATGGCTGCAGACAGTGCACGTCCTGCCTTCACAGACTAACTCTTTTTTGTGTTATGCAGGGCAGATTGGCTCTGCATGCACAAAGTGAGGCTGAACCACCATATTCACATACACAAGTGTGACAAGGGCTTTGAGTTAGGGAGTGTCACATGGAGGATGGTTGCTGGAATAAATCTCTTCTGCCAGCAGGGGGCAGAAAAGCAGCAACTAGGGCAATCTGAACAGAGGCCAATAGAATTCAGAGGAGCTTGGAATAACCAAGTCTCTGGGGTGGAGCAACCAATTTCTGAGGATCAGAGACAGACAATAACATTCCTGTGATAACAGCAGGAGCATAGGCACACAGAGATCCTGTGCTAGTTAGATACCAATGTCACCTTAATAATGGAAGACTGGGTCTTGAAGCATATTTGTGAAGAATCAGTAACTATGACAAGTCCTGAGAAATCCTGTTGGAGACTGTCTTATTTTTAATAAAAGATTCAGTGTGCAACCATTCCTTGTGCAGGTGCATATGATGGATAGAGCCGTTTCAGTAATTTAACAGACTTTGGCAGGGATAATTCCCATGAGTTCCTCATCTATCCCTATCTATCTACAGGAGGGTTCATACTTGCACAAGTTCCCTATAGGAAAACACAATAGCACTGAGTACGTGGTTCTTCAATAATGACATTTCAATTTCCTTGTCACTGTAGTTTTGCTCTTGCATTTTCATTTCCTATTCCATCATGATTCCTGAAAATTAGATGGATTGATATAAACGTCTTTATGAACTAGCATTTAATTACATATATTTGTAGTTCCTTAAGCAGACATGGTTTTTGTACTCATCAACTTTTACTTCAAAAAGAGGATTTTGTGATAAAGTCTGAGAATAGCATTTGTCTGTGGATATAAACATAAAAAGTAGAATGTAACCCAGAGTAAATGACCCTTTCTCTCTCTTATATATTGATGTTATCACTGTTTTACTTTGGTGTGTTTAAAACTGAATGCTTGGGAACTAGAAGAAAAAGGCCAACTATCTATGGGCATTAAGAGGCATTAAGAGTAAAGGAAATATAGAATATATGAATTATATTAGAGAAAGGTCCTTGGAAATGGAAATATATAAACAGATAAATAAGTGAGATTTATGGAGGAGAGGGAAGGTAGAAGGCTGCCCTAATCAAAGGCTGTATTAAAAGTCATAAGGGGACTGGTGAGATAGCTCAGGGTTAAGACTGCCTCACAAGCAGAAGGTCCTGAGTTCAGATTCCAGGTCCCATGTAAAAATGCCAGGTGTAAACAGTGCAAGCCTGCACTTCTGGCCCTGGTGGGAAGAGCCTGGAAAGTCCTACAGTGAAGCAAAAAGGAGGTAGAAGCAATCCAGGATGATTCCTGAAATCACTCTTGGTCCTCCACAGGCAACATAGTGCCCTCTCATACACACACACACACACACATACACACACACACACATGCACACGCATACATACATGTGTATGCTAAAAAATAAACATATGCCATAGGGAAATGCTGTCCTTTAGCTCACTTACAATTACATATATATATATATATATATATATATATATATATATATATATATACACACACACACATGTATAAAAATTAAAAAAATAATTATAAAAATGTATATACTATGTAAATCTAGATCAAACCTGGATAATGGTACTTGTATAAGGCATGGATTACTTTAAAAATGCAATGGCTTGTGTGCTGTTCTTCCTTTTGAATTGTTGGAGAGGGAAACCCCAGATCTTCCTCCCCGAAAATGTTATAGGTACAGGCTAGTTGTCTTGGCTGTCTACTGGAAATATACTGTTGCAGTTCACCTGCATGATTGCTGATAAATGACCATCAAAGGACTTAAGGGAACAAGGGGTTTATTTTCTTATGATAGTCCAGTTATAGTCTGTCCAGCTTGATGGGAGAGCACACACCAACACCAGGCCAAGGGAACAGGGAACCCCATCCCCACATAACAGCTGAGAGAGGGATGATCCTTACTTGCCAGACCAGCACATCTGACCAAGTGTACATAAGGATGCCAACTTCCTCAACTGGCTCTCAGTATTTTATTCATATGTTCAGGGCCTCGTCCCACCCACCATAGGCTGGGCCTTCCCCATCAGCTAGTCAATCTCTTGCAGTTTTGCTCTGGGCTTAACCCAACCACTAATTCTCCACAAATATCAAGTTGACACCTGTGCCTACGTATGACATGTACAATAGCAGTATGTGTTATAGTCTGAATCCCTGATTCAAGAAAACAACCTCAGAAAAAAAGAATTAAAAGAACAGAAAGTTAATAATCACTCATGGAATAAAAAGTAAGAACTAACTTTAACCTCCATCCCTACATAGCACAGTTTTCAGTTCTCTGTGTTGGTCTTGGAGTTGCAGAGTGTATTGAGCATGTGCAGAGTGAAGTTGGATTGCCTGTCTACTCTCAGGTCTCTGTGGTCAGTGGGAGAGGGGAAGCAGCACCTGTTAGTCGCTCCACCAGCAGGGGGCAGCAGAGTCTCGGATAGGAGCATTCAGGTGAGGGAAGGGCTATTATTGGGGAGTTGGAGAAGGTCCAGTCCAGGAGAGTATTCAAGTTCTAATGGATCAGTTTGAAATTCAATTATCACACTCTGAATCTGAGAATCTCATAGAGTCGTAGAGTCATCCTAAGATATTGTGAGAAACATAACCTCAACTGGGAAATGTCCCATCATAGAAGAATCACATATATTTACTTCAGCAGCTCCTTCTGGCTGACAGTCACTAGAGAGACAATTGTGAGATCCAGGTGCTGCAGGAACAGAGTTCAGTGCTAGAAGACAAATGAAAGGACTTGTGTGTCCTTCACCTATAATAAATGACAGGGTCTCTGCTCATATGGAAATTTCCTACACCTGCTGGAAATTATCTTAGGTTCATTGGGCACCTCTAGAGATGCCTCCTCTTCTCTTGCCTCCACTCTCCTTTTCAGACTGATTTACAATTAGACAGAAACACCTGTGTTCAGGTGCAATCTCAGGTGAGAAGGGTATATTCAGAACTTTCCCCCAGATGGAAATTCTACAATATGGAGGATGCTAAGAAATGATCTAGGCTTCCCTTGATCAGAAAACACCTGAAAACCCCTGGCTATATTTTTTCCTTGATTGTGGGTTTATTATCTTCTGACCTTTCAGAGTTCAGCTTTCTGAAACCTGGAAGCTCTACACATGGAACAAAATGACTGAAGTGTGTTTCTCCTGGAGGTCTTTACTCTGACATTTTCAAAACATCATGTAAAGCACTGGTTTGTTTTTTTAATAATGAATATCTGATGTTCTCAAGAAAAGTAGTGTCAGAGAATGAACAGGACTATATGAAAGAAATGAAATTGCCTGGTTGGTGAGTCAATAATCAAGACTGTACCAGAGAAAATATCATGTAGGAAATGAATTCACACAAATAATAATGATGTAGGATTATAGTCTATTGAAAAGGAAAAAAAACAAAGGTATAGGAGTGGGTGTTGGTACCACAGAGAAAAAGATGGGATAAATACCCCATGTTCAGTACAGTCAAGAGTCAACAGTGTTCTCTTAAAAGAGCCAAACTCAGGATCTGGGAATATCACTCAATTGTTAAAGTCTTTTATTCCTAAGGAAAAGGATGACTGGCTCCCTATATCCTACATAAAAAATGCTAAGAGACATGGAAAGTGTCTTAATTGTGGCTCTAGAAAGTAGAGCTGGTAAAACCTAGAGGAAAGCAATAAGTAAATTGTGCAAATTGACAGCACTGTGTCACTACTGGACGTCCAACAGGCAAGCAAAATCTAGTGCCTTGTACACACAGGCACACACACACACACACACACACACACACACACACACACACACACACACACAAAAGACTCCTCAGCCAGACTTCCAACATACGAATAACTCTGCACATGACAGGAGACATAGTGTAAATCTCTATCAGGAAAGTATAATAAGATACTGTAGATGCTGAGGAAAATTGTCCTGAGAGAAGAAACACGTGAACAACTCAGAGTCCACCCTCTTATTAAGTTTTTCCTTATACCCCACAGCTTGGAAGAATGTTTTTCACAAGCCCTCCATGGTACATTTTGCAAGAGAAGCTATTTTGCATAGTCACAAAACATTCACTTCCCCCAAAGGACACAAAAAAAGATAAGAGAAGACAGTGTCCAGATGTTCTGAAAACCTCAAGACCAAGAGAACCATAGCGTCTCCATCATGATCTGGACATCTCACCTGCTCTCACTTCTTGGTCTCTGCTCAGGTGATCTGTCTAGGATCTATCTCTAGATTCTCTATCCAAAGGACCATAACCTGGGGACCCTGAAGTCAGTGGATCCTGGGAATGAACCACTCACCCTCAGCATCCATACCCTGTCTTCTCTTGCAGGTTCCATGGCCTCCTATGTCCTGACTCAACCTCTTTCAGCATCAGTGGCCCTGGGTCAGATGGCCACAATCACCTGTTCTGGGGACAACTTATCAAGTAAATATGTTCATTGGTACCAGAAGAAATCAGGCCAAGCCCCTGTACTGTTGATATATGAGGATACTAAAGGCCCTCTGCTATCCCTGACTGATTTTCCAGCTCCAACTCAGGGAACAAGGCCATGCTGACCATCAGCAGAACCCACGCTGCAGATGAGGCCACCTATTATTGTCAAACAGGGGCAGCACAGTGACGGAAGCAGAAGGGGAAGTGAGACACAAAGTCCTTCCCTGTTGCTGCAGCAACAACTTCTGCAGGTGTCCTTGAAGTGTTGCTTTCCCTGTGCTTTCTAGCATTGTAAATATCACAGCAACTCAATGATTCAGATGGGCACTGGTAAATATTGCTTTTTGTCAAAAGACGGAACAGTGTTTTGAAGGTAGAATATAGAATACATGTTGCTATCAGCCAATGCAATTCTTTCCTCATTGATTTCTAATTTTTTAAAAAAGTTGAAATGTGTATTGAATTGCATTGAACATGAATCTATGTGTGTGTGTGTGTGTGTGTGTGTGTGTGTGTGTGTGTGTGTTTTCACCACTTATGACTTACCCCACTAACATCCCTTCCCACCATTTCCATTTTTCCTGCTATACAATTTTTTCCCTGTCTTGCTTCTCTCTCTATATATAATTGGGTTGCCTCTGAAATACCTGAACATAACATTGCTTGGTCAATTGTCAGGGCCCATATGACCCACAAATGACCAATCAGTGGGTAGACTGTAGATTATGGAGGCACCAAGTCTCTATGTCTTACATTAAATCTATGAAGTCTGTGAGGTTAGCAGCATGTCTGATGAAATCCTCTTTGTTGAATTGCAAAGTGTGTGTTAAGCCAAGTATTACAGAATATTAGTGGAAGCAGTCAGTTGCCATTTTCTTGCATGGTTGCTGACAATTACCACCAAACAGATTAAGACAACAAGGGATTTTATTCTCTCTTATGATAGTCTGGTTACAGTTCCTCATCTACTGTATCAAGAGAGTGCACAGGAACACCAGGGCTGAGACAACTGGCCACTCCATCTTCACGCAACAGCTGAGAGAGGGACAATCCTTACTTGCCAGACCTGAATGGCTGGCCAAATATATATAAAGATGCTCAAATAGCTCCTCCATTTTATTCACCTCCCAGTTGAATGGTCCTATCCACCATGGTCTTGGCTTTCCCCATCAAATGGACAATCTCCTGAAAATTGTCTCTGGCTTAACTCTCTACAAATGTGCGCAGAGCACAAACTCTCAACACTCAAGATTACATCTTTGCCTAACTATGACATAGACACAGTTCATTGAGTTCTTGAGTATCACAATTCTAAAATGAACGTGTGATGTCATCTCTCCCTGTGCTCTTCTCCAAAGTTCACAGAACTTTGGAATAGGAGATAGTTTTGATTTCTGAATAAGCCTAAGTGTTCACAGACATTTTTATTTCATATTATGTCTAATTGTAGTTTTCTGCATTACACACCTTGGATTGTACATATGTCATTTTTGGTTTTGTGCTGAGTGCTTCTTTGATGATTTTTCCAATACCTCTTCTATCAGAGGCCTTTTGGTGGCAGTGGAGGTGACTTACATGTCCTGTTCATGACCTAGTAGTCCATAGTCACTTGTTTTCTGAATTTTGACCAGTTGTGTTTATCTGTAAATAACACCGTCCAGTGAAGGGTTCTCTATTGAGTTCTGAGTACTCTTCCAGTCTATGAATAACAGTTTTCTAAAAGGAAATTTGATTAGTACTTTACAACTAAACCTTTGAAGCTTTTACTCCACATAGGATCTATGTTCTCCTCTTTCAAATAATCTTATTCTAGGTTACAATACAAGGAATGTGATATCTGCTGAAAAATGTGCCTTAAATTTAGTCAGAAAATGGCGGGGTGATCACTTGTCAGTCATACCACTATTATGCTGGTGAAGTGTGATTGTTATTGTTATTTCTTAGAAGTGTGATTGTTATTGTTGCTTGTAGAAGAGATGGTTCATCACTGCCCCCCAGTCACTTGCACAGTTTTTTTTTTTTTTTTTTACTATAAAAACTGTCCAACAAGGCGTAATCTTTCAGACTAGTTCCAACTGGTGTATTTATCTACATCCTGTGATTCACATGCATGGAATCTTCAGTAATATAGTCATACTGTCAATTTTATGGGGGCAACTGAGATCAATGTCAAAAGCCTCTAATATTTCTTGGGTTTCTGAGGCTTCACTAACCAAGAAAATATCAAGGAATATCACATACAATACTTCTAGTATTTTTGAATTGTCTCTGGTTTCTACTTGGAGCATACCAGGGAATTTTTTTGCCCTATTTTCTTTTCTGTGCTCCCCTGAACAGAAAAGTTCCATTATTTGTCCTTTTTGTAAAGTAAAATATTTCTAGGCATATTAATAATATAGAGGGTGTCTATGTTATTTACTAAACATCCTTATGCTTTCTGGGGTATATTAATTGTAAAATCATAATTTTGGCTATTTTCATACTCATCTATAATGAAAAATACTATGAAACCACCAGTGAGTTTGGGTAATCTTCTGGCAGTCTAATGAGTATAGGATTGGAGTAGAGAAGTACCTTTTGGGATTGGGTAAGTTGTTTACCTCTTCAGAATTCCTTTCTGATTTTGTGACTTATTTTTCCTAGATTCCACATGTTTAAAGTTGGCAATATAATTTTAATGTGGACATTGAATAGTTAGATTCATGTTGTAACCTGTGTAGAATTATAATAACAAGCCTTTTAAAATCAAAGTTCTAGTGCAGATTAAGTGCATTACCCAACATCTTCTGAGGGAATAGAATACACAGGACAAACGATTTGGATGAAATTGGTAGATGTATGACCAGATGGATGAGTGAATGGATGATAAAGGAAATGATTGATAAGAAGATACATAAAGAGTTACATCAATATGCAGTCCTGTCTCAGTACTCACAGAAGAGTGGATCCAAAAATCTTCAAAGAAATGAAATCCACAGATGCTGCTCTCTTCATGGTATAACTTTTGCAGATAGCACATCATAAGTTTTTATATAGTATTATGAAATATTATATATACAATATTATTATATTGTAATATAAGAAGTTGTTACACTGTATTTGTCAGTAGTATACAATGACAAGAAAATTTTCACTCCGGCTTCCCTTCTTCGCCCCGCCCCCGCTCCGCCGGTCGGGACGCCTGCGCGAGATCCAGCCGGGCCTCAACGCGCGCTCTAGGACCCCCAGGTCAGCCCACGGGGACCCGGCTCCGACTCCCACCATCCAGCCGGAGCCGCGCGGGAGGGCCGAGGGACGAGGAGCACCTCCCCCTGCGCCCGGGCCCCGCCCCAGCTGCCCTCGGGTTAAATAGCTCCACGCCGACGCGCCCATCCTTCCCTTCTTCGCCCCGCCCCCGCTCCGCCGGTCAGGACACGCGCGCGGTCCACCCAGGCCTCACCCCGCGACCTAGGTAAGTCACCGTTCAGGCCCTGCCCACCAGTACCCCAGGCCAAATAATTCAGTTTAGTGAAATTGAGAGATCTTAAGAGTTAAAATGACAATGCCAAAGTCAAAGTGCAAATCCATGAGAAGCAACACTCAAGTAAACAAATTTCCCACTGAAGAAATTAATCCCATAATGTTAGACTCCAACAAGAACAAACCCGTGGAAAAAGGCCAAGAAAGCCCCACCCAGGATAAAGACTTTCAAAATATGATCATTACCATGTTCAATACTATGAAAGAGGAAATCCGGGAGGAATTACATAATCGAATCAATCGCTTTGAAGAGCAACACAACAGACATCTGGAGGAGTTGAGAAAAACAGTGCAAGAAACAAAAAGTGGCATAGAACAGTTAAAACAAACTCAAGCAGAGTTTAAAACTGAGCTAAAAGACAAGTTATCTTCAACCCAGAACGCCACAGAGAGTCTTATCAACAGAACTAATGAAGCAGAAAACAGAATTTCAGACCTTGAAGATAAAGTGGGAGTACTAACCAGCTCAATGGAAGAGGTTGTTAAAGCCAAAAAGATACTTGAGAGAAATATCCAAGAGATATGGGACACCCTGAAGAAGCCTAACATGCGTATTCATGGAATACCGGAGCAAGAATCTCAAAATACCACCCCTGAGGAAATTTTTCAAACGATCATCAAGGAAAACTTTCCTCATCTAAAAAAAGAGAGGCCCATTCATATACAAGAGGCATTCCGCACCCCAAACAGATACGACCAAAATAGAAGCACACCGCGGCAAATAATAGTTAAAACACTCCACATTCAAGATAAAGAACTGGTGCTGAGAGCTTCAAGGGAGAAAAAACAAGTCACTTTTAAAGGCAAACCTATTAAAATAACTAATGACTTCTCAGTCGAAACAGTAAAAGCAAGAAGAGCTTGGAGAGACATACTTCAAGTATTGAATGAGCAAAAATGTCAACCCAGGCTGATTTACCCTGCAAAACTATCAGTCATGATCGAGGGAGAAAGAAAAATTTTCCAGCACAAAGACAACTTTAAGGCATACATGGCCACCAAACCAGGCCTTCAAAAACTGCTAGAAATGATACTCAAGCGTGAAGAAAAAAACAGGCATATCCAGGAGAACAGAAGGCAAATATAACACCATTAAAAGCGAAGCAATATACTTATAAAAGCCACTAAACATAATAAATGTCTGGAATTAACAATAGTTTCTCCATTATAACACTAAATGTTAATGGACTTAATTCACCAATCAAGAGACACAGATTACAAACTTGGATTAAAAATCACAATCCATCAATCTGTTGCCTGCAGGAAACCCATCTCACCACAAAAGATAGGCACGCTCTAAAAATAAAAGGCTGGTCAACAATTCTACAAGCAAATGGAAGCAGAAAACAGGCAGGGGTAGCCATTATGCTATCAGACAAAGTGGATTTCAAACCAAAAAAAATTATAAGAGACACGGATGGATACTACATTTTAGTCAGAGGTACAATTCACCAGGAAGATTTCACAATACTGAACATATATGCACCCAATACGGGCCCCCCCACATTCATTAAGAAAACCCTACAGCGTCTAAAGCAAGAAATCAACCCCCAAACGATAATTCTTGGGGACTTCAACACCGCCCTCTCTACATGGGATAGATCAACAGGTCAAAAGCTTAACAGAGACACTTTGGAACTTAATCAAACCCTGAAAGAAATGGACCTCACAGATCTCTATCGAACTTTTCACCCACGCACCAAAGAATACACATTTTTCTCAGCAGCACATGGAACTTTCTCCAAAATAGATCACATATTGGGCCACAAAATGAATCTACACATATACAAGAAAGTTGAAATTCTAACCTGTGCCCTATCAGACCACCACGGCCTAAAGCTGGACATCCACAACACATCAAACAAGAGAAAATGCACTAACTCCTGGAAACTTAACACTATGATGCTGAATGAGAACTGGATTCAGGAAGAAATTAAAAAGGAAATTCAAGATTTCCTGAAAGTGAATGATAACGAAAATACAACTTACCAAAATCTCTGGGACACAATGAAAGCTGTTCTAAGAGGTAAGTTCATAGCTCTTAATGCCCACGTCAAAAAAATGGAAACATCAGAAATAAACAACTTAACAATGCAGCTTAAAGCTTTAGAGAAACTAGAGCAATCTGATCCTAAAAGCAGTAGAAGAGAAGAGATTAGCAAAATAAGGGGAGAAATATCTGAAATCGAGACTAAGAAAACGATAGAAAAAATCAACCAATCAAAAAGCTGGTTCTTTGAAAAAATCAACAAGATTGATACACCCCTAGCTAAACTAACCAAAAGCAAGAGAGAGAAAACCCAAATTAACAAAATTAGAAATGAACATGGAGTTATCACTACGGATACCCAAGAAATCCAGAGAATTATAACATCATATTTCAAAAACTTATACTCTGTGAAGTTTGACAACACAAAAGAGATGGATGAATTTCTAAGTAAACACAACTTACCTAAATTGAATCAGGAAGTTGTGAATTATTTAAATAGTACTATAACATATAAGGAAATTGAGGAAGTAATCTCGAATCTTCCCACCAAAAAATGTCCTGGACCAGATGGATTCAGCACAGAGTTCTACAAGACATTTAAGGAGTTAATAACACCAATACTCCTTAAACTGTTCCATCAAATAGCAAAGGAAGGAACACTACCAAATTCCTTCTATGAAGCTAATATCGTTTTAATCCCAAAACCTAATAAAGATTCACTTAAAAAAGAAAACTATAGGCCGATCTCCCTGATGAACACAGACGCAAAGATTCTCAACAAAGTCTTAGCAAATCGGATTCAAAAACATATTAAAAAGATCATTCATGGGGACCAAGTAGGCTTCATCCCCGGCACACAAGGTTGGTTCAACATACGCAAATCAATAAATGTAATTCATCATGTAAACCAGTCCAAAGTCCAAGACCACATGATACTCTCGATAGATGCAGAAAAAGCTTTTGACAAGATCCAACAGCCTTTTATGATCAAAACGCTAGAGACAGTAGGAATGGAAGGAACCTTTATCAATATAATAAAAGCTGTATACAACAAGCCCACAGCAAGGATTATGCTCAATGGGGAACAATTGGAAGCATTCCCACTTCGATCAGGAACAAGACAAGGCTGTCCACTCTCACCACTTCTATTCAATATTGTACTTGAAGTCTTAGCCGAAGCCATAAGACAAGAAAGGGACATAAGAGGGATTCAAATTGGCAAGGAAGAAGTCAAGCTATCTCTATTTGCAGATGACATGATCTTATACCTGAGTGATCCCAAAAACTCCACCAGGAAGCTCCTGGAACTAATTGAGAAGTTCAGCAGGGTGGCAGGATACAAAATAAATGTGCAAAAATCAGAGGCCTTCCTATATGCCCAGAATGAAAGAAGTGAAAAAGCCTTGAGAGAAACCATGCCATTTACTATAACCCCTAAAAAAATGAAATACCTTGGTATAAACCTAACTAAGGAGGTAAAAGACCTTTACAATGAAAACTTTAAAACCCTAAAGAAAGAAATTGCAGAAGACACCAGAAGGTGGAAAGACCTCCCTTGTTCCTGGATTGGCAGAATCAACATTGTAAAAATGACCATCCTACCAAAGGCAATATACAGATTCAATGCTATACCAATCAAAATCCCAAAGCAATTCTTCAAAGAAGTTGACCAAACAATCTCAAAGTTCATTTGGAGGCACAAAAGACCCAGGATAGCCAAAACAATCCTGAGTAACAAAAACACAGCTGGAGGTATTACCATACCAAACCTAAGTCTATACTACAAATCCATAGTTATAAAGACAGCCTGGTACTGGCTCCAAAATAGACACACAGATCAATGGATAAGGATTGAAGACCCAGATATAAGCCCACAAAGTTACAGCCATTTGGTCTTTGACAAAGGGGCCCAAAGAATCCAATGGAAAAAGAACAGCATCTTCAACAAATGGTGCTGGCAAAACTGGATCTCCACATGCAGAAGATTAAAGCTCGACCCGTACTTGTCACCATGTACAAGACTTAATTCCAAATGGATCAAGGACCTTGATATCAGGCCAGAGACTTTAAAAACCATAGTTGAAAAGATAGGGAACTCCCTCGAGCTGGTTGGGCTAGGCCAACAGTTCCTAAACAGACATCCAATGGCACAGTCACTGCTACCAACTCTCAACAGTTGGGATCTTGTGAAATTAAAGAGCTTCTGTTCAGATAAAGAGATTGTAACACGAGCTCAAAGGCAACCCACAGAATGGGAGAAAATCTTCACTAACCACATATCTGACAGAGCTCTACTGTCCAGAGTGCACAAAGAACTTAGAAAATTAAACTCCAAGGAAAACACTGGCCCAATTAAAAAATGGGCCCTGGAACTTCAAAGAAACTTTACCAGGGATGAAATTAAAATGTCTAACAATTATCTTAAAAAATGCTCCACTTCCTTCGCCATCAGGGAAATGCAAATCAAAACTTCCCTGAGATATCATCTCACCCCGGTCAGGATGGCAAAAATCCACAATACAAACAACGACAAATGCTGGAGAGGATGTGGAGAGAGGGGAACTCTCCTACATTGTTGGTGGGAATGCAGGCTCATACAGCCACTCTGGCGAGCCGTCTGGAGATTCTTAAAGAAATTAAAGATTGAAATGCCATATGACCCTGCTATCCCACTTTTGGGAATAACCCCCCAAGCAGCAAAGGTTCGCCTCGATAGCACAAGCTCGACCATGTTCATAGCAGCACTGTTTACAATAGCAAAGTCATGGAATCAACCTAAATGTCCAACAGTTGACGAGTGAATAAGGAAACTGTGGTACATCTATACAATGGAGTACTACTCAGCCATCAAAAATGATGAATTACTGGAATTTGCTGGGAAATGGATGTCATTAGAAAGAATTATATTAAGTGAAGTATCCCAAACCCAGAAAATTAAGCGCCGTATGTACTCCCTAATAGGTGGCTCCTAGTACCAAACTCACCCAGCCCACATTGGGACACTCAAAAGTAAACCTATGTAACACAGTAATTGCAAGGATTATGAACAAGAGAGATGGGTTAGGAGGGCCACACCAGAAACAAAGAGAGAGGAGACCATGTTACAGCAGAGAAAATAGGCCTCCATGAAGGTCTGCAAGTAAGTAATGAGAAACTTGGTTAAGTTCACAGACGTTCTTTCCTGATCTCACCAGAAGGGGAGGGCATATAGTCTAGCAGATAAAAAGTAATCATTTTGCAAATGGGTGATGGACCCCTCTCTCAGTGAGGTTTCCTACTCTTATTACATCTACCCTTGAATGTGCTATTACAACAAGACTCCAGTTTAACAGCTTTTTGTCTCTGGCCAGGGGGTGACATACAGTGCCCAGCAGAATGGAGTGAAGGGAATTGCAGGAGCAGCAAAACTGCAAAAGAAAATCAACAAACCACAATCCAGAACTTCAGAGACTCTATATCAATCACATAGAACTAGGACAGCCTAATCTCTCCCCATCCTGGAGCTCAGGGACATTTGCGGAAGAGGGGGCGGTAAGATTGTAAGAGCAAAAGGATGGGAGGAGCAACGATTTGCAAGATTCTCAACAATAGTTGGGGCCAAAGCAATCATAATGGAACTTTGCATGCCCTGCGCAATGTCCAGCGCACTGTTGCCCTCATAAAGTCTAGCATCTGATAAGGGCACCGAGACCCCTGGAGGCAAGGGATTGACAGCCATAGTAGTGATCTTATGCTTAAGGGGAACAAGAGAAAGGGCTTATGGAAATGCCACTGGGTCCTTAAATGTCATCGGAGAGGAGGACACAGTGGAGAGTTAGGCACACACAATAAAGGACTATCTGGGAATTGGGGGGGAGGCACTGGGGGAAGGGGAGGGGGAAGAGGGGGGAGGGAGGGAACTGGTAAAAAATTTTTAAAATGTATAATTAAATTTTTAATAAAAAAAAAAAAGAAAAAAAAAAAGGTTGCAAATGCTAAACTTTTAAATTTATGTTATATACCTATGTGGCTTGAGCATTGATATAGACCCTACTACTACAGCAATGAATTTCAGACTGGAAAATAATGTTCATTCATCCTCCAGGCATTTAATGGGTAACTTTATATGCCAATCATTTTGCTCCATTAGTGAGAATAAAGTGAGGCAGAAATAAAGATGAAATAGTCTTGATTCCATGTGTCTGGTGTCTAAGCTAGACAATCAGAAAAGTGATAGCTATCATTACAGTGGTTGACCATGATGCATGGGGAATCCAGAAGTGCTATTAAATGCCAGACAGAGGATTAGTAAACATTCTAAGAAGTCTTCACAGAGGAATTGGTGCTTGATCCTTGAAGAAAGATAAATTTTCTTTGAATGAAAACATAGAGAATTGATGTCTTGTTGGAAAGACCCATTGAAAAACAAGAGTAAAGTGAAAATAACATCATTGGGAACTAACAAGTACTGGATGTGATTGGGCAGGTGAAGCAGAGGTGGTCAAGTGTGCTGAAAGTCCACTCTAAGAAATGTAAGTTTGATGCTGAAAACTACGGACGTGGGTGGAGTGCTTCAAGAAGATGAGCACACGACTTGCTCTGTGCACAGTGCCATCGGCCCGTATTCTGACAGTGGAGCTAGTGTAGGATGGACAAGATGTGGCAGAATCAAGGGGATGATCAAAATCCTAGTGAGATGTGCTGAGGCAACCTCATGCAAGACTGAAGATGAGCTGAGGGGAAAGGAGAGAAAGATCTGAGAAGAGGTGGGAGAAAGTCAAGACTGTACCATTTTGAGATGAGACTGCAAGTCAACAATCACCTTCTACGAGGACCGCGGCTTCCAGGGCCGCCACTACGAGTGCAGCAGCGACTGCCCCAACCTGCAGCCCTACTTCAGCCGCTGCAACTCCATCCGCGTGGACAGCGGCTGCTGGATGCTCTATGAGCTCCCCAACTACCAGGGCCACCAGTACTTCCTGCGGCGCGGAGACTACCCCGACTACCAGCAGTGGATGGGCTCCAACGACTCCATCCGCTCCTGCCGCCTCATCCCGCACACAGGCTTGCACAGGATGCGGCTGTACGGGAGAGAAGACCACAAGGGCCTCATGATGGAGCTGACCGAGGACTGCGCCTGCATCCAGGACCGCTTCCATCTCAATGAGCTGCGCTCCCTGCATGTGCTGGAGGGCTGGTGGGTCCTCTACGAGATGCCCAACTACCGGGGCCAGCAGTACCTGCTGAGGCCCCAAGAGTACAGGCGCTACCACGACTGGGGGGCCGTGGACGCCAAGGCAGGCTCTTTGCGGAGGGTGGTGGATTTATACTGAAATAGGTCAACACTACCATCTTCTCATTTTGGAACTTAATAAAGTATTTAGTTTGTATTGTTGGCAAAAAAAAAAAAAAAAAAAAAAAAAAAAAAAAAAAAAAAAAAAAGAAAATTTTCACTCCGAATGCAGTAGCAAGATCCAAATACATGTGGCACTTGTAAGAAATCTTCGTTTAATAATAAACAATCTGGAAATAATGCAATGTTGGGCTAAGATATTGTGTTTTCAATGTAAATATGAAAAAATTATTTTGATAAACAATAACAAAAATGAAAATATAGTTTGTTTTAGTGTTGCAGTACATGATGGAAATCCCACCACTGGATACAAGAGGATCCCAGGGACTTTCTAAAGATCTTGTCTAGCAAAAGCAGTTCATTCCAGGATCAGCAAAAGACCTATGTTGTAGGCAGAGGTAGTGTTGCAAAGGGAAGACACAGGACGTTAACATGCTCACATGTACATGTCCATATAGACACAACCAATTATGTACACATGAACATGTAGAAAGATGTGCACACAGAGGTGAAAATTAATGATGTTCTCCACATACTCTCCTTCTGTGTTCCATAAAACAGTAATGGTGCAGTTCACAGAAGATAGTTGATTAAACACAACTATAAATATGTATACCACTAATCACCACATTTCTACTTATATGCCTCTAAGACCTTGATCCTGATTCCAGAACTAAAGAAAGAGAAAAACAAAATGATCATTCCTGATGGACTCTTCATGCTCAGTGAAATAAATAAGCATTACAAACACAAGGATCCCACATTTTCTCTCATCTGTAGAATTAGGTTGAAACCTAAGGATATCATAGTAGAAGGGTTATTTGGAGTGTGTAAATGAAGAGAAATGCAGCAGGAGATGAAAGGGCAAGAGAATAAAAAGGATTAAAGGATTCCTATACCCAGAAGAGCATGTATCAATATTTATTACTCAGTGAAATTAACAAATGCAAATAAAATAAAAAAGGATATTAAAATATGACAAAATGGAACCTTGAAGATGTAAGTGGAAATAGACTTTAAGAATACAAGATGGCATGGCCTCACATTGAGTTTATTATGCTTCTCTAATACTCTGTTCCTTCTTTTGAGAATAATAAGAATATCATTTCTACCACTGCTTCGGGGAAATTAATTACTCTTTCAAAGTCACAGGCTCACTGCTAGTGAGATCTTTAGCTGCATCCAAGATGAAACTTTAGAATTTTAATTGATAAGCAGATGAGCTCTACTGGCAGATAATGAGTATACAGTGCAAATGGGAGAAACAAGTGTTTTGGAAGAGCAAGGCTAGAATGATGGTGGATTGAACTTTCTCACATACATCACAAGAAAACTTTATTCCCATTGTTAGGTTTAGGAAGAGAAAATGTATTCTGATTATGAAATTCTGATGTAGGACCTTTGAGAAATAATTCATATTAAATGAAGTCATTAAATCCCCTCCAATCTGTTGATTACCTGTGAAATAAGGGGATGAGAGAGCATCTCTCTCACAAAATGTGAACTGATGACATCTTGAGATACAGTAGAATGTCACCCACAGCAGGAAATGTGACAGCAAAAATGTTTTGTTTTCTTTATTTATTTTGAAAAATTTTCAAAAGTATAAGCTAAGCATTCATTCTTTAAGTTACTTGTTGACATAGATTAATATAGATATCAACCTGATAATAGAAGCCTAGAGCTTTGGGCACACTTTTGAAGAGTTAATAATTGAGTTAAATTTTGAGCAGACCTATAGAAGATTATTGAGCTGACAGGGAAGACTCAGGCAATGGTGCGTGGGACTAGATGTGGCACAAAGGAATAAGTTGGAAGTGATTTGGTTAAAGAAATATGCATCATCCATTATACTTGACCAGACATATTGGTCTGACAATTGACAAACTTTTCTCTTTGTCTCTCTCTCTCTCTCTTTCTCTCTCTCTTTCTCTCTCTCTCTCTCTCTCTCTCTCTCTCTCTCTCTCTCTCTCTTCAATAGCTATGTGGATTAAAAACCCTTTTTTTCCCATCATGACTATATTGGGAACATGTAGAAAAATTGCAACTCTCACTGTTATTACTGAGCACACTGACCATATAACCAGGAAGACTTTGCCTCTTAGCTAGAAAAGTTTTTTTCTAAAAGAGTTTTTCTAATTTTTCAGCAAGAAAGTTATTTTAAGTATGGGGTAGAGTGTAAGACCATGATAATGGATATACTGGACAACTTCATTGACTGTGAAAAAAAATGAGCTGCTTAGGCTGCCCCTTGTAATATTACCTAGTTGTGATTGAGATATATAAGTCCATAGAAATTTATTTTGGAAAACATTATAGTCAAGAAAAATCATGTATGAAAATATGTATTCGAGAAATCACAAGTTACTTTATTTTTATGGTAGAATAGTTCAGGCGAAAACTACAATTAACATTTATTCACCTCTCAATTTCAGAAGCATAGGTTATATTTGCAATTTACTTTGAAAATTATCAATTAAAATTGTTATTTGCCATTTTAATGAATTCTGATTGTAGATATATCTGTTCCATTAATCAACCCATACCCTCTGTATAAGTTCCTTTCCACACTCATAAAAGGCTGTATTGATTCCTTGATTGTGAGTTCTCTGTCCTCTGACCTTCCAGAGTTCAACTTTCTAAAACGCTGAATGGAAAGCTTTGCACACACAATTCACGGCCTGAAGTGTATTTCTCATGGTGCTCTTCATTCTACGTTTAATGAGACCATGTAAAATATTTAATCAGTTTTTGTTTAATAATGACAATCTGATCTTTTTCTTAATCTATTCTCAGAAAGCAGTGTCAGAGAAAGAACTGACCCAATTAGAGAAATGAGACTGCTTGTTTGGTGACCCCATAAGAAAGAAGATTTCACCACAGGAAGTGTCATGTAGGAAAGGAATTCACATACATCATAATGATATAGGATTATATTCTTCTGAAAATGAGAGAAAAGGAAAGAAGTGTATCTTGGTAAATCCAAGGAAAGATGGAGATGAAGAGTCCATGACTGCTGAGGTGATTTTCCCAGGCATATACTGTGATGGCTCCAGGCCTTCCGGGAGGAGAAAGGTGAATGTGCTGCAGGCCCTTTACCCCCACCTTAATCCAGGGGACTCTGGACACAGCAGGGAGTCTGTCAAAGTGACACTCCTTCACTCACTCAAGCACACAGCTCCTGGCTGTGATGACGAAGATAAGTGAAGCCTGACCCCCCACACCTCTGCCTCAGCCCTCCAGAGACTTGGCAATGAACGGGGAGTTTGTCAGAGCAAGATCTCAGTTTATTGGGGGTAACAAATCAGGTTATATAGACAAAGAATCAAAGCGCGTAAAACAGGCAGCCAATTACCTTAATGGCCAGTACAGCACATACTCTGCATAGGTCAAATTAAACATATATCTATGTAGGCTCCTGTAAGCCAATTAGGACTCTGTGTAATGTGATCAGGGTTAAGCCTAGGATACTAGCTCCCAGCACCATCTTTGGCCCCATGTGTTAAGCTATGCCCTGCTCACTCCCTCCCAGACTGTTATCCCTGGGCAGGCCCAATACATGACCACATTCTCTGGACTCAGGTATTAACAGAGTTCTCTTAAAGAGCCAAACTCAGGATCTGGGGAGATCACTCAATGATAAAAGTCTTTTATTTCTAAGGAAAAGGATGCCTGTTCAGACCCCTTCATTCCCCATAAAAATGCTGAGAAATGTAACACCTCCCTATAATTATGGCTCAGGAAGATGGAGCTGGCAAAAGGTAGACTAAAGAATAAGAAAGTACTGCAACCCGGGATGACTCCTGATGTCACTGTGTTACTATTGGGCCTATACACGTACACGCAAGCAAACTCCAGTATCTTCCTGTACATACAGACACACATACACACACACACATGAGGAAAAAAAAGAAATGTCAGTCCTTGGACAGACTTGTGGAATATTGAAAACTCTACACAATTATTGAGGCAGGAAACATATTGCAAATCTTTATCAAGAAACTATAATAAGGTGTCATAGAACTTGAGAATAATTTTCCTGAGACAAGAAATACCTGAAGAACTCAGAGTCCACCCTCCTGTTCATTCTTTTGTTACACTCCATGGCTTGGAAGATGGTCACCACTACCTCTTCATGGTACATTCTGCAAGGGAAGCTATTTTGCATTGTTACAAAAGATTCACTCCCCCAAAGAACACAAAGAGGATAAGAGAAGCCTGAGGAGTCCAGAT
The DNA here is from genome assembly GCA_023101885.1 of Typhlomys cinereus. Classification (NCBI taxonomy): domain Eukaryota; kingdom Metazoa; phylum Chordata; class Mammalia; order Rodentia; family Platacanthomyidae; genus Typhlomys; species Typhlomys cinereus. The sequence goes on from JALPQD010000107.1 coordinate 3,528,327, forward strand.
GTTCTGGAATCTCAAGATCAAGAGCACCATAACAGCTCCATCATGGCCTGGACCTCTCACCTTTTCTCACTTCTCTTTTTCTGCACAGGTGATCTGTCTAGAGTTAAGCTCTTCTAGGTTACAGTACAAGGAATGTGATACTTACTGAAAAGTGTGACTTAAATTTAGTCAGAAAGGGGAAGGATGCGCCCTTGCCAGACATGCCACTATTACCCTGGTGATCACCTACTTAGAAGAGTGACTGTTATTGTAGCTTGTACTTCTCATAGATTTAAGAGACTAGTCACTTACACAGTAATTTTTGGTACCATGAATGCTGTCCAATAAGGAGTAAGTTTATGACTAATTCTAACTGTTGTGTTTATCTATGTACTGTGATCCACACACATTGCATCTTCAGCAATATAGTATTACTGAACATTTTGGGGAGCAACTGAGACCAATATCAAAAGCCCATATTATGTCCATTGATTCTGAGCCTTCACTGACTGTTAAATTATCAAATAGTATCCCATATTTGTTACTTCTAGTATTGTGCAAATGTCCCTGGATTTTGTTGTAGCACATTAGGGCATTTTTATGTTGTCCCCTTTTCCTTTCTTTTGTCCTTTGAATGCCCATTCTTAGACCTTTTATTAAGCTGAAATATTCTTGACATATTAATAACATACTGGGTGTCTCTGTGGTTTACCCAACATCATTAGACTTTCTCTAAGGACATATTAATTGTACAAAATAAAACGTTTTGTTATTTGATAAATTTAATACATGTATCATATCTGTTTTGGTCATTTCATACTCTCCATTTTACTGTTATTCAGATATGTGGTGAAAAATATTAGGGAAACATCAGTGAGTTGGGCAAATTTTCCTGAAGTCTAATGTGTAGAGGATTAGAGCTGGAAAGGCAAATTGTGAGATTAGCTACTTTTTTGGTAGCAAATCTTTCTTATTTCATCACATTTTCCCTTAAATTCCACATATTTAAAGTGCACAATATAATTTGAATATGGGCATTGATTAGGTAGATTCTTATTATTATCTCTATAGCAGTATGATAACAAAACTTTTAAAATCAAAGTTCTAGTGCAGATTAAGTGCATTACACAATATCTTTTGAGGAAATACTCTACAGGACATATTGCAGACATAGTATGTGGGTGAATGGATGAAACTGGTAGATGGATGACCAGATGGATTAGTGGATGAATGGAAGGGGAAAGGGTTGAGAAGGAGATACCTAGAGAGATACATAAATATTTAGCCATGTTTTGGTGTTGATGGGAGAGTGGATACACAAATTTTGAAGGAAATAAAGTTCATACATGCAGTTCCATTCATGATGTAACATTTGAAGATAACACATGATGTACTTTCATATATTATTAATTATCCCATAACAGCTATACTGCAATATTTGAGGTAGTTTATTTCTATTTCTCAGTAGTATATAATGACAAGACTATTTTTACTCTAGGTGTAATAACAATATATAGCAACAATTGACATTTGTACAAAATCTAGTTAATATTAAACATTCCAAAATAATGCAATGTGGGGCTAATGTATTATGCTTTCTACACAGGTATGAGAACCTGCTTTTGATTCACCATAACTGAAATAAAAAATAAATTACTTTTTTGGTGTGGTACATGAATGCAAGTACCAGAGCTGAGAAAGCACAGACAAAAAGATCCCTGGGGCTTTCTAAATATCTTTTTAAATTATCAGTTAGTTCCATTCTCAGCAAGAGACCCTATTTATAGTGAGATCATGTTGCAGAAGGAGGACACGGAACATCAACAAGTACACATATGAATGTGCACGTAGCACAAACAAATTGGGTTCACATGAACATGTAGAAAGAAGTGCACACACAGATGCAAACAAATGTTGTTTCTTACATACTCTCCTTCTGTTTTCCAGGAAATAGTACAAAGTGCAGTCCATAGAAGAAAGTTGATTAAATATAAGAATAAACATACACATCACTTATCACCACTTTTCTAATTACATGCCTCTGAGATATTGATCCTAGTTGAAGAGTTGAATTGAAAGGAGGAACCATAATGATTATTCCAGATGGATTCTTCATGCTTGTGAAGTAAGTCAGTAATCACAAATACAAGGATCTTACATTTTCATTCATCTCTAGAATTAGTTTGAAAATCAACAATGCTATCCTAAAGGGTCTGTCAGAGTTGTGAAATGAAAGAAAACAGTAACAGAAAATGAGAGGCAAAAGAGTGAATAGGATCAAAGAATTCCTATATACAGAAGAGCATGTGTCAATGTTTATTACTCTGTGAAACCAGTAAGTGCAAATAAAATTGGAATAAATATTAAAACATAAAGAAATGGAATGTTAAAGATGAAAGTGGATATAGACTGTAGGAAGACAAGCTAATATGGCCTCATACATGTTAGTTTATCTTTAAGATAAAGATATTTGACAGATATTGGAGATCCTGTTGATAACCTAAAGTCTGAAACACTCGGAATCAGTCTTAGTTATTACTTATAAGATGAGCATCTGAAACTAATTTCTTTTAAAGTACTGTTGAAAATATCCCTTGACTTTTGAAGTATGGATTCAAAAAACTTGAAAACTTAAATTATTCAAAGAAGCAAGAAAGAATGTATTATCACAAAAAGGGTCACTCTGTAAAAATGTAGTTTTTCAAAACAACCACACAAAGCAGAAGGCATAGTTGACATATAATGTCAAGAACTCTGTTTCCAAAAAAACTATCTAAAATAGAATAAAAGTTATGATGTTCACCAACAAATGATCTGCTATGATGATAGATTCGCTCAACAAGACACATTAAAGAAGTTCCAAGGATGAAAAGAAAAGATGATGTCTTGAGAATGTGAATGATGGTCCCTGGTGTATGCACATAAATAGATGAATACAAAATGTGTTCATTTTGTAGGGTTGCAGGTTACACAAACACTGAAAACTCTTAATAATGAAAATCAAGGCAATCAAATGAAAAGGCCTAAAATATAATTTATTACAATCATATCAGAAGCAGGCATGTAATATACCAGGATGATATTAGAGGTAGCACATAAAACTAAACAAAGCAAAATTATTAATCAAAATAAGTTGCGTTTATTTGCTCGTTTGGGGTTTTTTGGTTCTGTCCATCAGTATGAAACACTTTTAAAAACGTATCAGAAAAGCTTGGAAAGGGAATAAAAATTCAAACTAGCAAAATCAAAGGGCAAAAAGGATGCAAGTATTGAAAGAAAGAAAAAAGAAGATAAGGGGAGAAGGTACACAAAACACCCACATAGTAAAATGACAAAAATTAATTTTATTATCAGTAATGTTACTAAATGGATGACATCTGCTGGTTTCCAATGCCATAGTGCAAGGGTATAAGTTACAGTGATGGAGAACCTTTCAAGATATTTACTAGGCAATTCACTCAGGGCTCAGAGGACTCTCATTGTTATTGGACAGAGATCATAGTTACATAATGTTTCCACGTGGTTCCATCTCCTTCAGTCGGAATGGCTATAGGAGTCTGTGTGCACTGTCAGTTGCAGTCCATTATGGTTCAACAGTGACATTGTGGTTTATTCAACTCTTCTAGTTACTCACAAAGAAATGGCATACTTCCCACTTGCCTCCCCTCACACCTTCAGGAAAGCCTTTGAACTCCTGGATTAAACGGTAAGTTTAACTGACCTGAGAGGCACCATTTCTCTCCTCTAAAAGCCACCAGGACAAAGTTCATCAGTGTGTGGCGATGACCCTATGTCCTTTACAGAGAGAACAAAAGCTACAGTGCTTTGATCTACAGTTTATATCACTGGTTATCAATGAATCTATTGTATTCAAGGAAATGAAAATGTCATGGTTGGAATATGAATTGTCCCCCCAAAATCCCCATGGTTTTAATTCTTAACGTATGCTACTATTTGTAGCATTGAGAAGTGCAGATTTTCTTGACTAAGGGATATCACAGGCTATTAGCCTTGAGTTAGATAGCTCAGCCCTGCTTTCTCTTGCAGTTGGCTCTTATTCTTTATCCCTCTACTTGAAATCATGATGAGTGTGACTTAACTCATCTCCAAAATCACTCTACAAGCCAGTTATGCACTCTGCAGAAATTACCACCTTAGCAGTTCATATCTCTCTCCCCGTAGGATCCTTAACCCAAATAATTCTCCCTTTATCATTTAAAAAAGAAATCTTATGAATTATTAGAAATCTTATGAAATATGTTATTAGAACTGAAGCACATAAAACCATTGTTGTCAAATATAAGAGAATTTACTTACTGTGCCAATGACCATCATAATGATATATAGACTGGGCTGGATTCCAGACAGTCAATTATATTATTATATTAGTGTGAAAAGGAATTGTCTAAATATATACTTCCTTATGTGATTGTAAAAGAAAGACAATATAAAAATTTTGAATTCAAAATCAGGCATTCATTTTCTGCCCTGGACCCCAGACCCACATGGACATCCTGCACCACAGCTACAGGGATTTTCTGCTCCTGGGGAAGACCCCTAGGCCATACACCACTAACTAGTCTGTCTTTCTGTTCTGGACCCTTGTGCACTTCTTGCTCCTCAGTCAGTTGCCCCTTTCTGCCTTCGACTCTGGAAGACTCCCTGCTCCTTAGAATTCAACAGAGTCCAGAGATAACCACACAATGGGCTAGGGGACCAACACCATACATCTGAGGACTTCTGAAATCAACCAATCATAGGAGGGAATCTTCTCATCCAGCTGTAAGATAAATAAACCCTTCTTACCATCCTGTTACTCTCAGTTATTACTCACTATAGTTTAACCTTTCCATATAGCCCACCCAAAAACCCGTACAACTTCAGGGACTCTACCATTCACCCTCACATATTGCCAAGGAAATAAACCTAAAAAGTGCACTACCATACTCATCTTCAATCACTGTCTACTAATCCCACTATAATTGATGTGCAAACAGTACAACAACTTCATCTAGGAAACAACATTAACACAAAACAGGTACATCCAACTCCAAGGCAAACTGACATTAACTGCTTGAGTGTAGCAATACTGTCTAATTCAGTGCAGCCAAAAACACACAAATACATAAAGGACATAAGACATAAAACAAAAATGCCCAGGGCACAGTGCAATCCAAGAGAAACAAAAGCAAAAACAACAAATCTCTTACAAAATCCCATAATGATGGAATCCAACCAGAACTTATTCAAAGAAAATAGCCAAGAAAGCCTTACCCAAGATAATGATATTCAAAACCTGATCTTTACTATGAACAAAACAATGAAATAGGAAATCCAAGAAGAGTTAAATAACCAACCAGTTTGAACAGAAACACAAAAAGCAGTAGGAAGAGATGAGACAAACAGTAGAGGAAACAAAACTAGGCATAGAGCAATTAAAACAATATCAAGCAGAGATTAAACTTCAACTAAAAGAAAAGCTATCTTCAACCCAGAACTCAACACAAAGTTTTATCAGCAGAACTAAGGAAGAAGAAAATATAATATCAGATGTAGAAGAACAAACCAGTTTATTCGAAGAGGTTGTTAAATCCAAAAAGATACTTGAGAGGAATATTCAAGAGTTATGGGACACCTTGAAGAAGCCTAACATGAGCATTCATTGAATACTAGAACATGAATCCCAAAACACCACATCCGAAGAAAATTTTCAACTTATCATAAAGGAAAATTTTCTATATCTAAGGAAAGAGAGACCTATTTAAATTCGAGAGACATTCTGTACCACAAACATATATAACCAAAATAGAAACCTACCATGAGGAATAATAATCAAAACACTATACATACAAGACATAAAGAATGTGCTAAGAGATTAAAGAGAAAAGAAAGTTATTTTTAAAGGTAAACCTATTACAATAACAAATAACTTTTCAACGGAAACAGTAAAAGCCAGAAGAGCTTGGAGAAGCATACTTCAAGTATTGAATGAGCACAAATATCAACTCACGCTGATACACCCAGCAAAACTATTAGTAAAGAGCAAGATTAAAAGAAAAATTACACCATGAAGACAAATTCGAAGAGGTTGTTAAATCCAAAAAGATACTTGAGAGGAATATTCAAGAGTTATGGGATTTGTATCACCACCAAACCAGACCTTCAAAAGAATTTGAGTGAAGACAATTAATTTTGAAGAAAAGGACAAGCATATCCAGGAAGACAGAACAGAGGTATAAAACCACCACAACCTACAGCTAAACAATGCATTTATGAAAGCCTCAAAACAAAAGAAAATGTCACAAGTTAAAATTAATTTCTCTGTTATAACCCTAAATGTCAGTGGAATTAACTCACCAATCAAAATACAGCATGGATTACAAACATGGATTAGAAAACAAAACCTATGTATCTTCTTCCCTCAGGAAACATATCTCAACATAAAACAGAGGTAATTCTAAAAGTAAAAGGCAAGTCAAAATTTCTTCAACCTAAGGAACTAGGAAACAAGCAGGGATACCAACTATGCTATCTGACAAAGCCACTTAAAGCAAAGAAAATCACCAGAGATACAAAAGGATACTACATTTTAATCACAGGAATAATTCACCAGGAAGACTTCATAATATTGAACATACACACACCTAGTATGGGCTCCTCCACATTCATTAAGCAGACACTACAATATCTACAACAAGAAATCAATCCCCAAATGATAATCTTTGGGTATTTCAGTACCACACTCTCAATATGGGATATAGATCAACGGGACTAAAACTCAACAGAGGCACATTGGAATTAAACCAAACTCTTACTGAAATGGATCTTACAGATCTCTATGGAACCATCCATCCAAGCACCAAGGAATACACATTCTTTTCAGCAGCACATGGAACTTTCTCCAAAACTAACCACAAATTTGCCATAAAATGAATCTCCACATATACAGGAAAGTTGAAATTATAGCCATACCCTATCAGTCCACCATAGTCTAAAGCTGGACATCCACAAGCCAACAAATAGCAGAAAATACACTAATTCTGGGAAACTAAATACTATGATGCTGAATGAGAAATGAGTTTAGGAAGAAATCACAAAGGATATGCAAGATTAACTAGAAGTGAATGATAATGAAAATACAACATATCAAAATCTCTGGGACACAATGAATGCTGTCTCAAGAGGTAAATTTACATCTTTTAATGCATATATCAAAAAACGCAAACAGCACAATGTAGCTTAAAGCTTTAGCGACACAAGAGCAATCCAATCCCAAAAGCAGAAGAGAGGAGATTAGCAAAGAAAGGAGGGAATTATCTGAAATTGAGATAAAGAATATGATACAAAGAATCAACTAGTTGAAAAGCTGGTTCTTTGAAAAAAATCAATAAGGTTGATTCACCTCTAGCTAAATTAACCAAAATCAAGAGAGAGAAAACACAAGTTAACAAAATTAAATATGAAAATAGAGTTATCACTAGTGATACCCAAGACATTCAGCGAATTATAAGGTCATACTTCAAAAACTTATACTCTACTGTAGCAGTCTCAAGGACCCACGGAAACCCTTGGGGGCAGGGGTAAGCAGGCGTGAAGTCAATGGCACAGACTCCAGAAGTCAGGTGATTGGCAAAGCAAGCTAGTAGGCTTGTGGGCATGTTTATTATAAATATCGGGCTGCTTATATGTGCCAACCAACATCTCATAAATCACAGCACAACTTTTTGCTGTGTTGTCCTGTCTGTGTTGGTCGTCTGAGCCAGGCGTTTGACGTCAGCACCAGGCACAGCAGCAGGTTCTAGCTTGGGGAAGTTGCATTCCCACATGCAGCACATACAAACAATACAGGCCTGCCTGGTCTATTCCTCCTATACTGTACCATATTTGATAACACAAAAGAAATGGATGAATTTCGGAGTAAGCACAACTTACTTAAATTGAATCAGGAAGTCTTGAATTATTTAAATAGTCCTATAACAAATGAGGAAATTGATGGAGTTATCGCGGATCTTCCCCACAAATAAGTTCTTGGACCAGATGGATTCAGCACAGAGTTCTACCAAACAACTGTCACTGGTACCCCTTAAATTGTGCCATAAAATAGCAAAGGAAGGAACACTTCTAAATTCTTTCTACAAATCTAATATCATACTAATCCCAAAACCTAATAAAGATATATTTAAAAAAGAAAACTCTAGGGCAAACACTTTAATGAACATAGTTTCAAAGATTCTCAACAAATTCTTAGCAAATTGGATTCAAAAACATATCAAAAAGATCATTCACTGTGATCAAGTAGGCTTTATCCCAGGCACACAAGGATTGTTCAACATATACAAATCAATAAGTGTAATTCACCACATAAACCAGTCCAACCTTCAAGACCACATGATACTCTCAATAGATGCAGAAAAAGGTTTTGACAAGATCCAACAGCCTTTTATGATCAAAACCCTAGAGACAGTTGGAATGGAAGGAACCTTTAGCAATGTAACAAAAGCAGTATACAAGCCAACAGCAAGGATTATACTCAATGGGTGAAAACTTGAAGCATTCCCACTTTGATCAGGAACTAGACAAGGTTGTCCACTCTCACCACTTCTAGTCAATATTGTATTTGAAGTCTTACCTGAAGCCATAAGTCAAGAAAGGGACATAAAAAAGAATCAAATCCTCAAGAAAGAAGTCAAGTTTTCTCTTTTTACAGATGACATTATCATATACCTGAGTGATCCTAAAAACTCCACCAGGAATTTCTTGGAACTAATACAGAAGTTAAGCAGTGTGTCAGGTCACAAAATAAATGTGCAAAAGTCATTGGCCTTCCTATACATCAAGGATGAAAACAGTGAAATATTACTAAGAGAAATAATCCCATTCTCTATAGCATCTAAAATTGAAATACCTTGGTATAAATATAACCAAATAAGTGAGAGACATTTATGTGAAAACTTTAAAACCCTAAAGAAATAAATTACAGAAGACAACAGAAGGTGGAAAGACTTCCCATGGTCCTGAATCAGCAGAATCAACATCATAAAAATGACCATCCTATCAAAAGCACATACATATCCAATGCTATACTAATCAAAATCCCAAAGCAATTCTTTAAAGAAATTGATCAAAAATCTCAAAATTCATAAGTGGCCCAGGACAGCAAAATCAATCCTGAGAAACAAAATCACTACTGGAGTTATAACCATACCAAACATTAATCTATAATTCAAATCCATAGTAATAAAAACAGCCTGGTACTTGCTCTGAAATAGACCCTTGGATCAATGAATAAGAGCTGAAGACCCTGATATATACCTACACAATTACAGCCAATTGATCTTTGACAAAGGGACTCAAAAAATTCAATGGAAAAGAACAGCATCTTCAGCAAAGGGTGTTGGCAAAACTGGATATCCACATGCAGAAAATTAAAACTGGACTTGCCACCATCCACAAAAAAAAAATCCCAAATGAATCAAGAACCTTAATATTACCCAAGAGACTAAAAACCCTAGTTGAATGTGTAGGGAACTCCCTTGGGCTGATTGGGCTAGACCACTAGTTCCTAAACAGAAATCCAATAGCACAGGCATTAGAATCATTATTCAAGAAACAGAATCTCAAGAAATTAAAGAGCCTCTCTTCAGTTAAAGATATTGTAAACAGAGCAAAAAGACAATTCATAGAATGGGAGAAAAACTTCACTAACCACATAGCTGATAGATCTCTATTATCCAGAGTGTAGAAAGAACTTAAAAATCTAAACACCAAGGAGATAAATGGCCCAATTAGAAACGGGCCTTGGAACTCAACTTTTCCAGAGATGAAATGAAAATGTCTAACAAATGTCTAACAAAAATTTTTAAAATGATCCGCATCCCTAGCCATGATGCAAATCCAAATAAAATATGCTGAGATATCATCTCCCCCAGGTAAGGATGGCAAAATTCCACAATACAACAACACCGAATCCTGGAGAGGATATGGATAGAAGGCAACTGTCATATTTTGCTAGTGGGAAAGCAGGCTCATACAACCACTCTGGAGATCAATATGGCTATCTATAAAAAAGTTAAGGATTGAAATGTCATATGACCCTGTTGTCCCTCTCCTGGGAATAATTCCCCATAATGTAGCAATTCACTACAGTGACACAAGGATAAACATGTTCATTACAGCACTATTTACAATAGCAAAGTCAACCCAAATGCCCAAAAGTTGACAAGTGGATAATGAAAATGTGGTAACTTGCACATAATGTAATGCTACTTAGGCATCAAAAAAGATGAGTTAATGAAATTTGCTAGGAAATGGATGGAATTAGAAAAAACTATATTGAGTGAAGTTTCCCAGGCACAGAAAGTTAGACACCTTATGCACTCACTGATCTTAGTTCCAAACCCACTTAATAACATTTTCAAAGGTAAATGTTTGTAATATGCACTGTAATCACAAAGGATTGTGAAAAGTTAGGAAGGAGAACAAAGACCTCAACAGAAAGGAGATAACGAATCTCTGTTTAAATAGTCAAGTATTGCATGTAAATAATGAGACATTTGGTGAAGCTCATTTTCACTTCCCTTTCTGGTCACTTGGGTCTGAACAGGTTTGACCTCACCAATAAGGGCAGGCATAAGGATTTACAGATAGACAGTAACCATAATGCAAATGGGACAGTGATCCCCACAACTGCTGTGTTCTACCTCTGTTCTTCCATCTACCTTTGAGTCTCCTTGTATATTAAGATCTTCATTTAAACAGTCTTTTATCTTTGCTTAGAAGGGGACCTTTAATACCAATTGGGATGCAGCCAAGGGCAGTGCAGGAAAAGCAAAATTGAAAACAACAACAAACCATTCTCCATTATAGATAGCAATATTGATCTCCAGAGTGGTTGTATGAGCCTGCTTTCCCACACCAAAGATACTACATTATTCACCTGGAACCAGACCAGCCAAATCTCTCCCCCACCTAAAGCTCAGGGAACCTTGTGGAAGAGAGGATGGCAAGCTTTTAAGAGCCAAAGGTGAGAAGGATCATCGATATGCAAGATACTCCACACAAGTTAGGACTACAGCAGCCAGGATTATACTTTGCCTGACATGCACAATGGCTAATATGTCAAATTCTAGCAGGGATCACAGGGGAGAAGGCTTCAGGCAGTAGGATCCTCAGAGTCAAGGAATTAATAGTCATAGCAGAGCTCCCATACTAGGATTGCTGCTACCCTCTTAGCATTGATTTCATGAACTCTTCCTGAATCAATTTGGGCTTCCAGGGAAATACTTGACTTCAGAGTTCTGAGGAGCCCAAGAAGGGGCCCTGGGTTATGCCACCAAGTCCTGAACCCTAACATAAATGGATATGCCAGGAGATGGGAGAGATTAAGGGAAAGGCACCTGGAAGGACGAGGGGGGGGTAAAAGCAAAGATAGAACAAAAAGGGGAGGAGGTGCAATGGGGGATGATGAAGAAAGGGAGAAAGGAATTAGTGTACTAGGGTATTTATTGAGCTTGTGTGATTAGGAAAAAATAAATGTGGGAGAACAAAATTCACAGAATAAGAAACAACAATGAAAAAAATGTACTCAGCAGAGAATGTCAGCTGTCATTTCAAAGCTAACTGTAAATCACACAGGATTGAGTCATGGAGCCAAGTGTCTGTAATCTAGGTGATGGGAAGAAGACCAGCCCATGCAGCCAATAAATGTCTATATAAATATTTAACCATCTCCACGGGCTTGTTCTGCAGAGATACCTAAAAACTCTGAAGTCAAGTATTTCCCTGCAAGCCCAAATTGACCCAGGAAGAGTTCATGAAATCAATACTAAGAGGGCAGCAGCAATCCTGACAGTTTCTGAATTCTAGTAATATAGGTGAACACTGTGTGATAGAAATGTGCTCATCAAAACTTCTATCAAAGATTTTACAATTATTTTCTTCCAGCCCCATCAGAATGAGCGGTACACAAAGCTACTGTGGAGTGGAACAATGTCTAATGGATATAGAGGTTTGGAATCCCATAATTCTAGAGAATGTTGTATCAAACAACATCAACTGGGGAAAACTACAGATTCCATACTTAAACTCTTGAGAGAAAAACGGTGGATTCCATGTCGGGATACAATGAAGTAGAGTTGTCTTCCCCTGCATATCCCAGACCACACAGTACTAAGGCTCACAGCTCTAGTTTTAAGATTGAGTAAATGCCCTTCTGTGTTTCAATATTGAATTTATTATATTTCTCTAATTATCTGTTCCTTTTATGAGAATAATAATTTGTAACTCATAACTATTCTACCACTGCTCCTGGGAAATTAATGATTGCTTTGAAGTCACGGGCTCACAGATTGTGGGATTTTTGATTTGCAACTCAGATGAAGATTTAGGCTTTAAATTAATAACAAAAATAAGCTGTACTGAGAGGCAATGTGTATATTTTGCAAATGGGAGAACAGAGTGTTTTGAAACAACAGAGATAGAATAATAATGGGATGAATATTCTTACAAATATCACTCCAAATTTATCTCCAATTGTTAGGTTTTAGGAAGGAGCAAACCTAATCTGACTATGAAATTCAGATGCAGGGACATTGAGAAATGATTAGTATTAAAATTGGACATTAAGTACTCTTCAATCTAGTGATGACCTGTGATATAAGACCAGTTGTCTCTCTCACCACATGTGAACCGGGACCACCTTGAGACTCAGTAGAGTGTCACCAACTGTAGGAAATGTGACAACATAAATACGCAGTTTCCTTTATTTTGAAAATTCTTCACAGCTGTAAACTAAGTTTTCATTCTTTAAAGTTACTTGCAGACACAGTTAGAGAGAGGGTCCATCTGGTGATAGAAGCCTAGGGCTGTGGACACATTTCTGAAGAATTTCTAGTGGAGTTGAACTCCAAGCAGACTTATCAAAGATTATTGAGCTGACAGGAAAGGAAGGCCCAGACATCGGTGACTGGGACTAGAACTGGGGCAAGTGAACAAACTGGAACAGACTTAGTTAAGGAAATAGGCATCCTTCATCATACTTGACCAGACATGCTGGTCTGACAAGTGACAATTCTCTTTCTCTGTCTTGCTCTCTCCCTTTATGTCTCTCAGTCTCTCAGGAGCTATCAGCTATAGTTCCTCATTGTTCAGTAGAAGTTTCTGAGACTTGTTCATCTGTTCACTTGCTAGACACCTCCCCAAGCTCTATTTTCATGGATAGTGCATCTGTAGCACCCTTAAGGGACTGTAGAGTGATTTGAACTTGCATCTGACTCAAGTCATGATTTTGAATACAGAGCTATCCAAAATTCAGTGATAGGATTTACCGGCATGAGGGACACCAAAGTTCCCCCCATTTAAATCTCATTACTGTTTAAATATGACTTATCAACTTTTACAAAGATAAAAAGAATAGGCATCATTTCATCTGTAGATTGTAGCATGAGTTGACCATGAATCAGTGGGGTCAAGGGGCATAATATCATCATGTAAATGTGAATTGAATCTAAAGGCTCATGTGTTTGGATTTTAACTGATGATGATGCTTGGAAATGTAGCCTTTGAGAGGTGAAACCTTGTTGGATGTAGGGAAGTCACTGAGTTTTTCTTGAGGTCTGATAGTCCAAACTTGCTTTCTCTTGCAGCTTATTCTTGCCCTCTCTGCCTTATAGTGATAGTGCTGACCTGAATCTATCTCCAGATTCTGTCTCCAAACAAGCTTTGCATTCTGATATGACATTCCCAACATAATGGAATATATATTTATCAAGTCTTGAATCATAACCAAATAAATCTCTCTCTCTCCATTTAAAAAAAGTAGACACTGAAGGTCACAATGATGATTTGTCAGAAGGAAAATAAAATTACACTATTAGCATTGAAGTTTATAAAATGTTGCTGTCAAATATCATAGATTTTGGCTAAGTGTACCAATTCCATCATGATACTTTACAAAAGTCAAATTTAAGAGTGATGAAAACCACGAGTTGAATATATAGACAGAAATATTTACCACTTATTATAAAATTGGTGATAAAAGGAACTTACTAAATACCACATTCCTTTCATGATTTTTAAGGGATGATGACATTAAAAAATGAGATTTTACATCCTAATTGTGAAAAAATTAGATTTCACAATCTAATTCAAAGAAAAACAATAAAAGTATTCAGCAGACAACACCAGTTGTGGTTTTTGTTGTTGACTGTGAAACACATTAGAAAAGGTCACAGAGTCAAATGTTAATCACCAAGACATTGAGAAGACAGTCTGCTGGGAAGGTACTCATTTCCCATGCAGTGTTGGCACACTCTCCATGCCCTTCCTCTCCAGAGATATCTCAAAACTTTGGACTCAATTGTGTCCCTGGTGGTCCAAACGGGCCCAGTCTGTGTTCATGAAGCCAATGCCAGTGTGCAGGAGAGAGCTTTAAAAATGACTGTGTACTTAGGATTATAGTAATGTACCCATACAAAGTATGTTAGTGATGTGGTCCTGGAATCTTCCATAAAGATTTTCAAAGGTGTTTTGCTCCATAAGGAAAACTATCAGACCAGCTACAAGGGCATACAAAGCTATTATGAAATAAATTGATGCTTAATGGAGTAGGGGGATTTGGGTTTCAGAAATCTAGAACATCTGGCGCAAAGAAGATCCGGTGGAGAAAACTACAGACTGCATGCTCAAATCCATGAGAATAAAAAATGGACTATATCCAGCAATACTCTGGTATAGGGGTGTCTGATATCTTAGGATCTACCCTAGGCCATATATTGAGCTAAACATTGAGTTTAAAGATTGCTTGTATACCCTTCTGGGTTGGTTAAGCCTTTCTACTTCTCTATTCCTTCTTTTTTGGAATAGTAGTGTGTAACTCATGGCTATTCTACCATTGCATGTGGCATAATAATGATTTTTTGATTTTACAGACTCACACTTACTAGAAGTTTTCTTTGCATTTCAGCTGAATCTTTATACTTTTGAATTGGTAAAAGAGTGTCCTCAATAGAGAGACAATGACTATTGTTTTGTAGGAGAAAGGGAAAGGTATTTTGGATGATAAGGATTAGATTGATGGACCACAGTAGAAAACTCTTGTAAAAATTCAACTTCATCAGCAAGAAGAAAAATTCTTCAAGGGTATGTAGTATGTCCTCAAATAAATGATTTCAATAATTCACTCCCACGATAAGGTGTTTGTCATAGTTACACACAGGTGTCAACTTGACAGTTGAGGGTTTGAGCTCTGGGCACATTTGTAGAGATTAAGTTAGACCCAGAGCAAACCTGTGGAGATTGTCTAGCTGATGGGGAAAGCCAGTCTATGGTGTGTGGGATTAGGCCCTGGAATAAATCACAGACAGCTGGTTAAGGAAGGTGGCATCCTTTTGTTCACTTGGCCATACATGCTAGTCTGGCAAGTAAGGATTGTCCATCTCTCAGCTTTTATGTGGTGATGATGTGGCCAGTTCCCTTGGCCCTGGTATTGGTGCATGCTCTCCCCTCAAACTGGACTGAGAACTATAACCAGGAATCATAAGACAGAATAAACCCTTGTTCCTTTAAGCCATTTGACGGTCATTTATCAGGAACTATGCAGGCTGACAGCAACAGAATTTGGTACTGGGAGTAGGGTGTTTCTGATAAATCTGACTATGTGGATTTTGTGGCTTTTGAATGGTTTTGCTGGAAAAAGTTGGAAATGCTTGAAGATTTTCACTTTGTGGATTACTAAAACCATTCTTCAGAGTTTGGTGGGCCATTTGGAAAACAGTGATACTAAGAGAGTAATGATTTGTTTGGGCCCAGTTTCTGATGAAGGGAACAAGGATTTTGTTGAAGTTGAATTTGAATACAATTGACTGGTTTTCTTGATAGAGGAGAGCTATGTTGGTGGCCATGAAGCTCTGGCTGTGCAAAGGGCAGGCAGTAGAATATCTGGTGCTGTTGAAGAAATGAGTATCAGTGAAGGGAAACCTAGTGACTTGCACTGGGATGGTGGAAGACATGAAAACCACCATATAGCAAATTCATGCTTTGAAAACCCAAATTCCTTCAATGGCCAAAAGCCCAAGTTAAAGCTATTTCTTGCCCTTGGCAAGTTTGGCTGACTAAAAGAGGCTTTTCCAGCATCAGCATACAAAACTTGATGTAGCTGTGGCTCGAGTGGATCAAGCTACATTTCAAACTCACTTTGGAATCTGGCAGCATGCCCTAGGTGGTACTGCTTTCAGCGTATGATTATGGGGTTCATGAAGAGCAGCAAAAGCTTTTCACCAAGTAGCAGGAGTAGAAAACTGCAAGAGAAGGTGAAGCTTATAGCTCCAGGGGAGAAACCAGAGTGTTGCAGATGCCAGAACTGTGGGATGTATGCTAAGGATGGCTGTAAGTGGAGATTCAGCCTGGTTCAGAGGAACTCTGCTTTTACAATTTCAAGCTGCTAACAGTTACTGGGAATGCTTAGAATCTTTAGCCACCTTGACCATGATGAGCAACAGAAGATGGACATTGAAATACAGGATGCAGTAATTTACTGGACTTTGATCATAATTTAATTGTTTTCTTATTATATCAAAATACTTCTGTTTTAATGTTTTATCTGTTATAAAGTATTTAACTTATTTTAATTTGATATAATCTTAAGTTCAAAAAACTTTGGACTTTTAAAATGTTGGAACTGAAATTTTAATGACAGAACATTTTAAATTTGTCCATGAAATTTTTTTATATTTTTATATTTTTAAGATAACTTTTAACATCTATGGTGACAAGGATAGAAGTTTACAGTTTAAAAATGTTATTGTTTTTATGTCAAGTTGACAGGGGGTTAAGTGTCATAGTTAGACACAGGTAAAAATTTGACAGGTGAGGGGTTGAGCTCTGGGCACATTTGTAGAGAATTAGTGGATGAGTTAGGCCCAGAGCAAACCTACAAGAGATTGTCTAGCTAATGGTGAAGGCTGATCCTATGGTGGGTGGGATTAGGCCCTGTTATAAAGCACAGAGAGCTGGTTGAGGAAGGTGGCATCCTTCTGTTCACTTGGTCAGACATGCTGGTCTGGCAAGTAAGGATTGTCCATCTCTCAGCTGTTATGTGCTGGTGATATGGTCATTCCCTCGGCCCTGGTGTTGGTGCATGCTCTCCTGTCAAGCTGCATTGAGAACTTTAACTAGGAATTGTAAGAGAATAAACACTTGTTCCTTTAAGCCATTTAATGGTCATTTATCAGCAACTATACAGGCTGTCTTCCACAGTATTAGAAAGGTTAAAATGTAATCTATGATATTTGTAGATGGGATCTCTGATAAAATAATTCATTTAAATTATGTCATAATGTATCTCTTCAATCTAGTGATGGCCTGTGATACAGAGAGCTGTCTCTGTTCCCAGATGTTAAACTATGCCACCTTGAGATTCACCAGAGTGTCACTGACAGCTGACTTAACTTTTAACATCCATTCTCCAGAACCTTGAAGAACATTTTTATTCTTTCAAACTCACTGGCTATTGTTATTATTGGGAATATATGACATATCTAGCAAGATTTTGTCTCCTATGGAAATCTGACAAAGTTTTACTGTGAAAGTTTTCCACCATTTTAGCAGCAAACTTACAGCAATTTTGCGGGACATCTAAAATCAGTGTATGCTATGGGAATGAATATTACTGGACTGGTTCTTTAACTGTGAAAAAGAATGGGCAACATAGTATTCCCCATGTGAAATTCCCTAACAATGAACAAAATAGGTGGTCTATAATATTAACATGGGAAATCTTTACAGTTGACATAGAATGTGTATCTGAGTATCTATTCAAGGAGGTACAAAGAAGTAATCTTTCTGTGATAGGATAGGTATCATGAACAATATGATAAACAGCCCTTTTTCAGGGGGATGGGTTTCATATACAACCCATATAAAAATTACCCATTAAATTTGTTCTTTAACATTTTCATACATGTAAGCAATGCATTCTGATTACACTTGTCTTTCCCATTAATAAATTCTCTCCTTCTTACAACTACCCTTTCCAATTCATGACATTTTGTTTTTCTTTGTGGATTAATAGGTTTAACTACAGTCATCTAGGTGATCTTCAGTTTTGGTTCTCTGCTGAAACCGCCAATTGGTTCACTGTAAGTATACAACTGGTGACTCCTCATCCACAAAAATCCATCAGTAGATTCTAATTAAGCAGCAAAGACCCTTTCCTTGCACTCCTCCCTAATCCATGAATGGCTAAAGATAGGTCCATTCTTATACAGGCTCCTTGTAGGAAGGTGCAAATGCATTAACTTCATGATCTTCAAAAATTACACTTTATATCCCTTTTTCACTGTATTTTTACTCTTACATGCTTGCCATCACCTATTCCACAATGTTTCCTGAACGTAAGAGGGATTCAATTGGCCCTAAATTTGATTTTGATGTGTTTAGCTTTGAGTGTCTTTACAGACCAGGAAACTAGAGAACGGTGTCTGGGATGAGGGAGCCTTCATGGGAAAGGGAAAAGTTTAAAATAAGAAATATAATATTAAAAAAGCAGACCTTAGAAGTGGAAGCTGGCTAATGTTGCTCCTGGAAGTCGCGGATTATTAAACAAAGATCCCTATAGCATGCATGGGATATTTCCTTTTGTGTTGTTGGGCAAGGAGTCCTCAGAGTCTCCTATCATAAAAAAATGCTATAGGTTCTTGACATGTCTCTTGGTTGTTCACTGGAAATATATGATAATGCACTGAGTAAAAGTCTCAATATCCGTTTCATACAAAAAAAGAAAGAGAAAAAATAATAAAAGGACAGAGAAATGAATTTCAATCATGACATAATTTATACAAACTGACCCTGGCTGACTTCCATTGCCATTTTTCTGTGCTAGGCTAAGGGTGGCAAAGTGAGTGGAGATGTACAGAGAAAGTCTGGGGCCTTACCTCGTTTAGATATAAAGGACTTTATCAGTGTGAACAGGGTAATTCCTGAAATTAGACTATTCCAGCAGGGGGCAGCAAAGTTTCAAACAGGAACTTTTTGGTAAGAGGGTGGTTAAAAAAACAAAAAACAAAGGAGTTAAGAGGGGTTAAGTGCAGAAGACACCAGAAGGTGGAAAGACCTCCCTTGTTCCTGGATTGGCAGAATCAATATCATAAAAATGACCATCCTACCAAAGGCAATATACAGATTCAATGCTATACCAATTAAAATCCCAAAGCAATTCTTTAAAGAAGTTGACCAAGCAATCTCAAAATTCATATGGGGGCACAAAAGACCCAGGATACCAAAAACAATCCTGAGTAACAAAAACACTGCTGGAGGTATCACCATAACGAACCTTAGTCTATACTACAAATCTATAGTTGTAAAAACAGCCCAGTATTGGCTCCAAAATAGACACAAAGATCAGTGGATAAGGGTTGAAGACCCAGATATAAGCCCACACAACTACAGCCATTTGATCTTTGACAAAGGGGCCCAAAAATCCAATGGAAAAAAAACAGCATTTTCAACAAATGGTGCTGGCAAAACTGAATATCTACATGCAGAAGATTAAAACTGCACCCATACTTGTCAACATGTACAAGACTTAATTCCAAATGGATCAAGGACATTGATATAAGCCAGAGACTATAAAAACCATAGGTGAAAGGGTAGGGAACTCCCTCGAGATGATTGGGCTAGGCCAATAGTTCCTAAATAGACATCCATTGGCACAGTCACTGCTACCAACTCTCAACAGTTGGGATCTTGTGAAATTAAAGATCTTCTGTTCAGATAAAGCGATTGTAACACAAGCTCAAAAGCAACCCACATAATGGGAGAAAATCTTCACTAACCACATATCTGATAGAGCTCTATTATCCAGAGTGCACAAAGAACTTAGAAAACTAAACACCAAGGAAACAAATGTGTCAATTAAAAAATGGGCCCTGGAACATAAAAGAAACTTTACCAGGGACGAAATTGAAATGTCTAACAAATATCTTAAAAATGCTCCACATCCTTAGCCATCAGGGAAATGCAAATCAAACTTCCCTGAGATATCATCTCACCCCGGTCAGGATGGCAAAAATCCACAATACAAACAACAGCAAATGCTGGAGAGGATGTGGAGAGAGAGGAACTGTCCTACATTGCTGGTGGGAATGCAGGCTTATACAATCACTCTGGTGAACTGTCTGGCGATTCTTAAAGAAATTAAAGATTGAAATGCCATATGACCCTGCTATACCACTTTTGGGAATAATCCCCCATACAGCAAAAATTCACCTCAATAGCACAACTATGACCATAGTTCATAGCAGCACTGTTACAATAGCAAAGTCATGGAATCAACCCAAATGTCCAACAGTTGACAAGTGGATAAGGAAAATGTGGTACATCTATACAATGGAATACTACTCTGACATCAAAAATGATGAATTAATGCAAATTGTCGGGAAATAGATGGAATTTGAAACAGTTATATTGAGTGAAGTATCCCAGACATGGAAAATTAAGTGCCATATGTATTACCTAATAGGTGGCTCCTAGTACCAAGCCCACTTAGAGACACTCAAAGACAAATCTCTGTAAAACCTACAGTAATTGCAATGATTATAAACAGGAGGGATGGGGAAGGAGGGTCCCACCAGATACAAGGAGAAAGGGGATCATGCTACAGCAGAGAAAATAGGCCACCATCAAGGACTGCAAGTAAGTAATGAGACCTCTGGTTAAGTTCACAGACGTTCCTTCCTGATCATTTACAACTGATGGGGTATGATCTTACCAGAAGGGGAGGGCATATAGTCTGGCAGATAGAAAGTAACCATTTTGCAAATTGACCCCTTTCTCACCGCAGTCTCCTACTTTTATTCCATCTACCTTTGAATATGCTCTAATAACAAGACTCTAATTTAATAGGTTTTTATCTCTGGCCAGGGGGTGACATCCAATACCCATCAGGATGGAGCCAATGGCATTGCAAGAGCAGCAAAATAAAAAAAAAATCAACAAACCATAATTCAGAACATCAGAGATTCTATATCAATAACCTGGAACTAGGGCAGACTAATCTGTCCCCATCCTGAAGCTCAGGGAAATTTGTGGAAGAGGGGGCAGTAAGATTGTAAGAGCACAAGAATGGGAGGAGCAATGATATGCAAGATATTACACACAAGTTAGGGCCGAAGCAATTATAATAGGACTTTGCATGACCTGTACAATGTCTAACACATTATTGACCCCACAAAATCTAGCATGGACTAAAGGTACTACAATCCTTGGAGGCTAGGGAATGACAGCCACAGTAGTGTTCCTAAGCTTAAGGGGAACACAGGAAAGGGTTCCAGGAAATGCCCCTGGGTCTCCTCATTGGAGAGGAGGACTCAGAGGGAGTTTGGCATGCACATTAAGGGATGCTGCGGGGATTGGGGGTGGGAGAGGCACTGGGGGAGGTACTGTGGGATAGGAAGGGAGGGGTGAGGGGAGGAAGGAACAGGGGGGAGGGGGAGGGGGAGGGGAAGGGAGGGAGAGGACCGGTATACCTGTTAAGTGTGTATGAGCAGAAATAAATTTTAAAAATGTAGGGAGGTAAGCCTTTGCCTTGCAGGAGGAAGGACCTAAGTTAGAATCCTATACCCCTACGTATAGACGCCTGGCAGAAGCCCGGTGGCCTGCATTTCTGGTCATGGTAGGGCAGAGCCTGAAAATCCCAAGCAGAGTAAACAAGGAGGAGGTGGAGGCAATCCATGATGGTTCTCCCATTTATCCATGGTTCTACACACACACACACACACACACACACACACATACACGCACGCACACACATAAACGACTATGCACAATTGATTACATAAAAATGTTTAAAAAAACAAACAAACGAAAAAAAACTATCAAGTTCAATTGGACCTGCAATGATCATATTCTTCAGCTCAGATTCTCAAAGTGTCAATTAAGATGCTGGAAGAAACCTGGTCCCAATGCAAACTCCCCCTTGGACATGCCACAGTGTAGTAAAATCCCATGTATCCACGTCAGCAGCCCCTTCCTGGCTGGCAGTCACTGGAAAACAATCCTGAGGTTTCAGGTGTTACAGGATGGAATTCAATATAGAGGAGAGATGCCAAGCTTTGTGTGCCCTGCATCTAAGAGAGATGGCAGGATCTCAGCCCAAAGTCAGGGCAGTCTCCTGCTCTGTCTAGACATTATCCTGGGGCTTGTCTCTTGACCCTGGGCACATCTAGAAAGGCCTACTTCTCCTCCCTACATTCCCCTCCTCTCTACTGGCAGATCTGTCTTTAAGGTGAAACACCTGTGTTCAATGCAATCTCAGGTGGAGGGGGGTATTCAGGATTGCCTTGCATGGAACATCCACCGCATGCTTGGGGAATTCTGTAGAGAGATCCAAACTTGCTCACCTCAGGTCACCCCTGTAAGCTGGTGGCTGTATTGGCTCAGTGTCACCATTCTCGGTTGTTGAGGGATCTCTGAATCCTGAACTTCCACAGGTCAGAACTGTGAAAAGCTCTTCATAGGCACCCCAGATTGAAGTGCATTTCTCATGGACATCTCTCTGCTGACATTTTTGAAAGGTCATGTAAAATGCTAGTGCAGGATTTTTGAAAATTAATTTTGATGTTCTTGCTAGCCTGCTCTAGGAAAGTTATGCCAGGGAGGGAGCTGACTCTATGAGAGAAATGAGACTAGATTTTCAATAACTCCATTAAAAAGAGTATATTTAACAAACAAAATTAAACACACACATCCTAATGACTTTGGATTAGATTCTACTGAAATGGCAAGAAGGAGACAGAAGTGTAAACTTGGTAATCCCAAAGAGAATGAGGAGGGATATGAAGGTTCAGTAGTCTACACAGTGCTAAATCAGTTGTCAACAGTGTTCTCTTAAAAGAAATAAGCTCAATCCATGGTTCAGATAATGGAATGTCCACATTTCTACACAAGTTTTAAGACAGGAGAAATGGGGGGAGTCCCAAGTAGGAAACTCTGAGAAATTTAGGATGATTTTCTGAGCAAAGAAGCACTGGAATAAGCTGGAGTTCTATCCTCCTCTTCGGTCTCCTATTATATCCCATAATTGACAGAATGTTCCCCACTATCTCTCGAAGGTAAGTCCCAGATGTAAGCGGTAAATTTGCATATTACTAAACACATTCAAGCTCCCAGAGGACCTGAGAGAATATAAGTGAAGCTCAAGAAGCCCAGATGTGCTATGAACCTTATGACCCATAGCTCCGTAACATCTGCATCATGGCCTGGACCTACCTCCTGCTCTCACTTCTTTATCTCTGCACAGGTGATCTGTCTAGACTCAGGCTTCAAGTTCATCCTCCCTAGGACCTTAACCTGGCCTCAGCTGGACCCTGAGATCAGCTCTGGCATAGAGTTCATTTATTCCCTAAGAATGGGTTCTTCACCCTTGTCTTCTCTTGCAGGTTCTGTGGCCTCTTATGTCCTGACTCAGCCTCCTTCAGCATCAGTGACCCCAGGTCAGACGGCTACAATCACCTGCTCTGGTGAAAACCTTTCAAGTAATTTGGTCCATTGGTATCAGCAGAAGTCGGGACAAGCCCCTGTACTAGTTATATACAATGATAATGATCGGCCCTCGGCTATCCCTGATCGATTCTCTGGCTCCAACTCAGCGAACAAGGCCACTCTGACCATCAGCACAGCCCAGGCTGAGGATGAGGCAGACTATTACTGTCAAACATGGGATAGCGATGTTCACAGTGACACAGACAGATGGGGAAGTGAGACACAAAGTCATACCCTAGCGTGACAGAGGAAGCCCCTCCCACATATGTCTCTTCAGAGCTGCTTCCCCCACCTTTGCCAGGCATTGCAGGTTCTGCAGGAAAGTTACTTCACTTTAAAGTTTAGATGGAAACTGTTAAATTGGCATTTATTTTCCTGTAGAATATAGAATATATTGTGATATCAGAAAATATATGTCCCCCTTATTTATATTTAAAGATTTATTTTTAAAGATTTTATGATAAGTTGACTTAATAAAATAATACATTTTATTCTTTGTGAAATTGTCATATGTTCCCACAATCTGATTGTAGAATGTATTCATATTAACTGTTTCTTATACAAATCTATGAAGAAAAGTATTTTCATGGCATCCATGAATTGGGTAAACCTTACAATTCAATTGATGTAGGATTGGATTTCACAAGACAGCCTAGTGAACTGGCCACTTTTCTCTAGTAGACCCTTTTATGCTTCCAAGACCTACTTTTTCTAGAATCCACATATGTGAACTGGGTAGTAAAATTGGGCATTAAACATTGATGAGTTAGATCATGCAGTACCTTCTAAAGCACCACAACAACAAACCCTTTAACAGCAAAGTATCAAAGGCAATTAACTGCATTGCTCAACACCTCTGTGTAAATAGAATCAACAGGACAGGAGGCATACAGCTTGGATGTTTGGGCAGATGGATGGATAGATGGATGAATAGCTATAAGAGGGAAGGTTTGATAAACAGATATACAGAGAGATATATAAGTATGCAGCCATTATTCTGAATTCTTAGAAGAAGAGATACACACATTTTCAAGAAACCACAGATGCAAAGTATTACTTTTCCATATGAAATTTAATATCTTCTCATAGTTTTCAATTTTGCATGTATGTTTATTGTAATACATATAATAATTTAAGTATATATAAAACAAATAGTTGTAACACATTATTTTTTTCATTAAATCTATATTTATTATAGTTATACAAGCTCATTGGGTAGATACCTTCATCCCTGTCCTACTTCCTTGCCTTATTCCTTCTAGCTCCCCTTCTTGCTCTCTCTCCCTCAACTCTTCTCCCTCCTTTTTGTCCCCCTCTTCCCCTCTCTTGGTGTTTCCAGCCTTCTCCCTCCCTCCTCCCTCCAGAACATCAGCTTATATGTGCTCTGACTTTCCCTCTGAGACTTCTACACTAGTGAGGATTCAGGACTCTGTGGCACACCCTGGGGCCCCTTCCTAGGCTGCCCACTAATGTAGGAACTTCACTATATCTGTCTAACCCCTTGCCTCTAAAGATCCTACTGCCCGAAAGCCATCTACCCTGAGATCTGCACTAATCTATAGGATTGTTGACATGACAACCATAGTATGGGTCAGTTAAGGTCCATTCGCATTGCAGTGTGTTCCTGGCTGCTGCAGGCTAGACTTGAGTGGAGTATTTTTTCCATCGGGTAACACACTATTCCTTAAAGTGTGTTTCTTAATGACAAGAATATTTTCAGCCTGAATTTAATAACAAAACCCAACTATATGTAGCACCTGTACGAAATACAATTTAATATTAAACTACTCAAAACTAAGCAAAGTTAGGCTAGGGAGTTGTTTGTCTTTGAAGTGTAAGAACCTAAATTTGATCTCCAATAACCCCAGGGGGGACATCTTGGTTTGGTAGTGTGTTGTATTCCTATAATCCCAAAGTTGTGGAGGCAGGAACAAGAGGATCCCTGTGCCTTGCTGAACATCCAGTCTAGCCAACTCAGTAATATCCAGGCTCAATAAGAAATCCTACCATATAGGCAGAGGTAGTTCTGCTGGAAAAAAGACACAAAATATTAACATAAGACACATATACACATTGTCATGCAGATAAACATATACATATACATGAACATGTAGACACACATGCGCACACAAATTAAAACTAATGTTTTTCCTACCTGTATTCCTGACCCTGTCCACGATGCAGCACAAAGTGAAGCCCATGTAATACAGTTGATAAAACACAGACATAAACATGCACATCACTTCCATACTGCTTTCTTTCCTCCATGCCTATAAAACCTTCATTCCGACGTCAGAGTTGAAGAAAAATAAGTCTTAAAAATGAAAAATCCAGACAGACTCATATTGTAAAGTGAAATGTTATCATATATAGAAAAGAATTCCATGTGTTCTATCATGCGTGTAGTTAGATTGAAAAACAGAAACTGAATGAAAGAGGGCCTATCAGAGGTGTGGAAATCAAAAAGAGTAATAACAGGGGATCAGAGGGCAATGAAGTGATGTGGACTCTCCTATAATAAAAACCAACTGTATGGCTGCAGACAGTGCACCTGCCTGTCTTCACAGACTACCTCCTTTTTTTGTGTTATGCAGGGCAGGATTGTCTCTGCATGCACAAAGTGAGGCTGAACCACCATATTCACATACACAATTGTGAAAAGGGCTTTGAGTTAGGGAGTGTCACATGGAGGGTAGTTGCTGGACTAAATCTCTTCTGCCAGCAAGGGGCAGAAAATAGGCAACTAGGGTAGTCTGAACAGAGGCCAGTAGAATTCAGAGTAGCTTGGAATAGCCAAGTGTCTGGGGTGGAGCAACCAGGTTCTGAAGGCCAGAGACAGACAATAACATTCCTGTGATAACAGCAGGAGCACAGTCACACAAAGAGCGTGTGCTAGTTAGATACCAATGTCACCTTAATAATGGAAGACTGGGTGTTGATCCTATTTTTGAAATGAGCTCTCCTGCTAAGCTGGACTAAGATATGTGGCCAGACAATCATAAGCAAGAATAAAACCCCTTGTTTTCTCTTCAGCTATTTGGTCATGAATCTATTGGGAGAATGCAGAGAAGCTGCAACACTTCCTATCATTATTGAGAATAGCAAACATTCCTGACAGCTTTTACCTTTTAGCTAGCAAAGTTTTCCTTTAAAGGAATTTTCCACTGTTTTAGCAGGAAACATTTCAATTTTTGCAAACACTGAAAGGCTATGATAATGGATATACTGGAAAACATCATTGACTGTGATAAAGAAAGATTTGCTTAGATTTCCCCTTGTAATATTCTCTAGCAGCCAATGAAATATGTAGCTCCATAGATAATTATTTGGGAAAACATTATCATCAACAAAAACATGTATCTGAGTTTATATTCAAGAAATTACAAACAACTGCACTATTTATGGTAGGATAGGCCAATTGAAAATTATGATAAGCATTAATTCACCTCTCTTTTCAGGAGTATATGGTACAAATGTAATTCACTTCAAAAATTATCAATTATTTGTTCTTCACCTTTTTCATACAAGTAAGCAACACATTCTGATTATATCTATCCATTTAATAAATCAACCCACTTCTTTGTAAGTCCCTTTTCCACAGTCATGAAGTACTGCTTTGTTTTGTGGTTTAATGAGCTTAACCATCAACAACAATGTGATCTTGAACATTGATCTCTACTAGAGCACAGTGCGCTCATCTGCAAGTCATGACTGATGATTGTGTTTCCCCAGAATCTGAGTAGATATTTAGTTAATTGGCAACGGATAATTCCTATGAGTTCCTCACCCACCCATGGCTAGGTGCACAAGGGTTCATACTTGCACAAGTTTTCCTAAATGAAAACACAATGGCACCGAGTATATAATTCTTCAACAATGACATTTCAATTTCCTTGTCACTGTGTTTTGCTCTTGCATTGTCATTCCCTGAAAATTAGACCGATTGGTATAAATGTCTTTATGAACTGGCATTCAACAATATTTATTCTTAAGCAGATATAGGTTTTTGTACTCATCTTCTTTTACGTGAAGAGAGGATTTTGTGAGTAAGTCTGAGAATAGCATTTCTATGTGGGTATAAACATAAAAAGTAGAATGTGACCCAGAATGAATGACACGCTTTCTTTCTCTCCCTTTTATGTGAATGTTAGCACTAAGTTTTACTGTGATGTGTTCAAATCTGAATGAATGCAGAAGCTTGGAAACTAGAAGAAAAAGGCCAATTATCTATTGGCATTGGCAGACATTAAGAGAAAAGGAAATATAGAATATATGAATTATAATATTAGAGAAGCGTCCCTGGAATGGAAATACACAAGCAGATAAGTAAATGAGAAGATGTACACGGAGAGGGAAAGTAGAAGTCTACCCTAATCAAAGGCTGTATTAAAAGTCAGAAGAGGGCTGGAGAGATAGCTCAGGGTTTAAGACTCGACCTCACACACTGAAGATCATGAGTTCAGATTCCAGGTCCCACATTCCAAGTGTAAGCAGCAGCAAGCCTGCACTTCTGGCCCTGGTGGGAGGAACCTCCAAAGTCCTACAGTGAAGCAAAAAGGAGGTAGAAGCAATCCAGAATGATTCCTGAAGTCACCCTTGGTCCTCCACAGGGAACATAGTGCCCCCCCCCACACACATATGCACGCTAAATAAATAAATGAATATCATAGGTAAACACTGTCCTTTATTTAGCTCACTTAAAATTACATATATATTCATATATAAAATTAAACATATATATATATATATAATTATTCGAATGTATATACTATGCAAACCTAGATCAAACCTGGATATTTTTTGCTTCTAGAAGGTATGGATTATTAAAAAATAATGCAGTGACTTGCGTGCTGTTCTTCCTTTTGAGTTGTTGGAGAGGGAGACCCCAGATCTTCCTCCCCCAAAATGTTATAAGTACATGCTAGTTGTCTTGGTTGTCCACTGAAAATATACCTGCATGGTTGCATATAAATCACCATCAAATGACTTAAGGGAAAAGGGGGTTTATTTTCTTATATTAGTCTAGTTACAGTATGTCCAGCTTGACAGGGGAGCATGCACCAACACCAGGCTGAGGGAACTGTCCACACCATCTGCACCTAATGGCTAAGAGAGGGACGATCCTTACTTGCCAGACCAGTATGTCTGGCCAAATGTACACAAGGATGCCAACTTCCTCAACTGGCTCTCAGTATTGTATTCATCTGTTCAGAGTCTCGTCCCACCCACCATAGGCTGGGCTTTCTCCATCAGCTAAACAATCTCTTGCAGGTTTGCTCTGGGCTTAACTCAACCACTAATTCTCCACAAATAGGCCCAGAGCTCAAGACACCTGTGTGTAAGCATGACATATACAGTAACAATATGTGTTATAGTCTGAATCTCTGATTCAAGAAAAATAACCTCAGAAAAAGAAAATTTAAAAAATGGAATGTTGTAATTCACTCATGGAATGAAAAATGGGAACTAACTTTAGTCTCTATACCTACATAGCACAGTTTTCAATTGTCTGTGCTGTTCTTGGAGTTTCAGAGTGTACTGAGCAGGTATAGAGTAAGGTTGGACTCAGTAAAAAAAAAGTTTCTGTGGTCAGTGGGAGAAGTTAAGCACCTCCTTTTAGACACTCTATCAGAAGGGGGCAACAGAGTTTCAGATAGGAGCATTCATGTGAGGGAAAGTTGTTCATAGGGAATTTGAGAAGGTCCAGTCAAGGAGAGTGTTCAAGTTTTGATGGGTCAGTTTGAAATTCAGTTATCACACTCTAAATCTGAAAATCTCATGGAGTCATCCTGAGATACTGTGAGAAACCTGACCTCAACTGGGAGATCTCCCATCATAGAACAATCACATATATTTACTTCAGCAACTCCTTTGTGGCTGATAGTCACTGGAAAGACAATTTTGAGATCCAGATGCTGCAGGAGAGAGGTCAGTGTTAGAGGACAGATGACAGGACATGTGTCCTTCACCTATGACAGATGATAGGGTCTCTGCTTATATGGAAATTCCATACACTTTCTAGAAATTATCTTGGGTTCATTTGGCACCCTTAGAGAGGCCTCCTCTTCTCTTCCTTCATTGTCCCTTACAGATTGATTTGCAATAAATCTGCAACACCTGTGTTCAGAAGCAATCTCAGGCGAGAAGGGCTTTCCCCTGGATGGAAATTCCACAATATGTGGGACGCTAAGAAATGACCTAGGCTTCCTTTGCTGGGATCACACCTGAAAACCGTTGGCTATATTGATTATTTGATTGTAGGGTCTCTGTCCTCTGGCCTTTCAGAGTTCAGCTCTCTGAAACCTGGAAGCTCTGGACATGGAACACAAGGACTGAAGTGTTTCTCATGGAGGTCTTTACTCTGGCATTTTCAAAACATCATGCACTGATTCGGTTTTTTAATAAGGAATATCTGATGTTCTCAGAAAAGTAGTGTCAGAGAAGGAATGGACTGTATAAGAGAAATGAGATTGCCTGTTTGGTGAATCATAAGCAATATTTTACCAGAGAAAATGTCATATAGGAAAGGAATTCACATACATAATAATGATGTAGAATTACATTCCATTGAAAAGGAAAAACCAAGGTAGAGGAGTGGGTCTTGGTAATAGAATGTGCAGTCAGGAGTCAACAGTGTTCTCTTAAAAGAGCCAAATTCGGGGTCTAGGAAGATCACTCAATTGTTAAAGCCTTTTATTCTAAGGAAAAGGATGTCTGTTCCCCTACATCCACATAAAAATGCTGAGAAATATAGCAGAAACCTTTAATTGTGGCTCTGGAAGGTAAAGCTGGTAAAACCTAGGGCAAATAATAAGGAAGTTGTGCAACTCAGAATGACCATTGACAGCACTGTGTCACTACCTGACTTCCACCTCCACAGGCAAACAAACTCTAGTGCCTTCTTGTACACACAGGTACACACACACACACACACACACACACACACACACACACACACACACACAAAACGATCCTTGGCAAGACTTCCAAAATATTGATAACTCTACACATGACAGGAGACATGGTGTAAATCTCTATCAGGAAGTGTAATAAGACTACGTAGAAGTTGAGGATAATTATCCTGAGACAAGAAACACCTGAACAATTCAGAGTCCACCCTCTTATTAAATCTTTCTTTATACTCCACAGCTTGGAAGATTGTTTCTCACAAGCCCTCCATAGTACATTCTGCAAGGGAAGCTATTTTGCATAGTCACTAACCATTCACTTCCCCCAAAGGACACAAAAGAGGATAAGAGAAGCTGAGGAGTCCAGATGTTCTAAGAACCTCAACACCAAGAGAACCATAGCATCTCCATCATGATCTGGACATCCCACCTGCTTTCACTTCTCGTTCTCTGCTCAGGTGATCTGTCTAGGATCTATCTCTAGATTCTCCATCCAAAGTACCTTAACCTGGGGAAAGTGAACTCAGTGACTTCTGGGAATGACCCACACATCCTCAGCATCCATATCCTCTCTTCTCTTGCAGGTTCCATGGCCCTCCTATGTCCTGACTCAGCCTCCATCAGCATCAGTGGCCCTGGGGCATACGGCCACAATCACCTGCTCTGGGGAAAACCTCTCAAGTAAATATGTTAATTGGTACCAGCAGAAGTCAGGCCAAACCCCTGTACCAGTTATATATGAAGATACTAAGCTGGCCTTCCGCTATCCCTGAACGATTCTCTGGCTCCAACTCTGGGAACAAGGCTACACTGACCATCAGCAAAGCCCAGGATGAGGATGAGGCCATCTATTACTGTCAAATATGGGACAGCACTAATCAGGAGCACAGTTACCCAAGCAAATGGGGAAGTGAGACATAAACTCCTTCTCTGTTGTTACAGCAATAACTTCTTTTGCAGATGTCCTTGCAGCATTGCTGTCCCTGTGTTTGCCAGCAATGTAAATATTGATTCAGATGGGAATGGCTAAATATTTTTTTAGTTAAACAATGAAACAATGTTTTGAAGATAGAATGTAGAACACATGTTGCTATCAGCCAATGCAATTCTTTCTTCCTTGACTTTTAATTTTTTAAAAAGATCAAATATGTATTAATTTTATTTTTAAATTGTAATGAACATGAATATATATGTGTTTTTATCACCTCTGACTTACCCAATAACATCCCTTCCCACCATTTCCATTTCTCCTGCCATACATTTTCTTCCCTCTCTTGTTTCTCCCTATATTTATGAATGGGTTGTCTCTGAAATGCCCAAACTAGACATTGCTTGGTCAATTGTCAGGGTCCATATGACCCACAAATGACCAATCACGGGGTAGACGGAGGTGCCCAGTCTCTTTGTCTTACATTAAATATATGAAGTGTGTCAGGTTAGCAGCTTGTCTGATGAAATCTTCTTTGTTGAATTGCCAAGGGTGTCTTAGGCCAAGTATTACATAAGTTTAGTGTATGAAGGCTTTTGTAGTTCACCTGCATGGTTGCTGACAATTACCACCAAACAGATTAAGACAACAATGGATTTTATTCTCTCTAATGATGGGCTGGTTACAGTTCCTCATCCAGTGTATCAAGAGACCACACGGTAACACCAGGACTGGGCCAACTGGCCACTCCATCTCTGCACAACAGCTGAGAGAGGGACAATCCTTATTTGACAGACCAGCATGGCTAGCCAAATATACACAAGGATGCTCAAATAGCTCCCTCATTTTATTCACCTGTCCACCATGGGCATGGTATTCCCCATCAACTGCAAATTCTCTCTGGCTTAACTTTCTACAATTGTGCCCAGAGCACAAACCCTCAACTGTCAAGATCACATCTGTATGACATAGACACAGTTCATTGAGTTCTTGGGTATCACAATTCTAAAATAAATGTGTGATGTCACCTCTCCCTGTCTTCTTCTCCAAAGTTTCCAGAACCTTGGAATGGAAGATGGTTTTGATATTCTGAATAGGCCTAAGTGTTCACAGACATTTTTTACTTCATATTATGTCTATTTGAAGTTTTCTGCATTACACACCTTGCATTGCACATATGTCATTCTTGGTTGGGTACTGAGTGCTTCTTTGATGATTTTTCCACTACTTCTTCTATCGAAGGCCTTTTGTTGGGAGTGGAAGTGACTTACATGTCCTGTTCATGACCTAGTAGTCCATAGTGACTTATTTTCTGAATATGACCAGCTGTGTTTATCTGTGATTAACACATTCCAGTGAAGAAGGAGAATTCTCTATTGAGTTCTGAATACTCTTCCAGTCTATAGATAATAGTTTTCGAAAAGGAAATTTGATCGAGTACTTTACAGTTAAACCTTTGTACTTTTTATTCCACATAGGATCTATATTCTCCTCTTTCAAATAATCTTCTTTTAGGTTACAATACAAGGAATGTGTTATCTGCTGAAAAGTGTGCCTTAAATTTAGTCAGAAAATGGCGGGGTAATTACTGTCAGTCATACCACCATTATCCTGGTGATTACCTTCTTAGAAGTGTGATTGTTATTGTTGCTTGTAGTTTTCACAGATAGAAAAGATGGTTTATCTCTGTTCTCCTGCCCAGTCACTTGCACAGTAATTTTTGGAACTATGAAAGCTGCCCAACAAGGAGTAATCTTTCAGACTGGTTACAAATGGAATATTTATCTATGTCCTGTTATCCACATCCGTGGCATCTCCAATAATATAGTCTTACTGCCCATTTTATGGGGGCAACTGAGATCAATGTCAAAAGCCTCTAATATTTCTAGGGTTTCTGAGGCTTCACTGATCAATAAAATATAAAGGAATATCACATACAATACTCCTAGTATTGTTGACTTGCCTTTGGTTTCTACTTGGACCATACTAGGGCATTTTTTTTTGTTTTGCCCTATCTTCTTTTCTATGCTCCCCTGAACAGAGACTGTCCATTATTTTTCCTTTTTGTAAACTAAAATATTTCTAGGCATACTAATAATATAGGGGGTGTCTATGTTGTTTACTCAACATCCTTATGCTTTCTAGGGATATTAATTATAAAAAATTAAATATTTTGTTAGTTAATAAATTTCATACATGTATCAAATCAAACTTTTGGCTATTTTCATACTGATCAATGATGAAAAATACTATGAAAATACCAGGGAGTTTGGGTAATATTCTGGCAGTCTAATGAGTATAGGATTGGAGATGAGAAGGTGCCTTTTGAGATTGGCTAATTTGTTTACCTCTTGTAAATTCCTTTCTGATTCTGTCACTTATTTTTCCTAGATTCCACATATTTAAATTTGCAATATAATTTTAATGTGGATATTGAATAATTAGATTCATGTTGTAACCTGTATAGAATTATAATAACAAGGGGCTGGAGAGATGGCTCAAGGCTTAAGCCTCTGCCTTGCAGGAGGAGGGTCCTGAGTTCAGATCCTATACTCCATGTATAGACACCAGGACCGAGGCAGGGGTGGCCTGCATTTCTGGTCCTGGTAGGGCAGAGCCTGTGAGTCCCGGGGCAGAGTAAATAAGGAGGAGGTGGAGGCAGTCCATGGTGGACATATATACACACATACATACACCCATGCGCACACATGCATACACGCACAATTGAATAAATAATACTAAATTAAAAAAATAAAAAGGTCTTTAAAAAATAAAAAAGAATTATAATAAAAAACCTTTTAAAATCAAAGTTCTAGTGCAGATCAAGTGCATTATCCAACATCTTCTGAGGGAATTGAATCTATAGGACAAAGTATGTGGATGAATGGATGAAATTGGTAGGTGCAATGGATGAGTGAATGGATGATAGAGGAAATGGTTGATGAGAAGATACAGAAAGAGTTACGTCAATATGGAGTCCTGTCTCAGTACTCATGGGAGAGTGGATATACAAATCTTCAAAGAAACCAAATCTACAGATGCTGCTCTCTTCATGGTATAACTTTTGCAGATAACCCATGATATATTTTCATATAGTATTATGAAATATTATATATAAAATATCATTGTACTGTAATATATTAAGTTTGTACACTCTATTTTTCAGTAATATACAAAAACAAGAAAATTTTCATTCCGAATGCAGTAGCAAGATCCAGATACATGTGACACTTGTAAGAAATCCACATTTAATAATAAACAATCTAAAAACAATGAAATTTTGGGATAAGGTGTCATGTTTGCAATGTAAATATGAGAAAACTATTTTGATCCACAATAACACAAATGAAAATAGAGTTTGTTTTGGTGTTGTGGTACATGTTGGAAACCCAGCACTGGACAAGCAGATACAAGAGGATCCCAGGGCTTTCTAAAGATCTTGTCTAGCAAAAGCAGTTCATTCCAGCTTCAGCAAAAGGCCTATGCTGTAGGTAGAGGTAGTGTTGCAAAGGGAAGACACAGAACATTAACATGCTCACATACACATGTGCATGCAGGCAGAAACAATTGTGTACACATGAACATGTATAAATATGTGCACAGAGAGATGCAAACTAATGATGCTCTCCACATACTCTCCCTCTGTGTTCCATAAAATGGTACTTGGTGCAATTCATAAAAAACAGTTGATTAAACACTACTATAAATATGTACATCACTTAATATCACATTTCTACTCACATGCCTCTGAGACCTTGATACTGATTCTAGAACTGAAGAAAGAGTAGAACAAAAGGTCATTACAGATGGACTCTTCATACTCAGTGAAGTAAGTCAGCATCACAAATATAAGGAGCTCACACTTTCTCTCACCTTTAGAATACGGTTGACACCCATGGATATCATAATAAAAGGTCTATTTAGAATGTGGGAATGAAGAGAAATGCAGCAGGAGATGAAAGGATAAAAGAATAAAAAGGATCAAAGGATTTCTATACCCAGAAGAGAATGTATCAATATTTATTACTCTGTGAAATTGATAATTGCAAATAAAATAAAAAAATAAACATTAAAATACTACAAAACTGAACCTCGAAGATGTAAGTGGAAATAGACTTTAGGAAGACAAGATGACATGGCCTCACATTGAATTTATTATGTTTCTCTAATTCTGTTCCTTCTTTTGAGAATAATAGTGTATTACTCACATCTTTCCTAACACTGCTTCTGGGAAATTAATGATTTTTTGGAAGTCGCAGGCTCACTGCTAGTGTAATCTTTACCTGCACCCAAGATGAAACTATAGACTTTGAATTGATAAGGAAATGAGCTCTATTGACAGATAATGAGTATATATTGCAAATGGGGAAAATAGGTGTTTGGGAAGAATAGGGTTAGAATGATAGTGGGTTGAACATTCTCACATACACAACACCAAAACTTTACTCTCATTGTTAGGTTTAGGAATGGGAAAACATAATCTGATTATGAAATTCTGATGTGGTACCTTTGAGAAATAATTCATATAAAATGAGGTCATTAAGTCCTCCAATCCATTGATGACCTGTGATATAAGAGGATGAGAGAGTGTCTCTCTCACGAAGTGTGAACAGATGACACCTTGAGATACAGTACAGTGTCACCCACAGCAGGAAATGTGATAGCATAAATGTTTAGTTTTCTTTATTTATTTTGAACGTTCTTCATAACTATAAGCCAAGCTTTCATTCTTTAAGTTACTTGCTGACACAGTTTAATACAGCTATCAACCTGACAATAGAACCCTAGAATTTTGGGCGTGGTTTCAAAGAATAAATGATCGAGTTAAACTCTGAGCAGAACTACAGAACATTATTGAGCTGACAAGGGAGGTCATGCAATGGTGCGTGGGACTAGATGTGCCACAAAGGAATAAGTCGGAGGTGATTTGATTAAAGAAATAGGCATCATTCACTATATTTCACCAGACATACTGGTCTGAAAAATGACAGATCTCTCTCTCTCTCTCTCTCCCCAATAGTTATGTGGAATAAAAACCCTTGTTTTCCCATCATGAATATGTTAGGAACATGCAGAAATACTGACACTCGCTATTATACTAAGCATACTTACCATTACATAGAAGGCCTTGCCTCTTATCTTGAAAAGTTTTCTTTTGAAGGAGTTTTCCACTTTTTCAGAAAGAAACTTATTTGAATTTTGGGGAAATGTGTAAGACTATGACCATGGATGTACAGGACAACTTCATTAACTGTGAAAATGAATGAGTTGTTTAGATTGCCCCCTGTAATATTACCTAGTTGTGGATGAGATGTGTAAGTCCATAGATGTTTATTTTGCAAAACATTGTTGTCAACCTAAATCATGTATCAAAATATATATTCCAAAAATCACAAATAACTGTGATATTTATGGTACAATAGGTTAGGTAAAAACTACAATTAACATTTATTCACCTCTCTTTTTAAGGGTCATAGGTTACATCTGCAGCTTAATTCAAAAATTGTGCATTAAATTTGTTCTTTGCCATTTCAATGCATTCTGATCATATTAATCTGTTCCATTATTCAACCTACCTCCTCTGTATAAGTTCCATTCCACAGTCATAAAATTTTGCTTTGTTTTGTGATTTAATGAACTTGACCATGGACAGAGGTGTGATCTTGATTATTGCTCTCACCAATGAATCACAATTGACTATTTTTCCTCAGAATCTCAGTAGATATTACTTAGGTGGCAGGAATAATTCGACATAGCTACCTACAGACAGGTTCATTCCTGTAGAGGATCCCTATAGAAAAACACAATGACAGTTAGTGCAAAATTCTTCATTGATAATATTTCATTTTCCTTGTCATTGTATTTTTACTCTTACATTCTTGGGGTCTTCTGTTCCACCATGACTCCATAAAATTAGAGGGATTAGTATAAATGTCTTTATGGATTTGTAATCAACCATCATTTAATCTTAGTTCATTGGGCAGGTATGTGTTTTTCTATTCATCACCTTTTACTTCAAAGAGAGGCTTCTGTGATTAATTCTGAGAGTAAAAAAGGAGAATGTAGTCGAGTATAAGAAGCACACATGATTTTGTTGCCTCATATCCAGATATTAGCACTAAATTTTACTGTGGTGTGTTTAACTTTGAATGTCTGCAGAAGCTAGGAAGTTAGAAAAAGACTACTGGGCATGGGAAACACTTATAACAAAGGGAAATGTGGAATATATTTAATATGATATTAGAGAAGAGTTACTGAATGTGGAAAAGTAGAAGCAGATTAGTGAGTGGGAAGATGTACTGGAGAGGGAAGATAAAAGGCTGCCCTAATGAAAAGGCATACATTAAAAGGCATACATGCTACATTAAAAGGCATAAGGAAACCCACTATACTATGATACAATTAAACATTATATATGTATATATAATTATTATATTCAGAGGCTATGCAACCTGGATCAAACTGGATTATGTTGCTTCTAGAAGGAACAGATTATTAAAGAAAAATCCCAGTAGCTTACATGCTATTCCTTCTTTTGAAATGTTGTACGGGAAGAACGCAGAAACTCCTCCCACAGAAAGTGAGAGGCACATGATAACTCTCTTGTTTGTCCATTGGAAATATACAATAACAGTGTGTGCCATAGTCTAAATATAGGACTCAAGAAAACAGCCTGAAAAAAAAAGAATTTAAGGGACAGAAAGTTGAAGGTCACTCATGGAATAGGATGTAAGAATTAACCATAGTCTCTGTCCCTACACAACTCAGTAGTCAGTTCTCTGTGCTGGGCTTAGAGTTACAGAGTGTATGCAGCAGGTACAGAGGGAAGTTGGGCTGCCTGTCCACTCTCACTAAAAAGGACTCTATGCTCAGTGGGAGAGGGGAAGCCCCTACTTTAGACACTTCACCAATAGAAGGCAACGTATAGTTTCAGATAGGAACATTCAGGTGAGATGTAGGGCTGTCCATGAGGAGATGATAAAGGAATGCTAATCTTGGATAGAATGCAGTTTTGATACGTCAGCTTGAAATGCAGAGGTCATACTCTGAGTCCAAGATTCTCATGGTGTCATGCCAAGGTATTGTGAGAAATCTGATACAAGTGAGAACCTCAATGAAGAAATGTCGCAAAATAATATAATCCCATACATGTACTGCATCAGTTTCTCATGGATGACAGTCACTTGGGAGACCACCCAGAAATGCAGGTGCTGCAAGATGGAGCTCACTCTGATAGGACAGTTGACAGGACGTTGACAGGGTCCCTGCCTGTATCTCACACATTTTCTAGAAATTATCCTAGATTCATTTGGGCATCTTGAGAGAGACCTCCTCCTCTTCTCTTTCCTCTACTCTAGTTTACTGACTGATTTGCAATTAAACTGAAACACCTTTGTTGAAGTGCAATCTCAGGTGGGAAGGATGTACTCAGGGCTTTTCCCATGGATGGACCACCACACTATGGGGGACTCAAAGAAATGACCCAGACATCCCTGATCAGGTCATACCTGAAAAGCCCTGGCTTTATTAATTCCTTGATTGTGGGGTCTCTGTCCTCTGACCTTCCGGAGTTCAGCTTTCTAAAACCCTGAATGGAAACCTTTGCACACACATTACAAGGCCTGAAGTGTGTTTCTCATGGAGCTCTTCATTCTGAAATGTAATGAGACCATGGAAAACATTTTATCAGTTGTTGTTTAATAATGACAATCTAATGTTCTTTTTAGTCTGTTCTCAGAAAGTAGTGCTAGAGAAAGAACTGATTCCATTAGAGAAACAAGACTTTCTGTTTGGTGACTCTGCAAGCAAGAATATAAAGCAATTCACACACATCATAATGATATAAGATTTTATTCTTTTGAAAATGAGAGAAAAGGAAAGAAGTGTATCTTAGTGACTCCGAGAGAAAGATGGAAATGAAGCGTCCATAGTCTACAATCTCTGGAGTCAGGGGTTAACAGTGTTCTCTTAAAAGAGCCAAACTCAGGATCTATGGAGATCACTCAATGATAAAAGTCTTTTATTTCTAAAGAAAAGGATGTCTGTTCAAAGCCCTTCATTCCACATAAAAATGTTGAGAGATATGACACCTGACCATAATTGTGGCTCAGGAAGGTAGAGCTGATAAAACGTAGACCAAGCAATAAGAAAGTAGGGGAACTCGGGCTGAATCCTAATGTCACTGTGTTGCTACCAAGCCTGTACAGGCAAGGAAACTACAGTATCTTCTTGAACATAAACACACACACACACACACACACACACACACACACACACACACATGTATACAGGAAAAAAAAGAAATGTCAGTGCTTGGCCAGACTTCTGGAATGTTGAAAACTTAACACAAGTATTAAGGCAGGAGACATAGTATAAATCTTTACCGGGAAACTATAATAAGGTGCCATTAAAGCTGATGATAATTTTCCTGAAATAAGTAAGATGTGAACAACCTCTCCTGTTCATTTTTTTGTTGTTGTTATATACTGTGGCTTGGAAGACTGGTCACCACTAGCTCTTCATAGTACACTTTGCAAGGGAAGCTAGTTTGCATACTCACCAAAGATTCAATCCCCCAAAGAACTCAAAGAGGAGAAGAGAAGCCTGAGAAGTACAGATATTCTGTGAACCTCAAAATCAAGAGCACAATAACAACTCCATCATGGCCTGCACCTCTCACCTATTCTCACTTCTCTTTCTCTGCTCAGGTGATCTGTCTAGGATCAAGCTCTGAGATTCCTCCATTCAAAGGACTTAACCTGGGGAAACCTGAAGTCAGTAGCCCTTGGAAATGGATCACTCATCCTCAGCATTCATACCCTCTCTTTTCTTGCAGGTTCCATGGACACCTATGTCCTGACTCAGCCTCCATCAGTGTCAGTGGCCCCAGGTCAGACAGCCACAATCATCTGCTCTGGGGAGAAGCTCTCTGATGTATCTGTACATTGGTACTAGCAGAAGCCAGAGCAAGCTCCTGTACTGGTCATATACGATGATAACATTCGGCCCTCTGATATCCCTGACCAATTTTCTGGCTCCAGTTCTGGGAACAAGGCCACGCTGACAATCACCAGAGCCCAGGCTGCAGATGAAGCCACCTATTACTGTCAAAGATGGGACAACACTAATGATCAGTACAGTGATCCAAGCAGATGGGGAAGTGAGACACAAAGTCCTTCCCTGTTGTGACATCAGCAGCTCCTTCTGCAGTTGTCCTAGCAGTGTGTCTGTGCCTTGTTTGTAAGCATTGTACATATTCCTGCAACTTAGTGATTTTCATGGGAATTGCCAAAAATTCATTTTAATCGAAAGGCTGAACAAACTTTTGAAGATAAATACAGAATACATGTTGATATCAGACATTGCAATTCTTTCCTCATTTATTTTTTAATTCTAACAAAACTTTAATATGTATTAACCTTATTTTTAAATAGTATGAAACATGAATATATCGGTTTTCATCACCTATGACATACCCCATTAGCATCCACTGTTCCTGTTTCACTTTCCTCTCCCACACATTTTCCTCCCTCTCCTGTGTCTCCCTATATTTATAACTCGGTCTCCTCTAAAGTTCCTGTACTAAAGAGTGCTTGGGCACCTGTCAGGTTCCAAATAATCCACAAATTACCAAGTAGAAATTCTGAATAGCGGGCTGGAGAGGTGGCTCAGGGGTTAAGCCTCCGCCTTGCAGGCAGAAGGTCCTGAGTTCAGATCCCAGATCCCACGTATAGACGCCAGGCGGAAGCGGGGGCGGCCTGCGCTTCTGGTCCTGGTAGGGCGGAGCCTGTGAATCCCGGGGCAGAAGAAGGTGGAGGTGTCCATGGTGGTTCGCGAATTCGTCCGTGGTTCTACACACACACACACAGTTGAATAATAATAATAATAATAATAAAAATTCTTTAAAAAAAAAGAAATTCTGAATAGCATCACAGTTTTAGTTTGGATGATGTGTAATTATAATTTTTTTGTATTACACATCTTCCATAGCATATGTATCTTCATTGGTTGGGTTCTGATGATCTTTCCAATCCCTTTTCCATCCCTCAGCCTTATGGTGGGAGTGGAGGTGAATAAGATATGCTGTCCATAGCAGAACGGTCCATAGTCACTTATTTTCTGATTTTTGGCCAGTTGTGATTATCTGTGATTAACACCTTCCAGAACAGAAGGAAGATTCTATATTGAGTGCTTAGAGCTAAAGTGTTCTCTAGTCTATGGATATAACAACAGTTTCTAAAAGGAAATTTGCTATAATGATTACAGCTAAAGCTTTGTAGCATATATTCCACATAGGGTCTATGTTCTCCTCTTTCAAACAATCTTGCTCTATGTTCTAGTACAAGGAATGTGATACATGTGCCTTAAATTTAGTCAAAAAGGGGCAGGATGCTCCCTTGCCAGTCATGCGATTATTACCTTGCTGATCACCCTCTTAGAAGAGTGACTGTTACTGTAGCTTGTAGTTTTCACACATTGAAGAGACCATTGATCACTGGTCTCTCCTAGTCACTTCTAGAGCTATTTTTGGTACAAGGAATGTTGTCCAATAAGGAGTAAGTTTTGATTACTTCCATCTGGTGTCTTTATCTTTGTCCTGAGATCCACATGCATCAGTAATATAGTCTTTCTCCCCATTTTGAGAGACAACTGAGAGCAATGTCAAAAGCATACATTATTTCCAGGGCTTCGGAGGCTTCACTGACTGATAAATTATCATGTAGCATCACATACCTGTTACTTCTAGTATTGTTCATTTATCTCTGGGTTTTGTTGTAGCATATCAGGACATTTTTTTTATTTTTGCCCTGTTTTTCTTTCTGTGCTGCCCTGAATGTCCATTCTTGTTCCTTTTTTGAAACTGAAATATTTCTTGAGATATTAATAATATACCGGGTGCCAACATGGTTTACCCAACATCATTAGGCTTTTTTCTAAGGGTATGTTAATTGTACAAAATAAAATATTTTGCTACTGATAAATTTAATACATGTGTCAAATCTGTTTTGGTCATTTCATACTCACCGTTTGTCTATTATTCATATCTATGATGAAATATATTAGGAAAACATCAGTGTGTTTGGGCAAATTTTCCTGATGTCTCATGGGTATAGCATTAAAGCTGAGAAGACGATTTGTGGGTTGGCTGCTTTTTTTTGCTATTAAATCTCTTTCTTTTTCATCACATTTTCCCCTTAGATTCCACATATGTAAAGTGTACAATATAATTTGAATATGGAAATTAATTAGATTTTAAGGTTACCTCTTTAGCACTAAAATAACAAACATCTTCTCAATATCTTCTGAAGAAATAGAATCTACAGAACACATGGCAGACAAAATATGTGGATGAATGGATGAAATGGGTAAATGGATGACTAGATGGATTAGTGGATGATGAATGGAAGAGGAAAGGGTTGATAAGTAGATACCTGGAGAGATACATCAATATGCAGCCAGGTTTTGGTATTCATAGGAGAGTGGATACACAAATTCCGAAAGAAATCAAGTCTACACATGCAGCAACATGTATGGTAACATTTGAAGAAAACATATGATGTATTTTATATATTAATAATTATCCAATGACAGCTATACTGCAATATTTGAAGTAGTTGGCTCTATTTCTCAGTAGTATATAGTGACAAGAATATTTCCACTCTAAATGTACTAACATTTTTTAGCAAGAATTGGCACTTGTACAAAATCCAGTTTAATATTAAACATCCCAAAATAATGCAATCTGGGACTAATGCATTAAGCTTTCTATACAAGGATGAGAACCTGATTTTGATTTACTATAACTGAAATAAAAAAGAAATTACTTTTTTGGTGTGGTGCATGATGGCAATTAACAGAGCTGGGAAGGCAGAAACTGAAAGGACCCTGGGGCTTTTTAAGTATCTTTTTAACTGTTATTTAATTCCATGCACAGGAAGAGACCCTATCTGTAGTAGAGATAGTGTTGCAGAGGTAGGACTCACAACAACAAGCATACAAACACATGTGCACACAGGCACAGACAAACAATTGTGTA
Organism: Typhlomys cinereus; assembly: GCA_023101885.1. Classification (NCBI taxonomy): domain Eukaryota; kingdom Metazoa; phylum Chordata; class Mammalia; order Rodentia; family Platacanthomyidae; genus Typhlomys; species Typhlomys cinereus. Next base: position 3,571,714 of record JALPQD010000107.1, read on the forward strand.
CACATGAACATGTAGAAAGATTGTGCACGCACCGATGCAAACCAATTTTGTTTTCTACATACTCTTTTTATGTTTTCCATGAAATAGTACAAAGTACGGTCCATAGAAGATAACTGATTAAACACAAGAATGAACTTGCACATCACTTATCGCCATTTTTCTATCTACATGCCTTGGAGATCTTGAAACTTGTTGAAGAGTTGAACTAAAAAGAGGAACAACAGTGATTATTCCAGATGTATTCTTCATACTTGTGAAGTAAATCAGAATCACAAATACAAGGATACTACATTTTCTTTCATCTCTAGAATTAGTTTGAAAATCAAGGATGCTATAATAGGAGGGACTATCAGGGATGTGGGAATGAAGAAAAACAGGAACGGGAGATGAGAGGGCAAAAGACTGAATAGGATCAAGGAATTCCTACATGTGTCTATATTCATTACTCTGTGAAATTAGCAAGTGCAAAAATAATTAAAATAAATGTTAAAACATAAAGAAATGCAATGTCAAAGATGAAAGTGGATGTAGACTGTAGGAAGACAAGATAGCATGGCCTCACACATGTTAATTTATCTTTAACATAAAGGTGTTTGACAAATATTGGAAATCCTATTGATAACCTGCAGTCTGATCACTCAGAATCAGTCTGTAGTTATTACTTGTAAAGGTGAGCATCTGAAATTAATTTCTCTTAAAGTACTGTTGAAAAAACCCTTAACTTTTGAGGTATGCATTAAAAAAGCTTGAAAACTGAAATTATTCAAAGAAGCAAGAAAGAAGGGATTATCATAAAAAGTGTCACTCTGTAAAAACAACAAGAAGTTTTTCATGACAACCACACAAAGCAGAAGGCATAGTTGACATATAAAATGATGGTAAGAACTCTGCCTCAAAAAATATCTAAAATAGAACAAAAGTTATGATATTCACTAACAAATGATCTAGTATGATGATAGACTCGCTCAACAAGACACATTAAAGAAGTTCCAGGGATGAAAAGAAAAGTTTATGGCTTGCGGAATGTGAATGATGGTGTATGCACCTAAATAGATGAAAGCAAAAGGCGTTCATTTTGTAGGATTGCAGGTTACACTAATACTGAAAATGTTTAATAATGAAAAGGCAATCATATCAAAAGGCCTCAAATATAATTTATTACAATCATAACAGAAGCAAGGTTGGAATATACCAGGATGTAGTAGAGGTGGCATACACAACTAAAACAAAGCCGTTATTATTCAAAATAAGTTTTGTTTGTTTGTTTGTTTATTTGACTGTTTGGGGTTTTTTACTTCTGTCCATCAGTATGAAACTCTGTTAAAGATGTATCAGGAAAGCCAAGACAAGGAATCAAAATTCATACTGGTAAAATCAAAGGGCAAAAAGGATGCAAGCATTGAATTAGAGAAAAAGGAAAATAAGGGGAGAAAGTCCACAGAACTTCCACATGGTAAAGTGACAAATTCACTTTGTTATCAGTAATATTAGTAAATGGATCACATTCACTATGGTTTCCAATGCCATAGTGCAAGTGTGTGAGCTACAGTGATGGAGAACATTTCTAGGTATTAACTAGGTAATTCCCTGAGGGCTCAGAGGACTATGAGGTCTCATTTTTATTGGACAGAGCTCATAGTAACACGGTGTGTCCAAATGGGTCCATCTCCTTTCACTCGGAAGGAGTGAAGGGGCTATAGGGGTCTTGTGTCCAATGTCAGTTGTAGTCCATTATGGTTCAACTCACAGTCAACTTACAGTCACAGTTCAACTTAACAGTCAGCCTGCATAGTTGCTGATAAATGACCATCAAATGGTTGAAGGGAAAAAAGAGTTTATTGTCTTTTATAATTCCGGTTTACAGTTCTCAGCCCAGCTTGATGGGAGAGAATGCACCAATACCAGGGTCAAGGGAACTGGTCATAGCATCACTACATAATGGCTGAGAGATGGACAATCATTACTTACCAGACTAGTATGTCTGGCCAAGTGTACACATGGATGCCAATTCTCTCAACCAGCTCTCTGTGATTTATTCCAGGACCACCATAGCCTGGACCTTCCCCAACTGCTAGACAATCTCTTGCAGGTTTGCTCTGGGCTCAACTCAACTACTAATTCTCCAAATTTGTGCCCAGAGTTCAAACTCTCATCAATCAAATTGACACCTGTGCCTAACCATGACAACACTGAAATTGCGGTTTATTCAATTCTTCTAGATACTCACAAAAAAAGTGCACACTTTCCACAGGCCTCCCTCACACATTAAGGGAAAGCATCTGAGCTGTCCTGGATTCAATGGCAGGCTTAACTGCCCTGAGAGGCACCAATCCTCCCCCTAAAAGCCAGCAGGGAAGGCAAAGTTCATCAGTGTGTGACTGTGACCATATGTCCTTTACAGAGAGAACAAAAGCTACAGTGCTTTGATCTGCAGTTGATAGCATTGGTTATCCATGAAGCCTATTGTATTCAAGGAAATGAATGCCGTGGTTGGAATATCAATTGTCCCCCATATCCTCATGGTTTGAATTCTTGAAGAATGTTACTATTTGTAACATTGAGATGTGCTGATTTTCATGATTAAGGTATATCACAGGCTATTGGCCTTGAGTTGGATAGCTCAGTCCTGCTTTCTCTTGCAGTTGGCTCTTACTCTCCATCTCTCTGCCTTAAATCATGATGACTGTGACTTAACCCACCTCCAAAATCACTCTACAATCCAGACCTGCATTCTTCTGAAATTTCCACCTTATCAGTAGATATCTCTCATATCTCTTTCCCCTTAGGATCCGTACCCAAATAACTCTCCCTTTATCACTTAATAAAGGAAATCTCATGAGATATTAGAAGAAAATGAAGACTATGTTAGTAGAACTGAAGTACATAAAATCATTTTTTTCAAATATAAGAGAATTGGCTTAGCGTGCCAATGACAATCACGATGACATACAGAGGCTAAATTTAAGCATTAAGTAAAACATGTAGTTAGATTCCAGACAGCCAATTCTGTTGTTATGTTATTAGTAAAAGTAATTGCCTAAATACATACTTCTTTATGTGATTTTAAAAGAAAGACAACATAATATTTTTGAATTCAACATCAGGCATTTGCTTTCTACCCTGGACCCCAGACCACCATGGGCTACTGCTCCTCAGCCGCTGGGCCTTTCTGCTCCTGGAGAAGGCCTCTAGGCTATGCCCCACTAGCCAGTCTGCCTTCCTGTTCTGGAGCTCTGTGCACTTCTTGCTCCTCAGTCAGTTGGCCCTTTCTGGCCCAAAACCTGGAGGACTCCCTGACCCTCAGAATTCAACAGAGTTCAGAGATAACCCAAACAATTGACTAGGGGATCAAAACCATACATCTGAGGACTTCTAAAATCGTCCTATCATATGAGAGAGAATATTCTCATCCTGCTGTAAGATAAGTACACACTTTTTACCATGTTGTTAGTCTCAATTATTACTCACCATAGTTTAACCTTTCCACATAGCCCACCCAAAAATCCATTCAACTTCAGGAACTATACCATCCAGCCTCTCATATTGCCAAGGAAGTAAACCTAAAAATTGAAATACCATACTTATTTTCAATCCCTGTCTATTAAACCCTCCTTAATCGATGTAGTAACAGTCCAATAGCCTCATCTAGAATGTAACACCAACATGAGATAGACATATTCAACTCCAAGGCAACACTAACAATAACTGATCAAGTGTAGTAATATTATCTGATTCAGTTCAGCAAAAGCACACAAAAACAAAAATGGCATAAGACATAAAACAAAAATACCCAGGTCACAGTGCAATCCATGAGAAACAAAAACCAAGACCACAAATCTCTTACAAAAAGAATCAACTCCATAATGATGGGATCCAACCAGAACAAACTCACAGAACATAGCCACTGAAGCCATTCAAAGGTTATGATATTCAAAACCTGATCTTTACTATGAACAAAACAATGAAAGAGGCAAACTGATAGGAGATAAGTAACCAAACAGTTTGTACAGTAACACAAAAGGCACTTAGAGGAGATGAGAAAAGCAGTGGAAGAAACAAAAACAAGCATAGAACAATTAAAACAACCTCAAGCAGAGATTAAATTTCAATTAAAAGACAAGCTATCTTCAACCCAGAACTCAACACAGAGTCTTATCAACAGAACTAAGGAAGCAGAAAATAGATTATCAGATGTAGAAGAACAAATCAGTTCAAATCAAAGAGGTTGTTAAAGCCAAAAAGATATTTGAGAGGAATATTCAAGAGTTATGGGACACCTTGAAGAAGCCTAACATGAACATTCATGGAATACCATCACAAGAATCCCAAAATACCACATGCCTAGAAATTTTTCAAATTACCATAAAGGAAATTTTTATATCTAAAGAAAGAGAAGCATATCTAAATTCAAGAGGCATTCCATACCACAAACAGATATGACGAAAATAAAAACTCACCATGAGGAATAATAATCAAAACATTATAAATACAAGACACAAAGAATGTGATTGGACATTAAAGAAAAAAAAGTCACTTTTAAAAGTATCCCTATCAAAATAACCAATGATTTTTCATTGGAAACAGTAAAAGCCAGAAGAGCTTGGAGAGACATGCTTCAAGTATTAAATGAGCCCAAATATCAACTCAGGCAGATATACCCAGCAAAACTATTAGTAAAGAGTAAGGGCGAAAGAAAAATTGTCCACCATAAAGACAAACTGAAGGCTTGCATGACCACCAAACCATGCTTTCAAAAAATGCTAGAGAATGCAATAAAACTTGAAGAAAAGAACAAGCATATCCAGTAGGACAGAGGAGAACTATAACACCACCATAGTGTACTGCTACAAAATACACGTATGAAAACCAGTAAACACAAAAATGTCAGAAGTTAAAAATAATTTCTCCATTATAACCCTAAATGTCCATGGAATTAACTTACCAATTAGGAGACACAGGTTACAAATATGGATTAGAAAACAAAACCCATCTATCTGCTGCCTTCAGGAAACACATCTCACTACAAAACATAGGTACATTCTAAAAGTACAAGGCAGGTAAAAAATTCTTTCTTTTGAATTGTTGACCAGAGAGACCATAGAGACTCCTCCCACAAAAAGTTACAGACACATGTCAGTTCTCTTGCTTGTCCACTGGAAATGTACAATAACAGTCTGTGCCATACGCTGAACCTCTGACTCAAGAAAAATCTTGAGAAAAAGAATTTAAAAAACAGAACGTTGTAGTTCATTCAAGGAATAGGGAGTAGGAACAAACCCTAGCCTACACTACACAGTTTTCATTTCTCTGCGCTCCCCTTGGAATTGCAGAGTGTATTTATCAGGAGCAAAGTGAGATTGGATAACCTGTGCACTCTCAGTAAAAATGGTTTCCATCACTCGGAGTGAATTTCCTCCTGGTGGACTGTCTACCAGCAGGAGGCAGCAGAGATTCAGATGTGAATATTCAGGTGAGAGGTAGAACTGTCCCTGGGGAGTTGCAGAAGCTCTGCCAGTACAGGTAAGTAAAGAAGTTTAGAAGTTTTGAAATGCAGTGATCACATTCTGTATCTGACATTCTCACAGTGTCACCATATGATATTGGCAGAAGCCTGGGTCAAGTGTGGACATGTTCCTGAACAGTACAATTCTACATGTCTATTTCTACAACCCTTTCATGGCTCATGAACACTATAGAACACCCACACAGTAATATGACAGAAGCCCTTCACTACGAATAATGTCACTAAATGAATTGGATCCATTTGGGCTCCTAAAATGCATAGGAGGTGTGGATTCTGAAGGATTATTCCAGTTTTTAATCTGCATGTTTCTGTGGAAAAGCTGCAGATATCGAAGCTGCTGTAGCAAAAATTGACTACATGGCTTTAGACATATCACCTGCCTCCTCCACAGAGGACACTTTCCCTTGCTGGGCCAGAAAGGGCAGAGTAGGCTCTGCAGGCACAGAGTGAGTCTGGGCTTCTCTATACACATCCACAAGAGGACAGAGCCTTTGGGAACTCACATGGCAGAGGAATGTTGTTTGTCTGGGTCTGTTCTTTTTTTCTTATTATTCAATTGTGCCTCTGTGTGTGTGTGTGTGTGTGTGTGTGTGTGTGTGTGTGTGTGTGTGTGTATTGTGTATTGGGTAGAATCACGGGCAAATTTGGGAACCACCCATGGACCGCCTCCACCACCTACTTGTTTACTCTGCCCTGGGATTCACTGGCTCTGCCCTTCCAGGACCAGAAAAACAGGCAGCCCCCACTTCTGCCAGGCGTCTATACGTGCGGTCTAGGATTCGAACTCAGAACCTTCTGCCTGAAAGGCAGAAGCTTAACTCCTGATCCACCTCTCCAGCTCCCTGAGTCTATTCTGATAACAGGAGGACGGGGGAAAAAGACATCCAGAATAACCCAAACAGAGGTCAGCGACATTCAAAGGAACCCAGAATACCTGAGTCATTGGAAAATAGCAAACAAGTCTGGGAATAAGATACAAACCATAAATTTCGCCAGACAATGGCAGTTTCATAGGTACAGAGAGTATCTGTGGTATTTAAATAAATATGTCACCTTGATAGAAGAGGATGAAGACTCTAAGCACATGTGTATAAAATTGGTAGTTAAGATAAGCACTAAGCAAGCCTGTTGAAAATATATCTATTTTTAATGAGCGAAAACTCAAGAACCATGGTTGGTGAGACAATTCCCTGGGCAGGTAAATAAGATGGAGTTAAATAGTTTGGTGTACTTTCACAGACTCTTAGTCTGACAAGTATGGATATGATGTTGTAAGTTTCCTTGTCCCTTGATGCTGGTATAAACTCTCCTGCCATTATAATCAGCACTGTGTTTTAATAAAATTCCCTTTTCCTTAACTTGTTTGTGCTATGCAGTCACATCAGTTACAGACCACTCAGAGGAGTGGTAATAGGGTCTCACCGTTGAAATGCAGAGGTAAAGCCTTGCCTGGATTCCAAGTAGACAGGTTGCTCAGGGCTGTGACTCACTGGAGAGGAATCGCCATCTTATTGCTATACGACGGAGCTCAGTGTGACAGGATGTGTCCCCATGGATCTGTGTTCTTCTATCAGGATGACTGTAGGTTATGGTCCCTCACTGTGCAACAGTGACAGTAGGGCTTGTTCACAGAGAAATCTGTCCACTTTCTTCTAACCTCCCCTTCCACCTCCAGGCAGAGTCTCCTTGGAGTAGCAGCTCCTATTCTCTGGAGTAGGCAAAGGTAGGGGTGGGGCACAAGGGCATGGTGCCTGGATGGAGCACCTGCAACACCCTTCTGCAGAGTGGCTTTCAACTGACTCACATAATAGCTCAGAGAGTTGTCATGAATTAAATGACCCATTTTCCTGGTCTGAGAACACCATCATCTCCCTGTAGATCACATTACTATGTAACTCTGACTCTGACATCTTTACAACAGGAACTGGCATGCCTGGGCCTTTGTTTATGGATCATGAGGTGCCCCTGAGCTTATTCAGGGCATAGAGCAGAATACCATGGTTTGAATGTGAGTTCTTACCCACAAATCCATGTGTTTGAATTCTTAGGTGATGTTAATGTTGAGGAAAGCTCTCACATCTTTGAGACATAGAGCTTTGCTAGAAAAAGGTCGATCACAGAGGTTGTTACTTGAGGTTTATAGTCCAGTTCTGCTTCCTGTTCCAGTTTGGTCTTGTTCTGTCTGCCTCCATTATGACAACTATGAATTAGGTTATGCCTCCAAGGTCGTTGCATATTCTGCTGGGGTCTATTGTGTGGTCTGCAGTATGTGGTCTGTGAATGGTTTATGTCTGTCTCCTGTCTGGAATTGTAAGCCAAATAAATCTCTCCTTCCTCTCTTAAGAATAAAGAAATACAATGAAATTTCAGGTTGAAATGAAGAATGTCTTTTTAGAACTGCTGTATATAAAACCATTGTCAACTATCAGAGAATTTGTCATAGTGTACCAATAACTTCATAGACATTAAAGAAAAGAAATTTAAGATTAAAAAAACACATTTTGAATTTTTTGACAACAAATTTTAGCAGTTATTATAAGACTGGGGATAAAAGAAATTGCTGTAATACCTAATTCCTTTCATTATTATAGAGGAAGGACAACATAAAATTTTTGACTTTTTTATTTTTCTTTTTTATTTTTCTTTTTTCTTTTTATTTTTTATTTTTCTTTTAATTACCACTCTTATCTCCCCTTCTTTTTCCTTGACAACATTTCATCTTCCTTGTCATCCTTCCCACTACTTTCAAGTTTTTTCACTTGCGTGATCCAATGTGCTTCATTTAGTTGATCTTTGATGTTCTATGCTTGACATGATCCATCCTCCAGCAAAGTAGGTATAACATTGAAGATCGCATCTTCATTTTTTCTCTGTAATTATTATTTCTCAGAATTGTATAGATCTTCTTGAGGTCTTTCCCCTTCCCTGGTGAAATGTTAATAGGACCGTCCCCATGCAGTTCTTGATATATATATCATGAAACCTTGTATAACCCCTTCTTCTGTGATGTTCCCTGTGTTTTGGGGTGAGGGTCAACATGTTTTTGATATCCTGATTAGGGCTAAGCAGTCTCAATCAATTATTTTCTGCATTTGACCACCTGTATTTTTCTGTTGGTAGTGAACACCTTCTGTGGCAGAAGGAGGTTTTGAGACTGAGTGCTGGGTTCTCCACTAATCTATGGGTATAAGAATCATAGGTGTTTAAAAGGCTGTTTAAAAGGCTCGTCCCCTGGGATCTATGTTCTCCCCTTTCATAGGTTGTCTGACACCTTGGACTGCAATCCAGATCACATAGAGATCAGGGATAAAAAGGTTGAACTTTTTGTTAATTCTATGAGGCTTTCAGTACAATGAATTTATGTATCTTCATACACTACTGGCTACTCACAATACCCTTTCAGTTCCATCACACTTCACATATTCTCCTTTCCAGCCAATATCTCTCCTGTTACTACATCCCCCTGCATGGGTCCCGTCTGGTACTCCTTATAGGTAAGTGCTATACCACCCACAGGGGGCATTGACAGATCACTGCCCAAACCTTAAGTTTAAGATTTAATATGTACTTCTGGATTTCAATCTTACTTTGAGTCGGTTATATGTTTCTATTTTTCTATTCATTCTTTTGGTGGGTAGTAGCATGTAACTTACGATTATTCAACCATTAATATATCTGGGAAATTAATGATATTCTGATGACAAAGCCTCACAGCTAATAACAGTTTGCCTTGTACCTCAGTTTGGATTGAGGTATAAGTGTCATGTGGAAAATAATTCCTTATTGCTGGACAGACTCCTCCCACAAAATAGTTACAGGTTACTGCCATTTCTGTTCATTGTCCACCGGAAACTTATGATAAGTCCCCGAATTTCAATGAAAGCCTCTGTCTCACACAAAAGTTAGAGAAAATTGATAAAATGAAAGGGCAGAGAGGCGAAGTTCTATCATGGGATAGGTTAAAGAAAATGTTCTTAGTCTTCTTCTCCAGATAGCACAATTCCCACTTCCCTGTGCTGGGCTGGGGATGGCAGACTGAATGGAGCTGGTTCAGAGTAAAGTTGGACTTCGAGTTAAAAAGAATTAGAGATCAGGGAGAGGAGGCAAGCTCCTTATAATAGAAAGTCCACCAGTACAATGCATCATGAATTCAGATAAGCACACTCAGACGAGAGCTTCACTGTCAATGGGGACTGGGAAAAGTGGTGTCAGGATGGTAAACACGTGTCACAGAATATGGTGATCATATTCTGTAGCTCAGATTCTCATAATGTCATCTCAACATACTGGGAATTCTGGGTCTGTGAAGGTCTCACCTGAGAAATGCTCCAGCGTATTACAATCTTATATCTACTTCAGCAACTCTTTCCTGGCTGAAAGTCATTGGAGCGAACATTCTGATGTTCAGGAACTGCACGAGAGAGCTCAGTGTAAGAGGACAGATGCTATAATGTGTGTGTTCTCCAACTAGGGCAGAAGACAGGTCTGTGCTCATAGTCAGGGAAATATTCCACACTGTCTAGAAATAATCCTGCATTTACTTGAGCACTTCTAGAGAGGCCTGATCCCTTTATGTTCCCCTGCTTTGCCTCTATAGGTAGTTTTGCCATTTTGCACCTTTGCTCAGGTGTTATCTCAGGTGTGGAAGGGTTTGCTCGTGGACAGCACATCCATAATATGCTTTGAGAACTCTAAATACACTACTATATCTCACTTCATTGCCTCTGATGTCAGGATCCTACTTAATTGAGGAACTCTTTACCTGTGACCCTATGCAAGTCAGTTCTGTGAAATCCCTGCCTGAAAGCTCTTTAAAAGGACCACAGAGACGAAGCGTGTTTCTCATAGTGATATACGTCCTGGAAAAGGTCCTGGAAAACACTGATACAGTACTTTTTATTTTAAATGTTTAAAGGGTTTTTTTTGCACTTGAGAATATTTTCAATAAAAATCTGGATGTGAACCATTTGCACTAGATGCCAGATCTTTCTGGCACAACTCCATGTTACATGACTTTTTGAAGGAATTTCTTAAACACTTGCCAGTTTTCTCTAGGAAGAGTTGTATGAGAGAGGAATCTGACCCTTCATGAGAAGGGTCACAACAAGACTGGATTTTTATGACCCCATAAAAAGAGGATTTACACAAAGCAAAATGTCATATAGGAAAGGATTTCACAAACATTATAATGATATCAGTTTTCATGCTACTGAAATGGCACAAAGGGAACAGTGTGTCAGATGTCAACAGTGTTCTCTTAAAATAACTAAGCACAATCTGTGTATAGGCTCTTGGAATGTCCACAACTCCACATGTGGTATGAGACAGCAGACATGGAGCAAATCACTAGCAGTAATCTGTGAAGAGGAGCTATAGAAGCTTCAGGTGATTTGCTGAGGAATGAAGCACCCAAATAGATTTGAACTCCATTCTACTCTTGCTACAGACCACAGCTAGAAAGAATGTTACCCTGTAGCCCTCCATGGTAATAGCAGAGGAGAGGGATAAATTTGCATGGTGATAAAACATTCATTGCCCCCAAAAGCCTGAGAGAGGATAAGAGAAGCCCAAGAAGCCCAGATCTGCTGTGAACCTCAAGACACAGGGCTCTGTAGTATCTGCATCATGACCTGGACCTCCCTCCTCATCTCACTGTTTTTCCTCTGTTCAGGTGCTCTGTCTAGGCTCAAAGTCTAGATTCACCCTCCACAGAAACTTAAGCTGGCCTCACCTGTACAAAGAGGCGGCTGGAAACGGGTTCCACATTCTCAGAAATCCTATCCTATCTTCTCTTGAAGGTTCCATGGTTTCCTATCTCCTGACTCAGCTTCCTTCAGAATCAGTGGCCCAGGTTAGATGGCCACATTAACCTGCTCTGGGGACAACCTCTCATTTCAATTTGTTTGTGGTACCAACAGAAGTCAGGCCACAGCCCTGTGCTAGATACTGAAAGAGATGATGAGCTGCTCTCTGGGATCCCTGATTCCACCTCAGGGAACAACGGCACCCTGACCTTCAGCAGAGTCCAGTCGGCAGATGAGGGGACCTATTACTGTCAAAGGTGGGATATCACTTAATGACCCAGGCAGATGGGGAAGTACAACATGAAACCCTTCCCTGTTGTGACAGCAGACAGCAACTACTATAGTTTTCCTTATACAGTTGCTTCTCTTGCCTTGCCAAGCTTTGTAAAGTATAAATCAAAATTACTGTAGCTCAATGATTCAGAAGGGAACTGCTAAAATGTTATTTTTCTGAGGTCATTATCTCTTGGCCATTATCTTTTCTAAAAGTACTCTAAATGTATCATGTCTAAGCAGGCTAAGCTGTTCTGGGGTTACGAAATACAAATGAGCGGGGGGGGGGCAGCGCACAGAGATGAAAATATCAAGGAAGTTAGGTCTAAACAAGTAGAGAAAATTCCCCATCTTCCAAAAGAGAATAATGATAATTTAGTGCTCGGGCTTTTAAAAGTTTATTTATAATCAGGAAGCTGGGAATCTGTTTGCACATCTAGGAAAGGGACTTCTGATTGGTTGGAAAGGTATTTTCCATTTCATGTTTGTATGTCCAGCCTGAGACTATAGAATCAACATTCCTAACACTGTTGATGTTTATCCTGAGAAAGAGAGAGGTGGTCTAACACATAAAACAATTCCACTATAGACCAAAATCCCTAAGGTTTTAGAGTATGGTCTTATTTGTTAAGGGGATCCAAAAAAGGTTTTCCATAAAAGGCCCTTGATTTTACTCCTCTTTGCCTTCCATCTGTTTTTGTTTAAATCAAGAAAAGAAATTTCCTCTTCTAGCAGGTGACATCACATCCACTACTTTCCAATAGTCAATTCTCTACAGGTGTGAACTCTCTTGCCAAAGTGGACTATGAACTGCAATCACTGTAAAGAAGAAAACAAAAATCCATTTCCTTAATTTGTTTGGTTCATGTTGTCATATCAACAACATGAAGAGCTTTCAAGAGGGTTTCATCTTTGAAATATTGTCATGAAGCTGCTTCTGGCAATTAAATGAACAGCTCTGTGAAGACTGTAGACTCACTACAGGGGAAACCACATGTCTCATTCCTACAGGACAAAACTCAGTATGACAGGATGTGTCCAACTGGATTGGTGTTCTCCTGCTCTGTGTCCACTATCAGCTATAGTTCCTCATTGTTCAGTAGAGGTGCTGAGACTTGTTCATTTGTTCACTTGCTAGACACCTGCCCAAGCTCTATTTGCATGGTAGTGCATCTGTAGCACCTTTAAGGGACTGTAGAGTGATATGAACTTGCATCTGATTCAGGTCATGATTTTTGAATACAGAAGCATCCTAAATTCAATGACAGGATTTCTTGGCATGAGGGACACCAAAGTTCTCCACGTTTAAGCCTCATTACTGTTTAAATACGACTTTATTATCCTTTACAAAGGTGAAAGGAATAGGCATCATTTCATCTGTGGATTGTAGCATGAGTTGACCATGAATCAGTGGGATCAAGGGGCATTATATCATCATGTAAATGTGAATTGAAATCACAGGCTCATGTGTTTGGATTTTAACTGATGGTGGTGGTTGGAAATGTAGCCTTTGAGAGGTGACATCTTGCTGGAGATAGGGAAGTCACAGAGTACAGTTCTTGAGGTCTGATCATCCAACCTTGCTTTCTCCTCCAGTTTATTCCTGCCCTCTCTACCTTATAGTGATAGCTCTGATCTGAATGTTTCTCCTGATTCTGTCTCCAAACATGCTGTACATTCTACTGAGATTCCCAACATAATGGAATATATCTTTATCAAATCTTGAACAATAGGGCATATAAATCTCCCTTTCTACACTTAAAAAAAGAAATGTAGAAACAGAAGGTCATAATGATGATTTGTCAGATGGAAAAGAAAATTATATTATTAACATTGAAGTTTAAAAAATATTGTTGTTGGGCTGGAGAGGTGGCTTGGGGGTTAAGCCTTTGCCTTGCAGGCAGAAGGTCCTGAGTTCGGATCCTAGACCCCACATATAGATGCCGGGTGAAGTGGGGGCGGTCTGCGTTTCTGGTCCTGGTAGGACGGAGCCTGTGAATCCCGTGGCAGAGTAAACAAGGAGGAGGTAGAGGTGGTCCATGGTGGTTCCGGAATTCGCCTGTGGTTCTACACACACACACACACACACACACACACACACACACACACACACACACACATATACACACAAGCACACATGCACAATTGAATAAATAATAAAAAAATTTAAAAAAATATTGTTGTCAAATGTTAGAGATTTTGGCGATGTGTACCAATACCATCATGATACTTTATAAAAGTCAAATTTAAGAGTGAAGAAAAACACATGGATGAATATTTAACATTTATTATAAAAGTGGTGATAAGAGGAATTTACTAAATACCACATTCCTTTCATGGTTGTAAAGTGATGATAACATTAAAATATTAGACTTCACAATCAGGCATGCAAAGATAAACAATAAAAAGTATTCAGCAGAGGACACCAGTTGTGGTTTTTGTTGGTGACTGTGAAACACATTAGAAAGGATCACAGAGTCAAATATTAATCATCAAGACAATGAGAAATCAGTCTGCCAGGAAGGTACTCATTTCCCATACAGTTCTAGCACACTCTCCATGCACTTGCTCTTCAGAGATATCTCAAAACTCTGGACTCGTGTGCCCCTGGTGGTCCAAATGGTCCCAGTCTGTGTTCATGAAACCAATGCCAGAGTGCAGGAGAGCCCTAAAAATGACTGTATCTCTAGTATTCTAGTAATGTACTAACACAATGTATGTTAGTGCTGTGGTCCTAGAATCTTCCATAAAGATATTAAAAAGTGTTTTGCTCCATAAAGAACACCATCAGACCAGCTATAAGGGCATACAAAGCTATTATGAAGTAAAGTGATGATTAATGGAGTAAGGGGATTTGGGATTCCAGAAATCTAGAACAGCTGGCAACAAATAAAATCCAGTGGAGAAAACTAGAGACTGCATGCTCAAGTCCATGAGAATAAAAAATGGACTGTATACAGCAATAATGTAGTATAGGGAAGTCTGATATTTTAGGATCTATCCCAGGCCATGTCCTGTGATCATGAATCTACAGGCTCATGTGTTTGGATTTTAACTGATGATGGTGCTTGGCAATGTGGCCTTTGAGAGGTGACACCTTGCTGGAGATAGGGAAGTCACAGAGTGCAGTTTTTGAGGTCTGATAGTCCAACCTTGCTTTCTCCTCCAGCTTATTCTTGCCCTCTCTACCTTATAGTGATAGCTCTGACCTGAGTTTTTCTCCTGATTCTGTCCCAGGCTAAACATTGAGTTTAAAGATTACTTATATACCCTTTTGGGTTGGTTATGCCTTTCTACTTCTTTATTCCTTCTTTTTTTGGAATAGTAGTGTGTAACTCATGGCTATTCTACCACTGTATGTGTCATAATAATGATTGTTTTGATGTTACAGACTCACACTTAGTAGAAGTTTTCCTTGCAAGTCAGGTGGAGCTTTATGCTTTTGAATTGGTAAAAGAATGTGCTCAATTGAGAGTCAATGAATATTATTTTATAATATTATTTTGTATGATATTTTGAAAGGTATTCTGGATTAAAAGGGCTAGATGGATGGACCAAACAGTAGAAAACTCCTTCAAAATTCAACTTTGTCAGCAAGAAGACAAAGTATTTCAGAGTATGTACTATGTCCTTAAATATTTGACTTCAATAATTCACTCCCATTATAATGTATAAGAAAGGTCAAAATGTAATCTATGCTATTTGGAGATGGGACCTCGGAGAAATAATTCATTTAAATTATGTCATAATGTAGTTCTTCAATCCAGTGATGACCTGTGATACAATAGAAGGAGAGGGCTGTCTCTTTTCCCAGATATTAAACTATGCCACCTTGAGATTCACCAGAGTGTCACCTATAGCTGACTTAACTTTTAATATCCATTTCAGAACCATGAACATTTTTATTCTTTCAAACTCACTGGATATTGCTATTATTGAGAATATATCACATATCTAGCAAGATTTGGTTTCCTATGAAAATCTGACAAAGTTTTACTGTGAAAGTTTTACACTGTTTTAGCAGTGGATACAAAATAGCAATTTTGGGAGACATCCTAAAATCAGTAAATGCCATGAGACTGAATATTACAGGACTGCTTCTTTAACTCTGAAGAAGAATGGGCAGCTTAGTATTCCCCATGTGAAATTTTCTAACAGTGAACTAAATACGTAGCCTGTAATATTAACATGGGAAAACTTTGTGGTTGACATAGACTGTATATCTGAGTATTTATTCAAGCAATTACAAAGAAGTATTCTTTTTTCTGATAGGATAGGTAATCTGAACAATATGATAAACAATTACCCCTTTTTCAGGGGGATAGGTTTCATACACAGCCCACATAACAATTACCCATTAAATCTGTTCTTTACCATTTTCACATATGTAAGTAATGCATTCTGATTACACCTCTCTTTCCCATTAATAAACTCTCCTTCTCCTTACAAGTACCCTTTCCAATTGATGGAATTTTGTTTTGCTTTGTGGACTAGTAAGTTTAACTAGGGTCATCTGGGTGATCTTCAGTTTCGGTTCTGCACTGAAACCCCCAGTTGATTCACTGTATACAACTGGTGACTCCTCATTCACAAAAATTTATCAGTAGATGCTAGTTAAGCAGCAAAGACCTTTCGCTTGCACTCCTCCCTAAGCTATGGCTGGCTAGAGATAGGTCCATTCCTGCAAGGTTTCTTGCAGGAACGTGCAAATGCATTAACTTCCTGATTCTTCGAAGATCACATTTTATCTCTCTTTTCACTATATTGTTACTCTTACATTCTTACCATCTCCTATTCCACAATGTTTCCTGAACCTAAGAGGGAATCGATTTGCTCTATTTGAATTTGATGTGTTTAGCTTTGAGTATTTTTAGAGACCAGGAATCTAGAAAGAGGTTTCTGGGATGAGGGAGCCCTTATGGGAAAGGGAAAAGTTTAAAATAGGAAATATACTATTAAAAAGGGGGGCCATAGAAGTGGAAAGATATGAGCAGAGACATGGGTCAGAGGAGGTAAACAGGAGAGGGTTAAAGGGAGACTGTTGACCTAATGAAAGGGTATATTACAAATTTATATGAATATCCATTACCTTGTAATTCACTACATATATATATATATAATGTGTATGTGTTTGCATGTGTATAGTAATTTAAAAGTATGCACTGTCAAAAATTGGATAATGTTGCTCCTAGAAATCATGTATTATTAAACAAGAATCTCCTTAGCAGGTATTGGATAATTCCTTTTGTGTTTGGAAATGGAATCCTCAGAATCTCCTATCACAAAAAAGTGCTACAGGTTCTTGACATGTCCCTTGGTTGTCCACTGGAAATACATGATAAGGCACTGAGTAAAGAGTCAATCTCTGTTTCATACAAAAAAAAAAAAAAAGAAGAAGAGAAAACGTAATAATAAAAACACAGAAAAGTGAATTTCAATCATGGCATAATGTACAGAAACTGACCCTGGCTGACTTCCATGGTCATTTTTCTGTGCTAGGCTCAGGGTGGCAAAGTGAGTGGAGAGGTACAGAGTAAGGCTGGGGTGTTACCACTTTCAGGTAATAAGGACTTCTTCATCAGTGTCTAAAATTAGACATTCTACCAGCAGGGAGCAGCAGAGTTTCACAAAGGGAACTTTTAAGTAAGAGGGTGGTTAAAAAAAAAAATTAAGGGTCAATTTGAGCTGTAATGATCATATTCTTCAGCTCAGATTCTCAAAGTGTCACCTAAAGTGCTGGAAGAAACCTTGTCCCAATGCGAACTCCCCCTTGGACATGCTACAGTGTAGTAAAATCCCATGTATCCACTTCAGCAGCCCCTTCCTGGCTGGCAGTCACTGGGAGACCATCCTGAGGTTTCAAGTGTTACAGGAGGGAACTCAGTATGAGAGGACAGATGCCAAGACTTGTGTGCCCTTCATCTGAGACAGATGGCAGGATCTCAGCCCAAAGTCAGGGCAGTCTTTTGCTCTGCCTAGACATTACCCTGGGGCCTGTCTCCTGACCTTGGGCACATCTAGAAAGGCCTACTTCTCCTCCCTTGCTTCCCCTCCTCTCTACTGGCAGATCTGTCTTTAAGGTGAAGCACCTGTGTTCAATGCAATCTCAGTTGAAGCGGGGGGCATTCAGGATTGCCCTAGATGGAGCATCCTCCGCATGCTTGGGGAACTCTGCAGAATGACCCAAACTTACCTACCTCAGGTCACCCCTGTAAGGTGGCAGTTGTATTGGCTCAGTGTCATGATTCTCCTTCATTGAAGGATCTCTGAATCCTGAACTTCCAAAGGTCAGATCTGTGAAATGTGACCTTGAAGATCTTTATAGATACCCCAGATTCAAATGTATTTTTGAAAGGTCATGTAAAACACTGGTGCAGAAATCTTAAAAATTAATTTTGATGTACTTGCTGGCCTGCTCTAAGAAAGTGCTGCCAAGGATGGGCTGGCTGTATGAGAGAAATGAGAGTGGATTTTTCAACAACTCCATAAGAAAGAGTGTATTTAACGAACAAAACACCATACAGGAAAAAATTAGACACACACATCCCAATGGTTTTGGATTAGATTCTACTGAAATAGTAAGATGGAGACAGAAGTAAAACTTGGTAACTGAAAGAGAGGGAGGATGGAGATGAGGGTTCAATAGTCCACACACTGTTAAATCAGGCGTCAATAGTATTCTCTTAAAAGAAACAAGCTCAGTCGATGACTCAGTTAATGGAATATCCACATCTCTACCCATGTTTTAAGAAAGGAGAAAGGGGGCAACTCCCCAGCAGAAAACTGAGAAATTTAGGTTCATGAGCAAAGAAGTAGTGGAATCAGCTAGAGTTCCATCCTCCTTTTCAGTCTCCTGTTATATCCCAGGGCTTTACAGAATGTTCCCCACTAGTTCTCTAAGGTAAGTGCCATATGTAAGGGGTAAATTTGCATAGTTACTATTCACAGTTCCCAGAGGACCTGAGAGAATATAAGAGAACCCTGAGAAGCCCAGATGTGCTATGAACTCTCATGACCCAGAGCTCCGTAGCATCTGCATCATGGCGTGGACCTCCCTCTTGCTCTCACTTCTCTTTCTCTGCACAGGTGATCTGTCTAGGCTCAGGCTCAGGTTCACCCCTCCATAGGACCATAAGCTAGCCTCAGCTGGACCCTGAGTTCAGCTCTGGCATAGTGTTCATTTGGTCCCTAGGAATGGGTTCTTCATCCTTGTCTTCTCTTGCAGGTTCTGTGGCCTCCTATGTCCTGACTCAGCCTCCTTCAGCATCAGTGGCCCTAGGTCAGACAGTCACAATCACCTGTGCTGGAGATGGCCTTTCAAGTAAATATGTTCATTGGTACCAGCAGAAGTCAGGCCAAGCCCCTGTACTGGTTATATACAGTAATAGTAATCGGCCCTCTGCTATCCCTGATCGATTCTCTGGCTCCAACTCAGCGAACAAGGCCACTCTGACCATCAGCAGAGCCCAGGCTGAAGATGAGGCAGACTATTATTGTGACACATGGGTTAATGCTGATAAGAAGCACAGTGACACAGGCAGATGGGGAAGTGAGACAGAAAGTGATATGCTAGTGTGACAGAGGAAGCCCCTCCTACGTTTCTCTCTGCAGAATTGCTTCCCTCACCTTTGCCAGGTATTCCAGGTTCTACTTTAGTGATCCAGATGGAAATTGTTAGAATAGTGATTTATTTCCTGTAGAATATAGAATATATCATAACATCAGAAAATATATTTCCCCTTATTTATAGTTAAAGATTTATTTTTAAAGATTTTTATGATATGTTGACTAAATAAAATAATTCATTTCATTCTTTGTGAAATTGTCACACATTCACACAATCTGATTGTAGAATCTGGTTCATATAAACTATTTCTCTTATCCAGATCTATGAAGAAAAGTATTTTTATTTCATCAGTGAATTGGGTAAACCTTTGTGGAGCTCAATTGATGTAGGATTGTACTTCACAAGACAGCCTGTTGAATTGGCCACTCTTCTCTAGTAGACCCTTCTATGCTTCCAAGACTTACTTTTTCTACAAAGCCACATATGTGAACTGGGTAGTAAAATTGGGCATTAGACATTGATGTGTTAGATCCATGCACTACCTTCTCAAGTACCACAATAACAAACCCTTTCACAACAAAGTGTCAAAGGCAATCAAATGCTTTGCTCAACACCTCTGTGTAAATAGAATCAACAGTACATGAGGCAGACAGTTTGGATTGATGGCAGGATGGATGGATAGATGGATGAATAGTTACAAGAGGAAGCTAGGTATTAAAGAACTGAGTGAAAGTACAATTCCTGCTTAAACCATAATAAAGGTTCAATAAATGGTTGCTACAACAAAAAAAGAGGAAAGGATTGATAAATAGATATACAGAGAGATATATAAGTATGCAGCCATTATTCTGAATTCTCAGAAGAGATTCACAAATTTTCAAGAATCCACAGATGCAACTCTGTGCAAAGAATTACTTTTCCATATGAAATTTAATGTCTTCTCAAAGTTTTCAATTATGTGTATATGTTTATTGAAATACCTATATTATAATATTTTAAGTAAATATAAAACAAATAGTTGCAACACACTTTCTTTTTTATTAATTCTATATTTAATATAGTTATACAAGCTCAATGGTTAGGTATCCTCACTCCTTTCCTTCTTTCTTCCCTTCTCCCTTCTAGCTCCCCATCTTGCTCTCTCTCCCCCAACTCCTTCTCTCCCTCCCTCCTTATCCCCCGAACTTCATTATATCTGTCTAACCCCTTGCCTCTAAGGACCCTACTGCCTGAAGCCATATCCCCTGAGATCTGCACTAATCTGTGGCAGCTTGTTGCCATGACAGACATAGTGTCAGTCAGTTAAGGTCCAGCCACATTGCAGTGAAATCCTGGCTGCTGCAGCCCAGACTTGAGTGGAATATCTTGACCATTGAGTAACACACTATTCCTTAATGTGTGTTTTTTTAATGATAAGAATATTTTCAGCCTGACTTTAATAACAAGACAGAACTACATGTAGCACCTGCAGGAATGCAATTTAATATTAAACTACTCAAAACTAAGTAAAGTGAGGCTAGGGAGTGGTGTTTGCTCTCCAAGTATGAGGACCTATGTTTGATTTCCAAGAACCCCGGGAGGGAAATCTTGGTTTGGCAGTATGCTGTATTCCTGTAATCCCAGAGTTGGGGAGGCAGGAACAAGAGGATCCCGGTGGCTTGCTGAACATTCAGTCTAGCTAAATCAGTGATACCCAGCCTCAATAAGAAACCCTCTGGTGGCATATGTACTCCCTAATAGGTCGTTCCTAGTACCAAACCCACCCAGCCCACCTAGAGACGCTCATAGGTAAATCTATGTATTACCTATAGTAATTGCAAGGATTATAAACAGGAGGAATGGGGTTGGAGGGCTACACCAGAAACAAGGAGAGAAGTGACCATGTTACAGTAGAGAAAATAGGCCTCCATCAAGGACTGCAAGTAAGTAATGTGACACCTGGTTAAGTTCACAGACATCCGTTCCTGATCATTTACAACTAAGGGGGTATGATCTCACCAGAAGGGGAGGGCATATAGTCTGGCAGATAAAAAGTAACCATTTTGCAAATAGGTGATTGACCCCTCCCTCACTGAGGTTTCCAATTTTTATTACATCTACCCTTGAATGCGCTCTTATAATAAGACTCCAGTTTAACAGCTTTTTGTCTCTGGCCAGGGGATGACATACAGTGCCCAGCAGGATGGAGTGAAGGGCATTGCAGGAGCAGCAAAACTGCAAACGAAAATCAACAAACTACAATCCAGAACTTCAGAGACTATATATCAACCACCTAGAACTAGGCCAGACTAATCTCTCCCCATCCTGAATCTCAGGGACATTTGCGGAAGAGGTGGCGGTAAGAGTATAAGAGCAAAAGGATGGGAGGAGCAATGATTTGCAAGATACTCCACACAAGTTAGGGCCGAAGCAATCATAATTGGACTTGCATGCCCTGCGCAATGTCCAACACACTATTGACCTCACAAAATCTAGCATTTGCTAAAGGCACCAAGATCCTTGTAGGCAAGGGATTGGCAGCCACAGTAGTGTTCCTATGCTTAAGGGGAACACGGGAAAGGGTTCGAGGAAATGCCACTGGGTCTTGTATGTCATTGGAGAGGAGGGCCCAGAGGAGAGTCAAGGATGCATATTAAGGACTCTCTGGGAATTGGGGCTGGAGGCACTGGGGGATGGGGAGGGAGGGGTGAACGGAGGGGGAGCAAGGGGTTCAGGGGAGGAGGCGGGAGGGAGGGAACCAGTGTACCTATTAAGTTTGTGTGAGCAGAAATAATAATAAAAAGTGTTAAAAGAGAAAAAAAAAAAAAAGAAAGAAACCCTCTGGTGGGTCCCACCAGAAATAAGGAGAGAGGGGATCATGTTACAGCAGAGAAAATCGGCCACCATCAAGGACTGCAAGTAAGTAATGAGACATCTAGTTAAGTTCACAGACTTTTCTTCCTGATCATATGCAACTGAGGGGGTATGATCTCACGAGAAGGGGAGGGCACATTGTCTGACACATAGACTGTGATAACTTTGCAAATGGGAGAGTGACTCTCCCCTCACCATTGTCTCCTACTCTTATCCATCTACCTTTGAATATACTCTTATCATAAGATTCTAATTTAACAGCTTTTTATCTCTGGTCAGGGGGTGATATCCAATACCCATCAGGATGGAGCCTAGGGCATTGCAGGAGTAGCAAAACTTAAAAAAAATCCATAATTCAGAACATCAGAGATTCTATATCAACCAGCTAGAACTAGTCCAGCCTAATCTCTGCCCATCCTGAAGCTCAGGGAAATTTCCAGAAGAGGAAGTAGTAAGATTGTGATAGCCTAAAGATGGGGAGGAGCAACGATATGCAAGATACTACACAAGTTAAGGCTGAAGCAATCATAATAGGACTTTGCATGATCTTCACAATGACCAACATATGATTGACCCCATAAATTCTAGCATGGACTAAAGGCACTAAGATCTTTAGAAGCTAGGGAATAACAGCTGCAATATTGTTCCTGTACCTAAGGGGAACACAAGAAAGAGTTCTGCGAAATGCCACTGAGTCCTTACACCTCATCAGAGAGGAGGACTCAGAGGAAAGATTGACATACACATTAAAGGATGCTCCAGGGATGGAGGAGGGGGAAAAGGCACTGGGAGATAGGGAGGGAGGGGGGAAAGAAATGGGAAAAGAGGGGAGGGAGCAAGGGGATCCAAGAAGGGGTAGAGGGAAGGAGGGGATCGGTGTACCTATTATGTTTGTATGAGCGGAAACAAATAAATAAATATCAATCAATCATTCAGTCAATCTATCAAACAATCAATCAATAAAAGACTCAGCCCATAGTGTGAAAACCATTCATTGGGCAGGTGGATATGATGGAGAGAGCTATTTCAGTAATTTGACGCATTTTGACATATTTTCAGACTTGCAATCTCACAAGTGTGGATATGCTGTGGCCAGTTCCTTTTATTATTGGTACTGGCATGGATGTTCCTATTAAGCTGGACTGTGAAATGTAATTATTCCAATCAAGAATAAAACCCCATTTTTCCTGAAGTTGTTTGGTTTCTCTAGTCACATCAGCCACATGAAGAGTCTGTTGCAACAGGATCTCACTTATGAAGTACAGTGATGGAGAAGGTTCCTAGGGATTAACTAGGCAACTCACTCAGGGCTCCAGGAAGTGGAGCAATGCCTAGTTGAGATACAGGGTTGGAAGCTCAGAAATCTAGAGCACCTGTCATCAAACAATGCACATTTCAAGAAACTATAGACTCCATGCTCAAACCCATGAATGCAAGAAGATGGCTTCTGTGCAGCAATAGATTGGAGTAGTTGTCTTCCCCTGCATATCCCAGACCACATGTCATCAGGGTGATGCACATCTAGTTTTAAGATTGAGTATATTCCCTTCTGGGTCTGAGCACTGAGTTAGCTGTGCCTTTCAAATTATCCGTTTCTCCTTTGGGGAATAATAGTGGGCAACCGTTTCTACCACTGCTTCTGGAAAATTAATGACTGCTTGGATGTCACAAGCTCACAGCTAGTAAAAATTTGACTTGCACCTCAGATGAGACTATAGACTTTGAAATAAATAAATGAGCTCTATTGAGTGGTGATGGGTATATTTTGCATATGGGAGAAATAAGTGTTTTGAAAGAACAGTGCTAGAATGATAGTGGGCTGAAAACCCTCACATATTTAAAACTAATATTTCACTCCTGATGTTACCTTTGAGGAAGGTGGAAACATCATCTGACTAGAAATTCAGTGGTGTGACTTTTGGGAGCTAGTTCACATTAATGAGTTCATTAAGTATTTCTCAGATTCATTGACAACCTGTGATAAAAGAGAAGGGGAGAGTTGTCTCTCTTGCCATATCTGAACGGGTGTGAACTAGAGATTCTGCAGTGTGTCAACCGTAGCAAGAAGGGTCACAACATAAATATTCAGCCCTTTCACTTTGAACATTCTTCAGAACAATAAGCTGTTTTTGTTCTTTAAAATTTACTTACTGACATGTTTACCTACAGGTGTCAACCTGACAGTAGAAGTCTAGGACTGTGGGCACATTGTGAAGAACTAGTAGTCGAGTAGACCTACAGGAGATTGTCTAACTCACAGGGAAGGCCCAGCCAGTGGTTCATGGGACTAGACCTGGGCAAGTGGATAAACTGGTGGGAGTTGGTTAGTAAATTGGCTTTCTTCATTATACTTGACCAGACATGCTGGTATGACAAAATGAGGATTCTCTCTCTCTCTCTCTCTCTCTCTCTCTCTCTCTCTCTCTCTCTCTCTCTCTCTCTTTCTTTCTCTCTCTCTCTCTTCTCTCTCTCTCTCTTCTCTTCTCTCCTCTCTCTCTCCTCTCTCTCCTCTCTGTCTCTCTCCCAGGAGTTATGTAGATATGATATGTTCAATTCCCTTGGACCCTATTTTTGAAATGAGCTCTCCTGATAAGCAGAACTAAGAGATGTGACCAGACAATCATAGGCAAGAATAAAACCCCTTGTTTTCCTTCAGCTATTTGGTCATGAAACTATTGGGAACATGCAGAGAAGCTGCAACACTTGCTATCATTATTGAGAATATGACCGTTCCCTGAAAGGTCTTGTGTGGGAACCAGTGCCCACTCACACATCCATTCACTCACTCAAACACACAGCTGCTGGTTTTGATGAAAGCATGTTCCAGGCGTCCCCACCTCTGCCTCTACCCCCAGAAACTCGGCATAGGACCGGGAGATTGTCAGAAGCAGATCTCAGGTTTTTGGGGGGAGAAAAGGAACTTTTATAGACAAAGGCCAACAAGGCGCAAAACAGGCATCCAATTGTGTCACAGATCAATACATCCTACAGGTGCTAATGGTCAAGTTCAATGTCACTCAGCACAGGGGGCAGGTAGATACCTGAAAGCCAATTAGGGCTCTCTGTGAAGTGATCAGGTTATGCCCAAGACCCTTGCCCTCAGTGCCATCTTTAGTCCCATGTGCTCGGCCATGCCCTGGGGCATATCCTAGGTGGGCCCAACAGTCTTGCCTTTTAGCTAGCAAAGTTTTCTTTTAAAGGAGTTTCCTACTATTTCAGCAGGAATCATTTCAATTTTTGGAAACACTGAAAGGCCATGATAATGGATGTACTGGAAAATTTCATTGACTATGAAAAAGAAAGATTTGCTTAGGTATCCCCTTGTGATATTCTCTAGCAGCCAATGAGTTATGTAGCTCCATTGATATTTATTTTGAAAAACATTATGGCCAACCAAAATCATGTATCTGAGTATATTTTCAAGAAATTACAAACAACTGAGAGGAGGGCCCAGAGGAGAGTCAGGGATGCACATTAAAGGAGTCTCTGGGAATTGGGGCGGAAGGCACTGGGGGATGGGGAGGGAGGGGGAGGGGAGTGGTGAGGGGAGGGGGAGCAGGAGGTTTGGGGGGATGAGGAAGGAGGGAGGGAACCAGTCTACCTATTAAGTTTGTATGAGCAGAAATAATAATAATAATAAAAAATCAAATGAAGAGTGAAAAGCAAAAAAAAAATTACAAATAACTGTACTGCACTATTTATGGGAGGATAAGGTCAATTGAAAACTACGATAACCATTAATTCACCTCACTTTTGCAGGGGCATACAATACAAATGGAATTCACTTCAAAAATTATCAGTTATTTGTTCTTCACCTTTTTCATACAAGCAAACAGTGCATTCTGATTATATCTATCCATGTCATAAATCAGTCCAATTTCTTGTAAGTCCCTTTTCCATAGTCATGAAGTTTTGCTTAGTTTGTGGTTTAATGAGCTTAACCATCAATAGTAATGTGACCTTGAGTTTTTGCTTTCTATTAGAGTACAGTGCGCTCATCTGCAAGTCATGACTGATGATTGTGTTTCCCCAGAATCTTTGTAGCTGTTAGTTAGGCAGCAGGGATAATTTCCATCTATCTTGTCTAGCTACAGAAGGGTTCATACTGCACTTACCTATAGAAAAACACAACAGCACTAAGTACATAATTCTTCAACAATGATATTTCAATTTCCTTGTCACTGTACTTTTGCTCTTTCATTGTCATTTCCTATTCCATCATGATTCCTGAAAATCAGATAGATTGGTATAATTGTCTTTATGAACTAGCATTTAACCACATGTATTCATAGTTCCTTAAGCAGAGATAGTTTTTGTACTCATCAACTTTTACTTCAAAGAGAGGATGTTGTGATGAAGTCTGAGAATAGCATTTGTGTGTGGATATAAATACAACAAAAGTAGAATGTAACCCAGAATGGATGACACTTTCTTTCCATTATCACTAAGGAAATGTGGATGTTACCACTAAGTTTTACTTTGGTGTGTTTAAATCTGAATGACTGCAGAAACTTGGAAACTAGAAGAAAAAGGCCAGTTGTCTTGGGCATCAGGAGGCATTAAGAGAAAAGGAAATAAAGAATATATGAATTATAATATTAGAGAAAGTTCCCTGGAAATGGAAATAAATAAGCAGATAAGTATGAGAGAAGATATACAGAGGACAGGGATGATAGAAGGCTGCCCAAATCAAAGTCTGTATTAAAAGTCATAAGTGGACTGGTGAGATAGCTCAAAGTTAAGACTCTGCCTCACAAGCAGAAGGTCCCAAATTCAGACTCCAGGTCCCATGTAAAAATGTCGGGTGCAAACAACAGCAAGCTTGCACTTGTGGCCCTGGTGGGAAGAGCCTTGAAAATCTTACAGTGAACCAGAAGGAGGTAGAAGCAACCCAGGATGATTCATGAAGTCACCCTTGGTCATCCACAGGGAACATAGTGCCCTCTGATGCACACGTGCACACACACACACACACACACACACACACACAAATGCACACTTAAATGTATAAACAAATGTCATAGGGAAATGCTGTCTTTTAGCTCACTTAAAATTACATATATATTCATGTGTAAAAATTAAATATATATAAATATTCAAATGGATATACTATGTAAACCTAGACCAAACCTGGATAATGTTACTTCTAAAAGGCATGGATTAGTAAAAAGCATGGATCTTCCTCCCCCAAAATGTTACAGGTACAGGTCCACTGGAAATATACTGTTGCAGTTCACTTGCATGGTTGCTGATAAATCACCATCAAAGGGCTTAAGGGAACAAGGGGTTTATTTTCTTATGACAGTCTGGGTATAGTCTGTCCAGTTTGATGGGAGAGCATGCACCAACACGTAGCCGAGGGAACTGGCCGCACTATCTCCACATAATGGCTTGGACAATCCTTACATGGCAGAACAGCATGTCTGGCCAAGTGTACACAAGGATGCCAACTTCCTCAACAGGCTCTCAGTATTTTATTCATCCGTTCAGGGCCTAGTCCCACTCACCACAGGCTGAGCCTTTCCCATGAGCTAGACAATCTCTTGCAGGTTTGCTCTAGGCTTAACCCAATCACTAATTCTCCACAAATGTGCCCGAAGCTCAAAACCCTCAACTGTCAAAACCCTCAACCTTTGCCTGACTCTGACATATACAATAACAATATGTGTTATAGTCTCAATCATTGATTCAAGAAAAATAAACTCAGAAAAAGAAAATTTAAAAAAACAAAAAGTTGTAATTCACTCACAGAATGAGAAGTAGGATCTAACTTTAGCCTCTATCCCTACATAGCAGTTTTCAGTTCTCTGTGCTGGTCTTGGAGTTGCAGAGTGTATTGAGTGGGTGCAGAGCGAGATTGGACTGCCTGTCCACTCTCAATTAAAAAAAAAAAAAAAAAAAAAAAAAAAAAGGCCTCTCTGGTCAGTGGGAGAAGGGAAGCACCTCCTCTTACACACTCCACCAGCAGGGGGCAGCAGAGCTTCAGATAGGAGCATTCAGCTGAGGGACGGGCTGTCCATGGGGAGTTGGAGAGGGTCCAGTCCAGGAGAGTATTGAAGTTTTGAGGGTTCAGTTTGAAAGTCAATTACCACACTCTGAATCTGAGAATGTCATAGAATCATCCTAAGATATTGTGAGAAACCTGACCTCAACTGGGAAATATTCTGTAATAGAACAATCATATATATTCACTTCAGTAGCTCCTTCCTGGCTGACAGTCACTAGAGAGACAATTCTCAGATCCAGATGCTGAGGAGAGAGCTCAATGCGAAAGGACAGATTACAGATCGTGTATCCTTCACCTATGACAGAAGACAGGGTCTCTGCCCATATGGAAATTTCATACACTTTCTAGAAATTATCTTAGCCTCATTGGACGCCTCTAGAGAGGCCTCCTCTTCTCTTGCCTCCACTCTCCCTTACAGACTGATTTGCAATTAAACTGAAACACCTGTGTGCAGTTGCCATCTCAGGTAAGAAGGGTGTATTCATAGCTTTCCCCCAGATGGAAATTCTACAATATGGGGGACTCTAAGAAATGACTTAGGCTTGCCTTGCTCAGATCACACCTGAAAACCGTTGGCTATATTAATTCCTTGACTGTGGGGTCTCTGTCCTCTGACCTTTCAGAGTTCAGCTCTCTGAAACTTGGAAGCTCTTCACATGGAACAAAAGGACTGAAGTGTGTTTCTCATGGAGGTGTTTACTCTGACAATTTCAAACATCATGCAAAACACTGGTTCGGTTTTTTAATAATGAATATCTGATGTTCTCAGAAAAGTAGTGTCAGAGAAGGAATGGCCTATATGAGAGAATTAAGATTGCCTGTTTGGTGACTCAATACGCAAGATTTTACCAGAGAAACCATCACATAGGAAAGGAATTCATACACATAATAATTATATAGGATTACATTCTATTGAAAAAGAAAGAAAGGTATAGGATTGGGCCTTGATAACAGAGAGAAAGATGGAGATGAGGGATCCACAGTCCATATTCTGTGGAGTCAGGTGTCAATGGTGTTCTTTTAAAAGAGCCAAACTCGGGTCTGGGAAGATAACTCAATTGTTAAAGTCTTTTATTCCTAAGGAAAATGGATGTCTGTTTGGTCCCATACATCCACATAAAAATGCTGAGAGATATGACAGCTATCTTTAATTGTGGCTCTAAAAGGTAGAGCTTTTAAAACTTAGAGCAAATAATAAGGAAGTTGTACAACTCAGAATGACTGTTAACAGTAATGTGTCACTACTGGGGCTCCACAAGCAAACAATCTCTAGTGCCTTGTTGTACATAGGAATACACACACACACACACACACACACACACACACACACACACACACATGAAACAGTCCTCAGCCAAACTTACAAAATATTGATAACTCTACACATGACAGAAGACATGGTTTAAATCTCTGTGAGGAAAGTATAATAAGACACTGTAGAAGGTGAGGATCATTTTCCTGAGAAAAGAAACACCTGAACAACTCAGAGTCTACCCTCTTATTAAATTTATGTTATACACCACAGCTTGGAAGATTGTTTTTCACAACCCCTCCATTGTACTATCTGCAAAGGAAGCTATTTGCATAGTCACTAACCATTCACCTCCCCCAAAGGACACAAAAGAGGATAAGAGAAGCTGAGGAGTCCAGATGTTCTGAGAACCTCAAGACTGAGAGCACCATAGCATTTCTATCATGGCCTGGACATCCCACGTGCTCTCACTTCTTGTACTCTGCTCAGGTGATCTGTCTAGGATCTACCTCTAGATTATTCATACAAAGTACCTTAACCTGGGGACCCTGAACTCAGTGGCTCCTGGGAATGGTCCACTCATCCTCAGCATCCATACCTTCTCTTCTCTTGCAGGTTCCATGGCCTCCTATGTCCTGACTCAGCCTCCATCAGCATCAGTGGCCCTGGGGCAGACAGCCACAATCACCTGTTCTGGGGAAAACCTCTCAAGTAAATACTATGTTTATTGGTACCAGCAGAAGTCAGGCCAAGCCCCTGTACTGGTTATATACGAAGATACTAAGCGGCCCTCTGCTATCCCTGACCGATTTTCTGGCTCCAGCTCTGGGAACCAGGCCACTCTGACCATCAGCAGAGCCCAGGCTACAGATGAAGCCACCTATTACTGTCAAATAGGGGGCAGCACTAATGAGCACAGTGACCCAGGCAGATGGGGAAGTGAGACACAAAGTCCTTCCCTGTTATTACAGCAACAACTTCTTCTGCAGGTGTCCTTGCAGTGTTGCTGTCCCTGCATTTGCCAACAGTGTAAATATTACAGCAACTCAGTGATTCAGATGGGAACTGGTAAATATTCCTTTCAGTCAAAAGACTGAACAGTGTTTGGAATGTAGAATCTAAAATATATGTTGATTACCTATGATATGTTCATTATCTATGACTTACCCCACTAACATCCCTTCCCACCATTTCCATTTTTCCTGCCATACATTTTCTTCCCTCTCCTGTTTCTCCCTATATTTGTAACTGGGTTGCCTCTGAAATTCCCAAACTAGACAGTGTTTGATCAACTGTCAGGGTCCATATGACATACAAATGACCCATCAGTGGGCTGACTTTAGATTATGGAGCTGCCAAGTCTCTTTGTCTTATATTAATCCTATGAAGTCTGTCAGGTTAGCAGCATGTCTGATGGGACCCTCTATGTTGAATTGCAAAGTGTGTGTTAGGCCAAGTATTATAGAACTTTAGTAGTCGTAGACTGTTGAAGTCTACCTGCATGGTTGCTAACAACTACCACCAAACAGATTAAGACAAACAGGGATTTTATTCTTTGTTATGATAGGCTGGTTACAGTTCCTCATCCAGTGTATCAAGAGAGCACACAGGAACACCAGGGCTGAGGCAATTGGCCACTCCATCTCTTTATCACAGCTGAGAAAAGGGCAATCCTTACTTGCCAGACCAGCATGGCTGGCCAAATATACACAAAGATGCCCCTTTCTCATACAGATCCCTTCATTTTATTCACCTGCCAGTTGACTAGTCCTTTCCACCATGGGTTTGGTGTTCCCCATCCACTAAACAGTCTCTTGCAAATTGTGTCGGTCTTAACTCTCTACAAATGTGCCCAGAGTAAAAACCTTCAACTTTCAAGATGACATCTGTACTTAACTATGACATAGACCCAGTTCATTGAGCTCTTGGGTATCAAAATTCTAAAATGAATGTGTGATGTCACCTCTCCCTGTGCTCTAGTTCTTACATTTTTCTTGCATCCTCTTCTCCAGGGTTCCCAGAACCTTGGAAGGAGAGACAGTTTTGATATTCTGAATAGGCCTGAGTGTTCACAGACAGTATTAGTTTATATTATGTCTAATTGTAGTTTTCTGAATTACACATCTTGCATTGAATATGAATCATTCTTGGTTGGGTGCTGAGTGCTTCTTTGATGATTTTCCACTACCTCTTCTACCCAAGGACTTTCTGTGGCGGAGGAGGTGAGGTCACCTACATGTACTGTTCATGACCTAGTACTCCATAGTCACTTATTTTCTGAATTTTGACCAGCTGTGTTTATCTGTTATTAACACCTTCCAGTGCAGAAAGAAGATTCTATGTTGAGTGCTGATTACTCTTCCAGTCTATAGATATAACAGTTTTTAAAAGGAAATTTGATTTAGTGATTTAGAGCTAAAGTTTGTAGCTTTAACTCCACGTAGTGCCTATGTTCTCCTCTTTCAAATAATCTTGTTCTAGGTTACAGTATAAGGAATGAGATATCTGCTGAAAAGTGTGCCTTAAATTTAGTCAGAAAATGGTGGGGTGATCCCTTGCCATTCATACCACTATTATTCTGGTGATCACATTCTTAGAGATTTAATTGTTATTTTAGCTTGTAGTTTTCAGAGATTGGAGAGATAGTTCATCATTGCCCTCCCTGCCCCCAGTCACTTGCACGGTAATTTTTGGTAATATGAACACTGTCCAACAAGGAATAAGCTTTAAGACTGGTTCCAACTGGTGTATTAATCTATATCCTGTGATCCACATGTATGCCATCTTCTGTAATATAGTCTTATTGCTCATTTTATGGGGGCAACTGAGAGCAATGTCAAAAGCCTATATTATTTCTAGAGTTCCTGATGCTTCACTTACTAATAAAATATCAAGGAGCATCATACACCTGTTACTTCTAGTATTGTTGAAATGCTTCTGGTTTCTAGTTGGAGTATAACTGAGCATTTTTTTTTTGTTTTGCCCTGTCTTCTTTTCTGAATTCCCCTTAATGGAGCATGTCCATTCTTTTTCTTTTTTATAAACTAAAATATTACTTGGCGTAGTAATAATATAGGGAGTGTCTATGTGATTTACTCAACATCCTTAGTATTTTTCTAAGGGTGTATTAATTGAACAAAATAAACATTTTCTTAGACAATAAATTTCATACATGTATCAAATCCATTTTGACTATTTTCATACTCGTGTAGGATAAAAACTACTAAGAAAACACTGATGATTTTAGGTAATCTTTTCGTAGTCTAATGGGTATAGAATTGGGGTTGAGATGGTACATTGTAATATCTGCTACTTTATCTATTGTAAACCCCTTTCTGATTTTGTCACGTATTTTTGCTAGATTACACATATTTAAAGTTGGCAATATAGTTTGAATGTAGACATTGAATAGTTAGATGCATGCAATATAATAACAGACCTTTTAAAATCAAAGTTCTAGTGAAGATTAAGTGCATTTCCCGACCTCTTCTGAGGGAATAGAATCCACAGGACGAAGTATGTGGATGAATGGATGAAGTTGGTAGGTGTATGACCCGATGGATGAGTGGATGGATGGAAGAGGAAATGGCTGATAAGAAGATACATAAAGAGTTACATCAATATGCAGTCCTCTCTCAGTACTCATGGAAGAGTGGATCCAAAAATCTTCAAAGAAACCAAACCCACAGATGCTGCTCTCTTCATGGTGTATCTTTGCAGATAACACATGATATGCTTTCATACATTATTAATTATCCCAAAACACCTATATTGTAATATATGAAGTTGTTACACTCTATTTTTCAGTAGTAAACAATAAAAAGAAAATTTTCTCTCCAAATACATTAGCAAGACCCGGGTGTATGTAGCATGTTTAAGAAATACATGTTAATAATAAATGATCCAAAAATAATCCAATGGTGGACTAGGGTGTTGTGTTTGCAATGTAACTGTTTGTATCTACCATAACACAAAGGAAAATAGAATTTGTTTTGCCTTGTGATACACGATGTAATCCCAGAACTGGATGGGCAGATACTAGAATATCCCTGGGGCTTTCAAAATATCTAAATATCTTGTCTAGCAAAAGCAGTTCATTCTTATATTGTACGAAGAGGTAGTGTCGCAAAAGGAAGACAAAGAAAATTAACATGTTCACATACACATGTGCGTGTAGGCACAAACAATTGTGTACATATGAACATGTAGAAAGATGTGCACAGAAATGCACATCCTCCTGTGTTGCATAAAACTGCACTGGGTACAGCTCATAGAAGACAGTTGATTAAACATAGCTATAAATATGCACATCGGTCATCACAACATTTCTACTTACATGTCTCTAAGACTTAATCCTGATTCCAGAACTGAACAAAAAAGAGGAACAAAATGATCACTCCAGATGGACTCCTCATGCTCAGTAAAATAGTCAGCATCACAAATGCAGGGAGATCACACTTTCTCTCATCTGTGGAATTAGGTCGAAACCCAAATATACCATAATAAGAGGATTTATTTGGGTGTGGGAATGAAGAGAACAGCAGCAGGAGATGAAAGGGCTAAAGAATAAAAAGGACCAAAGGATTCCTGTACCCAGAAGAGCATGTATCAATATTTATTACTCTGTGAAATTAATAAATGCAAATAAAATAAAAAACAAACATTAATATATGACAAAATGGAATCTTGAAGAAGTAAGTAGAAATAGACTTTATGAAGATAAGATGACATGACCTCACATTGAGTTTATTATGCTTCTCTAATTCTCTGTTCCTTCTTTTGAGAATAATAGTGTGTTACTCTTATCTTTTCTAACACTGCTTCTGGGAATTTATTGACTCCTTGGAAGTCACAGGCTCACTGCTAGTGAGATCTTTAGCTGCACCCAAGATGAAAGTTTAGACTTTGAATTCATAAAGAAATGGCTCTATTGACAGACAATGAGTATATATTGCAAATGGGAGAAATAGGTGTTTGGGAAAAACAGGGATAGAATGATAGTGGGTTGACCATTCTCTCATACATCACACCAAAACTTTACTCTTATTTTTAGGTTTAGGAAGGAGAAAACATAATCTGAATATGAAATTCTGTTTTGGGACATTTGAAAAATAAGTCATATTAAATGAAGTCATTAAATCCCCTCTAATCTGTTGATGGCCTGTGATATAAGAGCATGAAAGAATGTCTCTCTCACAAAATGCGAACTGATGACACTTGAGAAACAGTAGAATGTCACTCACAGCAGGAAATGTGTCAGCATAAATGTTTAGTTTTCATCATTTATTTTAAAATTCTGCATAACTGTAAGCCAAGCTTTCATTCTTTAAGTTCCTTGCTGACATACTTGAATACAGGTATCAACCTGACAATAGAAGCCTAGAGATGTGGGCACAGTTTGGAGAATTAATAATCGAATTAAACTCTGAGGAAACCTACAGAAAATCATTGAGCTGAGAGGGAAAGCTCAGGTAATGGTGCGTGAGACTAGATCTGGCACAAAGGAATAAATTGGAGGTGATTTGGTTCAAGCAACAGGTATCATTCGTTATATTTGACCAGACTTACTGGTCTGACAAGTGAAAAATCTCTCTCTGTCTCTTTCTCTGTCTCTCTGTCTCTCTGTCTCTCTGTCTCTCTGTCTCTGTCTCTGTCTCTCTCTCTCTCTCTGTCTCTCTCTCTCTCTCTCTCTCTCTCTCTCTCAATAGCTATGTGGAATAAAAACCCTTGTTTTCCCATCATGAATATGTTGGGAACATGCAGAAAAACTGCAACACTTGTTGTTACTGAGCACACTGACCATCACCAGGAAAGCTTTTCCTCTTAGCTAAAAGTTTTCTTTTGAAGGCGTTTTTCACTTTTTCAGCAAGAAAGTTATTTTAACTTTGTGGAACAGTGTAAGACCATGATAATGGCTATACTGGTCAATTTCTTTGACTGTGAAAAAGAATGATCTGCTTAAGCTGCCCCTTGTGATATTACCTAGTTGTGAATGAGATATGTAAGTCCATATAAATATATTTTGGAAAACATTATAGTCAATAAGAGGAGGTGGAGGCGGTCGATGGTGGTCCCCGAATTTGCCCGTGGTTCTACACACACACACAAACACACACAATTGAATAAATAATAAAAAATTTTAAAAATCATGCATCAAAATATGTATTTCAGAAAATACAAATAACTGTGCTATTTGTGATAGAATAAGGCAGGTGAAAACTACAGATAACATTGATTCCCCTCTCTTTTCCAGGGGCGTATATTTGCAATTCTTTTCAAAAATTATCAGTTAAATTTGTTCTTTGCCATTTCAATGCATTCTGATTATATTTATCTGTGCCATTAGTCAACCCACATCCTTTATATAAATTCCTTTCCACAGTCATAAAATTTTGCTTTGTTTTATTATTTAATGAACTTGACCATGGACGAGTGTGTGATCTTGAGTATTGGCTCCCACCACTGAGTCACAATCGATGACTGTATTTCCCCAGAATCTCAATATATATTAAGTGGCAGGAATAATTCCCTATAGCTAGCTACAGACAGGTTCATTTCTGTAGAACCTCCCTATAGGAAAGCACAATGGCACTTAGTGCAAAATTCTTCATGGATTATGTTTCAATTTCATTGTCATTGTATTTTAGTTCTTACATTCTTGGCATCTCCTGTTCCACCATGATTCCATAAATTTAGAGGGATTAGTATAAATGTCTTTATGGTTTTATACTCAACCGTCATTTATTCTTAGTTCCTTAAGGAGATATGTGTTTTTCTATTCATCACCTTTTACTTTAAAGAGAGTTTTCTGTGATGAACTCTGAAAGTAATATTTATCTGTTGCTAAAAATGATAAATGAGGAGAATGACAAGCACACATGATTTTGTTGCCTCATATCTGGATACTAGTACTAAATTTTACTTTGGTGTGCTTAACTTTGAAAGTCTGCAAAAGTTATGAAATTAGGAAAAGACTGCAGGGAATGAGGAGCCCTTATAAGAAAGGAAAATGTGGAATACATGTAAAATAATATTACAGAAGAGTTCTTGAGTGTGGAAAAATAGCAGGTTAGTGAGTGGGAAGACGTACTGGAGAGGGAAGTTAGAAGGATACCCTAATGAAAGGCTACACTGAAAAGCATAAGGAAACCCACTATCCTATGATTCAATTAAAGTGTGTGTGTGTGTGTGTGTGTGTGTGTGTGTGTGTGTGTGTGTGTGTAATTATTATAATTGAGAGGCTATGCAACCTGGATCAAGCCTGGATAGTGTTACTTCTAGAAAGCTGAGTGAGATTCCTAAAAAAAGTCCCAGTAGCTTACATGCTGTTCCTTCTTTTGAAATGTCGACAGGAAGAATGCAGAAATTCCTCCCACAAAATGTGGGAGGC
Source organism: Typhlomys cinereus (assembly GCA_023101885.1). NCBI lineage: Eukaryota > Metazoa > Chordata > Mammalia > Rodentia > Platacanthomyidae > Typhlomys > Typhlomys cinereus. The sequence continues at coordinate 3,608,384 of JALPQD010000107.1, forward strand.
CCATGCTAGTTTTCTTGGTTGTCCACTGGAAATATACAATAACAGTCTGTGCTATAATCTAAATACATGATTCAAGAAAAAAAAAAAGCCTGAGAAAAAAGAATTAATATTAGAGAACGTTGAGGTTCACTCACGGAATAGGATGCAGGAATTAACCGTAGTCTCTGTCCCTACACAACTCAGTTGTCAGTTCTCTGTGCTGGGCTTGGAGTTGCAGAGTGTATGCATCAGGTGCAGAGAGAGGTTGGAAAGCCTGTCCACTCTCACTAAAGAGGACTCTGTGCTCAGTGGGAGAAGGGAAGCACTTAATTTAGACACTCCACCAACAAGGGGCATCAGAGTTTCAGATAGGAACATTCTCAGGGTAGTTGTAGGGCTCTCCATGCATAGTTGAAGGAGGAATGACATTCCAGGGTAGAATAAAGTTTTCATAGGTCAGTGTGAAATGGAGAGATCATGTTCTGAGTCCAAGATTCTCATGGTGTCATCCCAAGGTATTGTGAGAAACCTGGTCCAAGTGAGAACCTCAATGAGGAAATGTTGCACAATAGTACATTCCCATAGATCTACTCCTCCAGTTTCTCATGGATGACAGTCACTGGGGAGACCACCCAGAGATCCAGGTGCTGATAGGATAGATGAAAGGACCTGTATGTACTTCACCTAGCACAGATGACAGGGTTGCTGCCCATAAGGCAATGTCACACACTTTCTAGAAATGATCCTAGCTTCACTTGTGCATCTTTACAGAGGTCCCTCTTCTTCTCTTTCTTCTTATCTCCCTTACTGACATATTTGCAATTAAACTAAAACATCTTTGTTCAGGTGCAATCACAGCTGGGAAGGATGAACTCAGGGATTTTCCCATGGATGGACCAGCACAATATGGGAGACTCTAAGAAATGATCAAGACATTCCTGATCAGGTCATATCTGAAAACCCCTGGCTTTTTAATTCCTTGATTGTGGGGTCTCTGTCCTCTGACCTTCCACAGCTCAGCTTTCTAAAACCCTGAATGGAAAGCTTTACACACACAATGTAAGGCCTAAAGTGTCTCATGGAGACCTTTATTCTGAAATATAATGAGACCATGGAAAATACTTAATCAATATTTGTTTAATAATGACAATCTGATGTTCTTCTTAGTCTATTCTCAGAAAGTAATGTCAGAGAAGGAACTGACTCCATTAGAGAAAGGAGACTCCCTGTTTAGTGACTCTGTAAGCAAGAAGATTTCACCAAAGGAAATGTCACGTGGGAAAGGAATTCACACATATCATAATGATGATTTGAAAATGAGAGAAAAGGAAAGAAGTGTAACCTGAAAAGTCTGAGAAAAAGATGGAGATGAAGGGTCAATAGTTCATATTCTCTGGAGTCAGGTGTTAACAGAGTTCTCGTAAAAGAGACAAACTCAAGATCCGGGAAGATCTCTCAATGACACAAGTCTTTCATTCATAAGGAAAAGGATGTCTGTTCAGACCCCTTCATTCCACATAAAAATCCTGAGAGATATGACACCTGCCCATAATTGTGGCTCAGGAAAGCTGGTAAAAAGTAGACCAAAGCATAAGAAAGTAGTACAACGGAATGACTCCTGATGTCACTGTGTTACTACTGGGCCTCTACAGCCAAGCAAACTCTAGTATCTTCTTCTACATACACGTGTGCGCACACACACACACACACACACACACACACACACACACTCACACTCACACATCCATACAGTCAATCCTTGGATAGACATCTGGAATTTTGAAAACTCTACCAAGTGTGGAGGCAGGAGACATAGTGTAAATCTTTATCATGAAACTATAATGATGTGCCATAGAAGCTGAGGATAATTTCCCTGAGACAAGAAACATCTGAACAACTCAGAGTCCAACCTCCTGTTCATTCTTTTGTTATACTCTATGGCTTGGATGACTGGTCACCACTAGCTCTTCATGGTACACTCTGCAGGGGAAGCTATTTTGCATAGTCACCAAAGATTCACTCTCCCATAGAACACAAAGAGGAAAAGAGAAACTTGAGGAGTCCAGATGTTCCGTGAACCTCAAGATCAAGAACACGTTAACAACTCCATCATGGCCTGGACCTCTCACCTGTTCTCACCTCTCTTCCTCTTTTCAGGTGATCTGTCTAGGATCAAACTCTGAGATCCTCCATTCCAAAGACTTAACCTGGGGGAACCTGAACTCAGTAGCCCTTGGAAATGGACCACTCATCCTCAGCATCCATACCCTCTCTTCTCTTGCAGGTTCCATGGCCGCCTATGTCCTGACTCAGCCTCCGTCAGTGTCAGTGGTCCCGGATCAGATGGGCAAAATCACCTGCTCTGCCGACAAGCTCTCAGATACCAGCAGAAGCCAACCTAGCCCCTGTACTAGTTATTTCTGAAGATAGTGAGGGGCCCTCTGCTATCCCTGACCAATTTTTTGACTCCAGCTCTGGGAACAAGGCCACATTGACCATCACCAGAGCCCAGGCTGCAGAGCGGGCCACCTATTGCTGTCAAAGATGGGACAACACTAATCAGGTGCACACTGAGATATCATCTCATCCAGGTCAGGAGGGAAAAATCTACAATACAACAGCAGTGAATGCTAGAGAGGATATGGATAGAAAGGAACTCCCATACGTTGCTAGTAAGAATGCAGGATAATAAAACAACTCTGGAGATCAGGATGGCTATTTCTAAAAATGTTAAGGATTGAAATGCCATATGAACCTACATTTTTCAACTGGGAATAATCCCCCATAATGGAGCAATTCATTACAGTAATACAAGCATAACCATGTTCGCTACAGCAGTATTTACAAAAGCAAAGTCAACACAAATGCCCAACAGTTGACAAATAAATAATGAAAATGTGGTAACGTGTATATAATGGAATACTACTCAGGAACTAAAAAAGATGAGTTAATGAAATTTGCTAGGAAATGGATGGAATCAGAAAAAAGTCATATTGAGTGAGGTATCCTAGACGCAGAAATTTCGACAACTTATATACTTACTGATAAGTGGATTCTAGTTCCAAACCCACTTAATGACATATTCAAAGATAAATTTTTGTAATATGCACTGTAATCACAAAAGATTGTAAACAGTTAGGAAGGAGAACAAAGACCTCAACAGAAAGGAAATATGGAAACACACTTCATTAGAGAAAATAGGCAAAGTCAAATATTGGATAAAAATAATGAGACATCTAGTAATGTCTCACTTTCACTTCCCTTCCTGGTCACTTGATACTGAACAGGTTTGATCTCACTGGTCAGGGCACACATAGGGACCTGCAGATAAATGATAATGATCTGGCAAATGGGGCAGTGTTCCTCCCACCCCGGAATCTGCTGTGTTCTACTCCTATTCTTCTATCTACCTTTAAATCTCCTCTTATATTAAGATTTTCATTTAAACAGTCTTCTATCTTTGGTTAGGAGGTGACCTTCAATGCCAATTGGGATGTAGCCAAGGGCAATGCAGGAAAAGCAAAATTGAAAACAACAAACCATGATTCAGAACACCAAAGACACTACGTGGTTCACTTTGAACCAGACCAGCGAAATTTCTGCCCATCCTAAAGTTCAGGGAACCTTGTGGATGACAAGGAGTGACAAGATTTAAAGAGCCTACAGATGAGGAGGACCATCGATATGGAAGATACTCCACAGAAGTTAGGGTTACAGCAGCCAGGATTGGACATTGCCTGACCTGCATGATAGCTGACATGTCAAAGTCTAGCAGGGATCACAGGGGAGAAGGATTCAGGCAGTAGGATCCTTAGAAGCAAGGGATCAACAGTCATAACAGAGCTCCCATACTAACACCGAACCAAAGAAGGGGCCCTGGTCTATGCCACAGAGTTCTGAACTCTCACATATATGGATGCTCCAGGAGATGGGCAAGAGTAAGGAAGAGGAAGTTAGATACAAGTGTCCACCTTACGAAAGAATCCTAGGACTGTGGATACATTTCTGAAGAATTTAGAGTCGAGTTAAATTCTGAGCGGACGTACTGAAGATAATCGAGGTGACAGGGAAAGCCCAGGCATTCGTGATTGGGACTTGAACTGGGGCAAGTGAACAAGTTGGAATAGACTTAGTTAAGGAAATAGACATCCTTCATCATACTTGACTAGACATGCTGGTCTGACAAGTGACAATTGTCTCTCTCTCTCTTGCTCTCTCTCTCTCTTGCTCTCTCTCTGTCTCTCTGTCTCTCAGTAGCTATGTGGATATGGTATGTTCTGTTCCTGTGGATCCGATTTTTGAAATTAGCTCTCCTGCTAAGCTGGACTAAGACATGTGGCCATAAAATCATAAACAAAAATAACAACCCTTGTTTTGCCTCCAGCTATTGATCATGAATAATTGGAAACATACAGAGCAATTGCAACATTCACTATTATTGATGAGCACACTGACCATGGCCAGGAACACTTTTCTCTTAGCTAGAAAGTTTTCTTTTGAAGGAGTTTTGCACTGTTTCAGCAAGAAACTTATTTCAACTTTGGGGGACAGTGTAACATCATGATAATGGACATATTGGACAACTTCACTGATGTGAAAAAGAATGAGCCCTCTCTCCCTATCTGGATTTTAGCAGTAAAGTTCACTTTGGTATGTTTAACTTTGAATTTCTACAGAAACTATTAAACTACAAAAAGACTACTGGGTATGGGGAGCCCTTTGGGGAAAGGGAAATGTGGATTTTATGTAATGTAGTATTAGAGAAGAGTGCCTGAATGTGGAAAGATAGAAACAGATTAGTGAGTTGGAAGATGTGCTGGAGAGGGAAGGTGGAAGGCTGCCCTAATGAAAGGCTACATTAAAATGCATATGGAAAGCCAATCTCCTAAAACATATTTAAAGTAGTACTTACATACATCTGTGTGTGTGTATATATATATATAATTATTGACGCGGAGATACTATGCAAACCTGGATCAAACCTGGATAATGTTGCTTCTTAGTGATATGGATTTTAAAAAAATTCTCAGCAGCCTATGTGCTGTTCTTTCTTTTGAATTGTTACACAAGGAGACCACAGAGACTCCTCCCACAAAAAGTTACAAGCACATTCTAGTTCTCTTGGTTGTCCACTTGAAATATACAATAACAGTCTATGCTATAGTCTGATTCTCTGACTCAAGAAAAAACCTGACAAGAAAGAATTTAAAAAATAGGAAGTTGTTCACTCAAGGAATAGAGTGTAGGAACTAACGCTAGTCTCTGTCCTTATACAACACAGTTTTAGTTCTCTGTGCTTCACTTGCAATTACAGAGTGTATTTATCATGTGCATAGTGAGTACACTTGTGCACTCTCAGTAAAAAGGATTTCAAACAGTTGCAATAAATTTCCTCCTTGTGGACTCTTACCAGCAGGGGACAGCAGAGATTCAGATGTGAATATTCAGGTGAGAGGTAGAACTGTCCCTGGGGAGATGGAGAAGATCTGCCATTCCAGGAAAGTAAGGAAGTTTTGAAGATCATATTCTGCATCTGACATTCTCACATTGTCACCATACGATATTGGCAGAAGCCTGGGTCAAGTGCAGACATGTTCCTGCACAGTACAATTCCAGGAGAGACCATCATGAGGTCCAGGTGCTGCAGAAAGGAACTCACTGTGAGAGGACAGATATCAGGTCCTGTGTGTCCTTCACTTACGACAGAAGACAGGGTCTTTGTCCATATGGCAATCTCCAACATGTCTTAGAAATTATCCTAGATTCACTTTGGCTCATTTAGTGGGATCACCTCTTCTTCTCTTGCCGCCACTTGCCCCTATAGGCTGATTCGCAATTAAGCTGAAACCTGTGTTCCAGGTCCACTCTCAGGTGGTAAGGGGGTATGCAAGGCATTTCTCCTGGATGGAAGATATATTCCTTCGAGGGCACTTTTAAGTGTCCCAGACTTCCCTTGCTCAGGTCACACCTGCAAGCCCCTGGATTTATAGACTCAATGTTAGGTTCTCTTTGATTGTGGTATCTCTGTCCTCTGACCTTCCAGAGTTCAGCTCTTTGAAACTCTGGCCTATACGCTCTTCACAAAAAACACAAGGACTGAAGTGTGTTTCTCATGGAGATTTTTCTTACTCCGCATTTTTAGACTATCTTGGAAAACACTGGTCCAGATTTTCTTAAATGAATGCATAATGTGCTTGCTAGTCTGTTCTGAGAAAGTAATGTCGCCAAGGGAACTATGTAAGAGAAATGAGACTGCCTGTTTGGTGACTCAAAAAGTTATAAGATATTACCAGAAAAAATGTCATGTAAGAAAGGAATTCACACACTTAAGCATGATGTAGGATTACATCCTATTGAAATGGGCAGAAAGACATAGGGCTGTAAATAGTGACCCTGAGAGAAGGATGGAGATGAAGGGTACACAGCCCACATGCTGTGTGATCAGGTATCAACAGTGTTCTCTTAAAAGAACCAAGTTTGGGATGGAGAAAACACTCAGGAATTTAGACTCTGTCTCACAAAAGAACCAAACTCAGGGTATAGGAAGATCACTCAGGGGTAGTTTGATTCCCTATCTCCACACAAAAATGCTGAGGCAATATGACAGAGCTTGTAATTGTGTCCCTGCAAAGCAGAGCTTGGTAAAACCAAGAGCAAAGCAAAAAGAAAGAATAGGAATCCAAATGTTTCCAACTGTCAGTGTTGTGTCGCCACAGGGAAGCATGCTGAAATGACTTCTTATACACAAACACACACACACACACACACACACACACTTGGACAGGTTTCATGAATGTTGACAACTCTACACAATGTTTAAAACAGGGGAAATGGTTTAAATCTTTAGCAGGAAACTATAATGAGGGACCTTAAAAATGAAGAATAATTTTTCTGAGAGAAGAAACACCTGAACAACTCACAGTCCCACCTGCCTGTTCAATCTTCTATTATACTCCACAGCTTGGAAGAATGTTTCCCACAAGCCCTAAGAGGAAGTAAATTTGCATGGTCACCCAACATTCACTACCCCCAAAGGACTCAAGAGAATATAACAGAAGCCTGAGGAGTCCAGATGTATTGAGACTCTGAAGACCCCCAGCTCCATAGCATCTCCATTATGGCCTGGGATTTTCTCTTGCTCTTGCTTCTCTTTCAATGCTCAGGTGATCTCTTCAGGCCCCAACTCTAAATTAACCTTTCAAAGGACCTTAAGGTGGCAGTACCTGAACTTGGTGGCCCCTGGGAATGTGTCCTTGTCCGCAGCATCCATATTTTTTCTTCTCTTCTAGGTTCCATGGCTTCCTATGTTCTGACTCAACCTCCTTCAGCATCAGTGGCCCTTGGTGAGACAGCCACAATCACCTGCTCTGGAAATAATCTTTCACAACAATGGATTTATTGGTATCAGCAGAAGCCAGGACAAGCCCCTCTACTGGTTATTTACCAGGATAGTAAAAGGCCCTCTTAAATCCCTGACAGATTCTCTGGGTCCAGCTCAGGGAACAAGGCCACTCTGACCATCAGCAGAGCCCAGAGTGAGGATGAGGCCACCTATTACTGTGAAAGGTTGGATAACACTGATGAAGAGCACTGTGACCCAGGCAGATGGGGAAGTGAGACACAAAGCCCTTCCCTGCTGAGATAGCAGCAGCCTCTTCTGCATTTGTCCTTGCTGTTGTTCTGCCCCTGCCTTATCGTGATTTCTAAAGCACATTGCTACTGCGCAGTTTTCAGGTGGCAATTGCTAAATTTCAATTTCTTCTAAAGACTAAAAAGTATTTGGAAGGTATACAAAGAATACAAGAATATATTTTAATATCAACCAATGAAATTCTTTTCTCATTTCTTTTTAAAATTTCATTTTAAAATTTTAATATGTAGGGCTGGGGAGATTGCTCAGAGGTTAAAACTCTGTCTTACAAACAGAAGGTCCTGAGTTCAGATCCCAGGTCTTATGTAAAATGCCAGGTGGAAATGGAAATGGTGGCAGCTTACACTTCCGGACATGTGGGCAGAGTTGGGGAAATCCCAAAATTAATCCAGGATGATTCCCAAAGTCACCCTTGACCCTCACAGGCACACATAGTGCCCTCTGACACATGCACATACACATACACAAAATAAATGAAGGAATAAAGTTTAAAAAATTAATATGTATTATCTATTTAATTTTAAGTTGTACTAGACATGAATATTGGTATTTTCACCACCACCTATGTCTTCTCACTATTTCCATTTTCCCCTCCCACATATTTTCCTCCCTCTCCTGTGTCTTTCTATATTTATATCTGGATTACCAATAAAATGCACACTAGATAGTGTGTGGGCACCTCTCAGAGTGCGTAGACTATACATGACAGATGCTCCACCTGTCTTTTGTTTTGCACCAATCCTGTGCAGTCGGTCAGGTTAGCAATATGTCTGATGGGATCCAATTTGATGGACTGCAAAATGTTCTTCTAGTGGAAGTACACACTGTAGGATTGTGTTCTTGAGTATTATTACAACCCTGAAATGAACATTGGCCACTGTGTGATATTACCACTTTCTGTGCTCTGGTCCTTACATTTTTCCTGTACCTTCTGCAAGGTTCCCAGAATCTTTGGAGGGAGATAGTTTCAATCACCTGATTAAGTCTAAGGATCTACAAATGCTTTTAGTTTGTATTATGCTTTCTTGTAGTTTTCTGCATTATACATCTTGGATTATACATGTATCTTTCTTGGTTGGGTACTGAGTGTTTCTTTCCACTCCCTCTTCCATCCCTAAGTCTTCTGGTGGTAGTGGAGAGGAATAAACTCAGTTCATGACTGAGTAGTCCACAGTCATTTTTTTTCTGAATTTCTGTCTATTGTTTTGATCTGTGATTAACACCTTCCAGTGCAGAATGAGAATTCTCTATTGATTGCTGAATCCTCTTCCAGTCTATGTAGATATAATAATACTTTACTAAAAGGAAATTTGATTTAGTACATTACAGCTAAACCTTTGTAGTTTCACCCCAAAAAAGACCTATGTTCTCCTCTTTCAAATGTTCCTTTTCTTGGTTACAGTACAAGCAATGTGATACTTGCTGAAAAGTGTGCCTTAAATTTACTATTACCATGGTGATCATATTCGAAGAAGTGTGCTTGTAATTGTAACGTGTGGTTTTGCAGATTGAAGAAATGGTTCATCACTCTTCTCCCCCAGTCACTTGCACAGTAATTTTCGGTACTATGAAAGCTGTCCAACAAGGCATAATCTTTCAGATGGGTTCCAGCTAGTGTATTAAACTATGTCCTGTGATACAAATGCATTGTATCTTCAGTATTCTGGTCTTACTACTCATTTTATGGGGGCAACTGAGAGCAATGTCAAAAGCCTATGTTACTTCTAGGTTTTCTGAAGCTTCACTGACCAAAATGGCAAGAAGTATCACATACCTGTTATTTCCAGTATTGTTGAATTGCCTCTGGTTTCTGCTTGGAGTATACCTGGGCATATTTTTTCTTTTGCCCTATCTTCTTTTCTGTGCTCCCCTGAACAAAGAATGTCCATTCTTTTTTCTTTTTGGTAAACTAAAATATTTCTTGGCATTTTAATAATATAGGGAGTGTCTGTATGGTTTACTCATAATCCTTAGTATTTTTCTAAGAGTATATTAATTGTACAATATAAAATATATTGTTATTCAATAGATTTCATACATGTATCAAATCTATTTTGGTTATTTCATCCTCACTGCTTTTTCTGTTATTTAGATCTTGGATGAAAAAATATTAGAAAAACATCAGCGAGTCTGGGAAATCTTCCCGAAGTCTAATAGGTATAGAATGAGAAAACACATTGTGAGATTGACTTCTTTGTTTACCCCTTGTAAGTCACTTTCTGCTAAATTCTCCATATTGAAAGAAGGCAATATAATATGAATGGGTATATTGTTTAGTTAGATATATGTTATAAACCCTACAGCATTATAGTAAGAATCCTTTTAAAATCAAAGTGCAGGTTTAGTGCATTACCCAACATCTTCTGAAGAAGCAGAATCCACATGACACATGGTAGACAAATGGTAGATAAAATTGTTATATGGATGACCAGATGGATGACTGGATGGATAGAAGAAGAAGCAGTTGATAAGAACATACATATAGAGATATGTCAATATGCAGTTGTGTCTCAGTACTCATGGGAGAGTGGATCCACAAAGTAAAAAAAAAAAATATCCATGGATTTTGCAGTGTATATTATGTAACTTTTACAGGGATCCCCTTGTATGCTTTCATATATTGTTGATTTTCCCATGACATCTACAGAATAATACTTGAAGTTGTTACACTCTATTTTACAGTACTGTGATAGTTAAGCCTGAGTATCAACTTGACACACCCAGTATTATCTAAGATGGGCTAAGACCACATCTGCAAGGATCAGCTGAGATCGCCTGATAGGATTATACACGCTCTTGATCCTATCAGAACCTCCAAAGATCTCATAGGATCCTGCCAGTACTGCATCATATAAAAAGAAGCCAAGAAAGAGAAGAGATGCCTTTGCAGCTGTGCTAGGAATAGCTCTTACTTCTGGCAGCCCAGTTTCTTTGACCTTCTAGTCTTTCACTGGACTAAGACTCTAGGAGTTCTCCAGCCTTCAGCCATCACCCACTTGACTACTGAACTGAGCAGCTAGCTACTAGCAGCCATCGTTGGACGACTTCAGCTACTGGCAGCTATCACTGGACTACCTTGGCTATATGTGTAAACCAACTCAATAAATTTTCTCTTTATATATAATATATATTCATATGTAAATATTCATATATATATTATTCTATGAATTCTGTGATTCTAGAGAACCTTGACTAATACAAATAGTATACAGTGACAAGAAAATTTTTACTCTGAATATAATAGCCAGACCCAGATATATATGGCAGTTGTAAAAAATCCACTTTGATAAGAAACAATGTACAAATAATGCAATGTTGGCTAGGGTGTTATGTTTCCTACATAAATATGAGAATCTGATTTTGATCGACAATGACACAAATGAAAATAGAGCTTGGTTTGGCATTGTGATACATGATGGCAATTGCAGGGCTGGGTACAATACAAGAGGATCCCTGGGGCTTTCTAAATATCTTGTCTACCAAAAGCAGTTCATTCCAGACTCAGCAAAAGACCTATGTTTTAGGTAGAAATTGTCTTGCTGAGGAAAGTAGATCATTAAAATGCACACATATATATGTACATGTAGCTACAGACAAACAACTGTGTATATATGAACATTTACAAAGATATGCACATTCTGATGCAAATTAATGATATTCTCCCCATACTCTCCTTCTTTGTTCCACAAAACAGTACTGGGTGCAGTTCATAGAGGATAGTTGATTAAACACAGCTATAAATATGCATATCACTTATCACCAAATTTCTACTGACATGCCTTTAAGACCTTGATTCTGATTCCAGAACTGAAGAAAAAAGAGGAACAGAATGATCATTCCAGATGGACTCTTCATGCTCAGTGAAATAAGTAAGCATAACAAATACAAGGAACCCACATTTTCTCTCATCTGTGGAATTAGTTTGAAACCCAAGGATGCCATAATAAGAAGGTCTTTCTTGGGTGTGGAAATGAAAGAGAACTGCAGCAGGAGATGAAAGGACAAAAGAATAAAAAGGATCAAAGGATTCTTATACCCAAAAGACTATATATATCAATATTTATTACTCGGGGAAATGAATAAATGCAAATGAAATAAAAATAAACATTAAAATATGACAAAATGGAACCTTGAATTTGTGAGTGGAAATGGACATATGAAGACAAAATGACACGGCCTCACACTGAAATTGTTATGCTTCCTTAATTCCATGTTCCTTTTTTTGAGAATAATAGTTGAGTTAAACTCTAAGCATACTACAGAACATTAACGATCTGACAAGGATGGCTCAGGAAATGGTACGTGGGACTATATCTGGCACAAAGGATTAAGTTTGAGGTGATTTAGTTAAAGAAGTAGGCATCCTTCATTATATTTGACAAGGCATGCTGGTCTGACAAGTGACAATTCTTGCTGTCTCTTTGCCTCTCTCTCCCTATCTCTCTCTCCCTTTTTGTCTGTCTGTCTGTCTGTCTGTCTCTCTCTCTCTCTATCTATCTCTCTCTCTCTCTGTGTGTGTGTTTAGGTATAAAAGCCCTTGTTTTTATATTCATGAATACATTGGGAGCATGCAGAGAAACTCAGACACTCACTATTGTTAGTGAGCATAATGACCATAACCTGAGAGGATTTGCTTTAGGCTAGAAAAGTTTTATTTTGAGGGAGTTTTCCACCTTCAGTAACAAACTTATTTCTTCTTTGGGGAACAGTGTAAGACCATGATAATGGGTGTTGTGGACAACTTCATTGACTGTGAATAAGAATGAGCTGCTTAGGTTGCCCCCCTACAATATTACCTAGTTGTGAATAACATATGTAATTCCATAGATATTTATTTTGTAAAGCATTGTAGTCAACAAAAATCATGTATCTGAATATATATTCCAGAAATCACACATAACTGTGTTTTTTTCTGGTAGAGTAGATCAGGAGAAAACTACAATTAATATTTATTCATCTCTCTTTTCCATGTGCATAGGCTACATTTGCAATTCATTTCAAAAATTATCAAGTAAATTTTTCTTTGCCATTTCAAGGTATTCTGATTATATTTATCTATTTCATTAACTTACCTAACTCCTCCTTATAAGTTCCTCTCCACACCATAAAATTTGGCTTTATTTTGTGATTTAATGAACTTGACCATGGACAGCTGTGTGATCTTGAGTATTGGCTCTCACCACTAAGTTATGATTCATGACTGAATTTCCACAGAATCTCAACAGATATTAAGTGGCAGGAATAATTGCCATGTAGCTAGCTACAGATGGGTGCATTCCTGTAGAAGCTCCCTATTGAAAAGCGCAATGGCACTTAGTGCAAAATTCTTCATGGATAATATTTCATTTTCTTGGTCACTGTATATTTGCTCTTACATTCTTTTTTCTCTTTCTTTGATGTGCCTTTTTTTATTGCATTTTGTTGTATTTTTACTTTTTTTAAAGACAAGCCCATATAGCCTCAATCACTATGTGGCTGAGGGTGGCCTTGAACTCTTTTTTTTGTTTGTTTGTTTGTTTTTTATTTCAGCTCATACAAACTTATTAGGTACACCAGTTCCCTCCCTCCCTCCTCCTCTCCCCGTACCCCCTGCTCCCCATTCCCACCCCTCTCCCTCCCCATCCCCCAGTGCCTCCCACCCCAATTCCCAGAGAGTCCTTTCTTGTGCATGTCTGATTTTCCTCTGGGCCCTCCTCTCCGATGACGTACAAGGACCCAGTGGCCTTTCCCGAACCCTTTCCCGTGTTCCCCTTAGGTATAGGAACATTGCTGTGGCTGCCAATCCTTTGCCTCCAAGGATCTTGGTGCCTTTAGCAGATGCTAGACTTTGTGAGGTCAACAGTGTGTTGGACAATGCGCAGGGCATGCAAAGTCCAATTATGATTGCTTCAGCCCTAACTAGTATAGAGTATCTTACATATCATTGCTCCTCCCATCCTTTTGCTCTTACACTCTTACCGCCCCCTCTTCTGCAAATTTCCCTGAGCTTCAAGATGGGGAGAGACTAAGCTGGCCTAGTTCTAGGTGGTTGATATAGAGGCTCTGAAGTTATGGATTGTGGTTTGTTGATTTTCTTTTGCAGTTTTGCTGCTCCTGCAATGCCCTCCACTCCATCCTCGTGGGCATTGTATGTTACCCCCTGGCCAGAGACAAAAAGCTGTTAGAGTCTTGTGATAAAAGCACATTCAAAGGTAGATGTAATAAAAGTGGGAAACCACAGTGAGGGAGGGGTCTATCACCCATTTGCAAAATTGTTACTTTTTATCTGCTAGACTATATGCCCTCCTCTTCTGGTGAGATCACACCCCCTCAGTAGTAAATGATCAGGAACAAAAGTCTGTGAACTTAATCAGATGTCTCATTACTTATTTGGGTCCTTGGTGGAGGCCTATTTTCCCTGCTGTAACATGGTCCCTTCTCTCCTTGTTTCTGGTGTGGCCCTCCTACCCCATCCCTCCTGTTCATAATCCTTGGAATAATTGTCTCTAGGTGGGCTGGGTGGGTTTGGTACTAGGAGCCACCTATTAGGGAGTACATACGGCACTTAATTTTCTGGGTCTGGGATACTTCACTTAATATAATTGTTTCTAATGACATCTATTTCCTGGCAAATTCCAGTAATTCATCATTTTTGATGGCTGAGTAGTACTCCATTGTATAGATGTACCACAGTTTCTTTATCCACTCGTCAACTGTTGGACATTTGGGCTGATTCCATGACTTTGCTATTGTAGTGCTGCTATGAACATGGTGCTATCGTGCTTGTGCTATCGAGGTGAACCTCTGCTATATGGGGGGTTATTCCCAAAAGTGGAATAGCAGGGTCATATGGCATTTCAATCTTTAATTTCTTTAAAAATCTCCAGACGGCTCGCCAGAGTGGCTGTATGAGCCTGCATTCCCACCAGCAATGTAGGAGAGTTCCCCTCTCTCCACATCCTCTCCAGCATTTGTCGTTGTTAGTATTGTGGATTTTTGCCATCCTGACAGGGGTGAGATGATATCTTAGGGAAGTTTTGATTTGCATTTCCCTGATGGCTAAAGAAGTGGAGCATTTTTTCAGAAATTTGTTAGACATTTTAATTTCATCCCTGGTAAAGTTTCTTTTAAGTTCCAGGGCCCATTATTTAATTGGGCCATTGGTTTCCGTGGTGTTTAGTTTTCTAAGTTCTTTGTGCACTCTGGACAATAGAGCTCTATCAGATATGTGGTTAGTGAAGATTTTCTCCCATCTGTGGGTTGCCTTTGAGCTCGCGTTACAATCTCTTTATCTGAACAGAAGCTCTTTAATTTCACAAGATCCCAACTCTTGAGAGTTGGTAGGAGTGACTGTGCCATTGGATGTCTGTTTAGGAACTGTTGGCCTAGCCCAATCACCTCCAGGGAGTTCCCTATCCTTTCAACTATGGTTTTTATAGTCTCTGGCCTGATATCAAGGTCCTTGATCCATTTGGAATTAAGTCTTGTACATGGTGACAAGTACGGGTCCAGCTTTAATCTTCTGCATGTGGAGATCCAGTTTTGCCAGCACCATTTGATGAAGATCCTGTTCTTTTTCCATTGGATTCTTTGGGCCCCTTTGTCAAAGACCAAATGGCTGTAACTTTGTGGGCTTATATCTGGGTCTTCAATCCTTATCCATTGATCTGTGTGTCTATTTTGGAGCCAGTACCAGGCTGTCTTTAAAACTATGGATTTGTAGTATAGACTAAGGTTTGGTATGGTTATACCTCCAGCTGTGTTTTTGTTACTCAGGATTGTTTTTGCTATCCTGGGTCTTTTGTGCCTCCATATGAACTTTGAGATTGTTTGGTCAACTTCTTTGAAGAATTGCTTTGGGATTTTGATTGGTATAGCATTGAATCTGTATATTGCCTTTGGTAGGATGGTCATTTTTACGATGTTGATTCTGCCAATCCAGGAACAAGGTCTTTCCACCTTTTGGTGTCTTCTGCTATTTCTTTCTTTAGGGTTTTAAAGTTTTCGTTGTAAAGGTCTTTTACCTCCTTAGTTAGGTTTATACCAAGGTATTTCATTTTTTTAGGGGCTATAGTAAATGGTATTGTTTCTCTCAAGGCTTTTTCACTTCTTTCATTCTGGGCATATAGGAAGGCCTCTGATTTTTGCACATTTATTTTGTATCCTGCCACCCTGCTGAACTTCTCAATTAGTTCCAGGAGCTTCCTGGTGGAGTTTTTGGGATCACTCAGGTATAAGATCATGTCATCTGCAAATAGGGATAGCTTAACTTCTTCCTTGCCGATTTGAATCCCTCTTATGTCCCTTTCTTGTCTTATGGCTTCAGCTAAGACTTCAAGTACAATATTGAATAGAAGTGGTGAGAGTGGACAGCCTTGTATAGTTCCTGATCGAGGTGGGAATGGTTCCAATTGTTCCCCATTAAGCATAATCCTTGCTGTGGGCTTGTTGTATACAGCTTTTATTATATTGATAAAGGTTCCTTCCATTCCTACTGTCTCTAGCGTTTTGATCATAAAAGGCTGTTGGATCTTGTCAAAAGCTTTTTCTGCATCTATCGAGAGCATCATGTGGTCTTGGACTTTGGACTGGTTTACATGATGAATTACATTTATTGATTTGCGTATGTTCAACCAACCTTGTGTGCCGGGGATGAAGCCTACTTGGTCCCCGTGAATGATCTTTTTAATATGTTTTTGAATCCAATTTGCTAAGACTTTGTTGAGAATCTTTGCGTCTGTGTTCATCAGGGAGATGGGCCTATAGTTTTCTTTTTTAAGTGAATCTTTATTAGGTTTTGGGATTAAAACGATATTAGCTTCATAGAAGGAATTTGATAGTGTTCCTTCCTTTGCTATTTGATGGAACAGTTTAAGGAGTATTGGTGTTATTAACTCCTTAAATGTCTGGTAGAACTCTGTGCTGAATCCATCTGGTCCAGGACATTTTTTGGTGGGAAGATTTGAGATTACTTCCTCAACTTCCTTGTATGTTATAGGACTATTTAAATAATTTACAACTTCCTGATTCAATTTAGGTAAGTTGTGTTTACTTAGAAATTCATCCATCTCTTTTGTGTTGTCAAACTTCACAGAGTATAAGTTTTTGAAATATGATGTTATAATTCTCTGGATTTCTTGGGTATCAGTAGTGATAACTCCATGTTCATTTCTAATTTTGTTAATTTGGATTTTCTCTCTCTTGCTTTTGGTTAGTTTAGCTAGGGGTGTATCAATCTTATTGATTTTTTCAAAGAACCAGCTTTTTGACTGGTTGATTTTTTCTATCGTTTTCTTAATCTCCATTTCAGATATTTCTCCCCTTATTTTGCTAATCTCCTCTCTTCTACTACTTTTGGGATCAGATTGCTCTAGTTTCTCTAAAGCTTTAAGCTGCATTGTTAAGTTGTTTATTTCTGATGTTTCCATTTTTTTGACGTAGGCATTAAGAGCTATGAACTTACCTCTTAGAACAGCTTTCATTGTGTCCCAGAGATTTTGGTAAGTTGTATTTTCGTTATCATTCACTTTCAGGAAATCTTGAATTTCCTTTTTAATTTCTTCCTGAATCCAGTTCTCATTCAGCATCATAGTGTTAAGTTTCCAGGAGTTAGTGTATTTTCTCTAGTTTGATGTGTTGTGGATGTCCAGCTTTAGGCCGTGGTGGTCTGATAGGGCACAGGTTAGAATTTCAACTTTCTTGTATATGTGTAGATTCATTTTGTGGTCCAATATGTGATGTATTTTGGAGAATGTTCCATGTGCTGCTGAGAAAAATGTGTATTCTTTGGTGCGTGGGTGAAAAGTTCGATAGAGATCTGTGAGGTCCATTTCTTTCAGGGTTTGATTAAGTTCCAAAGTGTCTCTGTTAAGCTTTTGACCTGTTGATCTATCCCATGTTGAGAGGGCGGTGTTGAAGTCCCCAAGAATTATCGTTTGGGGATTGATTTCTTGCTTTAGACACTGTAGGGTTTTCTTAATGAATGTGGAGGGGCCCGTATTGGGTGCATGTATGCTCAGTATTGTGAAGTCTTCCTGGTGAATTGTACCTGTGACTAAAATGTAGTATCCATCTGTGTCTCCTATAATTTTCTTTGGTTTGAAGTCCACTTTGTCTGATAGCATAATGGCTACCCCTGCCTGTTTTCTGCTTCCATTTGCTTGTAGAATTGTTGACCAGCCTTTTATTTTTAGAGCGTGCCTATCTTTTGTGGTGAGATGGGTTTCCTGCAGGCAGCAGATTGATAGATTGTGATTTTTAATCCAAGTTTGTAATCTGTGTCTCTTAATTGGTGAATTAATTCCATTAACACTTAGTGTTATAATGGAGAAACTATTAATTCCAGACATTATGTTTAGTAGCTTTTATAAGTATATTGCTTCGCTTTTAATGGTGTTATATTTGCCTTCTGTTCTCCTGGATATGCCTGTTTTTTTCTTCACGCTTGAGTATCATTTCTAGCATTTTTTGAAGGCCTGGTTTGATGGACATGTATCCCTTAAAGTTGTCTTTGTGCTGGAAAATTTTTCTTTCTCCCTCGATCATGACTGATAGTTTTGCAGGGTAAATCAGCCTAGGTTGACATTTTTGCTCATTCAATACTTGAAGTATGTCTCTCCAAGCTCTTCTTGCTTTTACTGTTTCGACTGAGAAGTCATTTGTTATTTTAATAGGTTTACCTTTAAAAGTGACTTGTTTTTTCTCCCTTGAAGCTCTCAGCACCAGTTCTTTATCTTGAATGTGGAGTGTTTTAACTATTATTTGCTGTGGGGTGCTTCTATTTTGGTCGTATCTGTTTGGGGTGCGGAATGCCTCTTGTATATGGATGGGCCTCTCTTTTTTTAGATGAGGAAAGTTTTCCTTGATGATCGTTTGAAAAATTTCCTCAGGGGTGGTATTTTGAGATTCTTGCTCTGGTATTCTATGAATACGCATGTTAGGGTTCTTCAGGGTGTCCCATATCTCTTGGATATTTCTCTCAAGTATCTTTTTGGCTTTAACAACCTCTTCCATTGAGCTGGTTAGTACTCCCACTTTATCTTCAAGGTCTGAAATTCTGTTTTCTGCTTCGTTAGTTCTGTTGATAAGACTCTGTGGCGTTCTGGGTTGAAGATAACTTGTCTTTTAGCTGGGTTTTAAACTCTGCTTGAGTTTAACTGCTCTATGCCACTTTTTGTTTCTTGCACTGTTTTTCTCAACTCCCCCAGATGTCTGTTGTGTTCCTCTTCAAAGTGATTGATTCGATTATGTAATTCCTCCCTGATTTCCTCTTTCATAGTATTGAACATGGTAATGATCATATTTTGAAAGTCTTTATCCTGGGTGGGGCTTTCTTGGCCTTTTTCTGCGGGTTTGTTCTTGTTGGAGTCTAACATTATGGGATTAATTTCTTCATTGGGAAATTTGTTTACTTGATTGTTGCTTCTCATGGATTTGCACTTTGACTTTGGTATTGTCATTTTAACTCTTAAGATCTCTCAATTTCACTAAACTGAATTATTTGGCCTGAGGTCCTGGTGGGCGGGGCGGGCGGAGACTTACCTAGGTCGTGGGGTGAGGCCCGGCTGGACCATGAGCGTCCTGACCGGCGGAACAGGGTGGGGTGCAAAGGGGGGATGGGGGCGACGGTGTGGAGCTATTTAACCCGAGAGCAGCTGGGGCGGGGCCCGGGTGCAGGGGGAGGTCCTCCTCGTCCCTCGGCCCCGCGCGCGCGGCTCCGGCTGGATGGTGGGAGTTGGAGCCGGGTCCCTGTGGGCCGACCTGGGGTCCTGGTGGGCAGTGCGTGGGGCGGAGACTTACCGCCTAGGGCACGGGGGTGCGGCCCGGCTGGACTGTGCACGCGTACCGACCTGAGGAGCGGGGTGGGGTGCAAAGGGGGCTGATGTGCCTTTAAGCTATTATATTCTTGGCATCTTTGTTCCATGATGATTCCATATAATTAGAGGAATTAGTATAAATACCTTTATAGTTTCATACTAATCATCATTTATTCTTAGTTCCTTAAGCAGATACATGCTTCTGTTCATCATCTTTTACCTCAAAGAGAATTATCTGTGATTAACTCTGAGAGTAACATTTATCTGTGTCTACAAACATAAAAGAGTAGAACGTATCTGTGAATGATAAGCATACATGATCTTGTTGCCACATAGCTGTAAAATAGGACTAAATTTTACTTTGGTGTGTTTAACTTTGAATGTCTGCAGAAGCTAGGATATTAGAAAAAGACTACTGGGCATGGGAAGCCCTTGTAAGAAAGGGAAGTGAAGAATATATGTAATATAATATTAAAGAAGAGCCCATGAATATATATATATATATTATAATTTGTAAGCTATGAAAATCTGAATCAATCCTGGGTAATGTTGCTTCTAGAATAAATGGATTATTTTAAAAAATCCCAATAGCTTACATACTGTTCCTTCTTTTGAAATGTTGGAAAGTGAGACCACAGAAACTCCTCCCACAAAAAGTTAGAGGTACTTGCTAATTCTCTTGGTTATCCACTGGAAATATGCAACTCAGTCTGTGCTATAGTCTGAGTATCTGTCCAAGAAAAAGCACCTGAGAGAAAACAACTAAAAGAACAGAAAGGTGAAGTTCACTCACGGTATAGGATGCAGGAATTAACCCTAGCCTCTATCCCTTCACAGAACAGTTTTCAGTTCTCTGTGCTGGGCCTGGAGTTGCAGAATGCATGCAGCAAGTACAGAGGGTGGTTGGACTGCCTGTCCACTCTCACTAAAAAAGACTCTGTGCTCAGTGGGAGAAGGGAAGCACCTACTAGACACTCCACCAACAGGGGGCAGCAGAGTTTCAGATAGGAACATTCAGGTGAGATGTAGTAGGGCTGTCCATGGGGAGTTGAAGAAGGAAGCAGAATCAAGTTTTAATAGGTCAGTTTGAAATGGAGAGATCATGTTCTGAGTCCAAGATTCTCATGGGGTCATCTCAAGGTATTGTGAGAAATCTGGTCCAAGTGAGAACCTCAATGAGGAAATGTTGCACAATAGTACAATCCCATACGTCTACTTTACACGTTTCTCATGGATGACAGTCACTGGGGAGACCACTCCAAGATGCAGGTGCTGCAAGAGGGAGCTCAGTCTGATAGTACAGATGACAGGAACTGTGTGTACTTCACCTAGAACAGATGACAGGGTCACTGCCCATAAGGCAATCTCACACACTTTCTAGAAATTATCCTAGCTTCACTTGGGCCTCTCTAGAGAGGCCTCCTCCTCTTCTCTTTCCTCTACTCTAGCTTACTGACTGATTTGTAATTAAACTAAAACACTTTTCTCAGGTGCAATCCAGGTGGGAAGGTTGTACTCAGGGCTTTTCCCATGGATGGTCCACCACAATATGGGGGACTCAAAGAAATGACCCAGATATCCCTAATCAGGTCATATCTGAAAACCCCTGGCTTCATTGATTCCTTGTTTTTTGGGGGTCTCTGTCCTCTGACCTTCCAGAGATCAGCTTTCTAAAACCATGAATGGAAAGCTTTGCACACACATTGCAAGGTTTGAATTGTTTTCTCATGGATCCCTTTATTCTGACGTTTTGTGAGACCATGGGAAACACTTGATGGGTTTTCTTTAATTACTGAATATCTGATGTTTTTCTTAGTCTATTCTCAGAAAGCAGTGTCAGAGAAAGAACTGACTCTATTAAAGAAATGAGACTGCCTGTTTGGTGACTCCATAAAGAAAAAGATTTTAGTGTAGTAAATGTCATGTAAGAATGGAATTCATGCACATCATAATGATACAGGATTATATTCTTTTGAAAATGACAGAAAAGGAAAGATGTGTGTCTTGGTGATTCTAAGAGAAAGATGGAGATGAAGGGTCCACAGACCACATTCTATGGAATCAGAAATCAACAGTGTTTTCTTCAAAGAGCCAAACTCAGGGTCTGAGGAGATCACTCAATGATAAAAGTATTTTATTCCTAAGTAAAAGAATGTCTGTTCAGATCCCTTCATCCCACATGAAAGTGCTGAGAGATATGACACCTACCCATAATAGTGGCTCAGGAAGGTAGAGTTGGTAAAACGTAGATCAATGCATAAGAAAGTAGTACAACCCACAATGACTCCTAAAGTCACTGTGTTCCTATTGGGCCTCTAGAGGCAGGCAAACTACAGTATCTTCTTTTATACACACACACACACACACACACACACACACACACACACACACACATGCATACAGGGAAAAAAAGAAATGCCAGTCCTTGGACAGACTTCTGGAACATTGAAAACTATGTACAAGTATTGAGGCAGAAGATAGATGGTAGAACTTTATCAGGAAACTATAATAAGATGCCATAAGAGCTGAGGATAATTTTCCTGAGATAAGAAACACATGAACAACTCAGAGTCCATCTTCCTGTTCATTCTTTTGTTACTCTCCATGGCTTGGATGATTGGTCACCACTAGCTCTTCATAATACACTCTGCAAGGGAAGTTATTTTGCATAGTCACCAAAGATTCACTCCCTCAAAGAACACAAACAGGATAAGAGACGCCTGAGGTGTCCAGATGTTCTGTGAACCTCAAGATCAAGAGCACGATAACAACTCCATCATGGTCTGGACCTCTCACCTGTTGTCACTTCTCTTCCTCTGCTTAGGTGATCTGTCTAGGATCAAGCTCTAAGATCCTCCATTCAAAGGAATTAACCTGGGGGAACCTGAAGTCAGTAGCCCTTGGAAATGGACCACTCATCCTCAGCATCCGTACCCTCTCTTTTCTTGCAGGTTCCATGGACACCTATCTCCTCACTCAGCCTCCATCAGTGTCAGTGACCCCAGGTCAGACGGCCACAATCACCTGCTCTGGGGACAAACTCTCAGATAACTATGTACAATGGTACCAGCAGAAGCCAGAGCAAGCCCCTGAACTGGTCATATACTATGATAATGATAGGCCCTCTGCTATCCCTGACTGATTTTCTGGCTCCAGCTTTGGGAACAAGGCTACGCTGACAATCAGCAGAGCCTAGGCTGCAGACAAGGCCACCTATTACTGTGAAAGATGGGACAGCACTAATGCTAAGCACAGTGACCCAGGCAAATGGAGAAGTGAGACACGAAGTCCTTCCCTGTTGTGACATCAGAAGCCCCTTATGCAGTTGTCCTTTCAGTGTGGCTGTGCCTTGTTTGTCAGCATTGCACATATTCCTTCAGCTCAGCGATTTAGGTGAGGATTGCTGAAAATCCATTTTAGTCAAACGGTGAACAAACTTTTGAAGGCAGATACAGAAAATATGTTGATATTAGCCAATGCAATTCTTTCCTCATTTATTTTTAAATTTTAACAAAACTTTAATATGTATTAACTTTATTTTTAAATAGTATTAAACATGAATATGTCGGTTTTCATCACCTATACACATCCCATTAGCATCCACTGTTCCTGTTTCACATTACTCTCCCACATATTTTCCTCCCTTTCCTGTTTTCGTCATTTCATACTCACCGTTTTTCTGTTATTCATATCTATGATGAAAAAAATTAGGAAAACATCAGTGTGTTTGGGCAAATTTTCCTGACGTCTCATGGGTATAGCATTAAAGCTGAGAAGACAATTTGTGAGATTGGTTGCCTTATTTTACTATTAAATCTCTTTCTTTTTTCATCACATTTTCCCCTTAGATTCTACATATTTAAAGTGCAAAATATAATTTGTATATTGGAATAAATTAGATTTTTATGGTTACCTCTATAGCACTAAAATAACAAACATCTCAATATCTACTGAAGAAATAGAATCTACAGAACATATGGCAGACAAAATATGTGGATGAATGGATGAAATGGGTAAATGAATGAACAGATGGATTAGTGGATGAATGGAAGAGGAAAGGGTTGATAAGTAGATACCTGGAGAGATACATCAATACGCAGCCACGTTTTGGTATTCATAGGAGAGTGGATACACAATTTCTGAAGGAAATCAAGTCTACACTTGCAGCTCCATGTATGGTGTAACATTTGAACATAACATATGATGTACTTTCATATATTATTAATTATCTCATGACAGCTATACTGCAATATTTGAAGTAGTTAGACTTTATTTCTGAGTAGTATATAGTGACAAGAATATTTCCACTCTAAATGTACTAACAATTTTCAGCAAGAATTGGCACTTGTAAAAAATGCAGTTTAATCTTAAACATCCCAAAATAATGCAATGTGAGACTAATGCATTATGCTTTCTACGCAAGGATGAGAACCTGATTTTGATTTACTATAAGTGAAATAAAAAAGAAATTACTTTTGTGGTGTGGTACATGATGACAATTACCAGAGCTGGGAAGGCAGAAACTAAAAGGACCCTGGGGCTTTTTAAATACCTTTTATTTTTTATTTCCACTTATACAAACTTAACAGGTACACCAGTTCCCTCCTTCCCTCCACCTCCCCCAGACCGCCTTCCCCTCTCTTCCCTCCCCCCTCCTTCTCCGTTCCCCAGTGCCTGCCCCTCCCATGTCTCCCCCCAAATCTCCGGAGCATCTTTTAATGTGCATGCCATACTCTCCTCCGTGTCCTCCTATTCAATGAGGTGCAAGGACCCAAGGGTATTTAAATATCTTTTTAACTGTCAGTTAATTCCATGACAGGAAGAGACCTTATCTGTAGTAGAGATAGTGTTGCAGAGGGAGGACTCACAGCATCAACAAGCACACAAACACATGTGCACACAGGCACAGACAAACAATTGTTTACACATGAACATGTAGAAAGATTGTACACGCACCGATGCAAACCAAGTTTGTTTCCTACATACTCTCTTTATGTTTTCCATGAACTAGTACAAATCGCAGTTCATAGAAGAAAGTTGATTAAACACAAGAATGAACATGCACGTCACTTATTGCCATTTTTCTATTTACATGCCTTCGAGGTCTTGAAACTTGTTGAAGAGTTGAACTTAAAAGCAGAACAACAGTGATTATTCCAGATAGATTCTTCATGCTTGTGAAGTGAGTCAGCATCACAAATACAAGGATACTACATTATCTTTCATCTCTAGAATTAGTTTGAAAATCAAGGATGCTATATGTAAGAGGGTCTATCAGGGATGTGGGAATGAAGGAAAACAGTAACAGGAGATGAGAGGGCAAAAGACTGAATAGGAATAAAAAATTCCTACATGAAGCAGAGCATGTGTCAATGTTCATTACTCTGTGAAATGAGGAAGTGCAAAAATAATTAAAATAAATGTTAAAACATAAAGAAATGCAGTGTCAATAATCAAAATGGATATAGACTGTAGGAAGATAAGATAGCATAGGCTCACACATGTCAATTTATTTTTAACATAAAGGTTTTTTACAAATATTGGGAATCTTGTTGATAACCTGCAGTCTGAATCACTCAGAATCAGTCTTTAGTTATCACTTGTAAACTTGAGCACTTGAGATTGATTTCTCTTACAGTACTGTTGAAAATAAACCTTAACTTTTGAGGTATGCATTAATAAATCTTGAAAATTGAAATTATTCAAAGAAGCAAGAAAGAAGGGATTATCATAAGAAGGGTCACTCTGTAAATATAGCATGAAATTTTTCTTGACAACCACACAAAGCAGAAGGCATAGTTGACATATAAAATGATGCTAAGAACTCTGCTTCAAAAAATATCTAAAATAGAAAAAAAGTTATGATATTCACTAACAAATGATCTGGTATGATGATAGACTTGCTCAACAAGACACATTAAAGTAGTTCCAGGGTGAAAAGAAAAGATTATGTCTTGAGGAATGTGAATGATGGTGTATGCACCTAAATAGATGAATGCAAGAGGTGTTCATTTTGTAGGATTGCAGGTTACACTAATACTGAAAATTTTTAATGATGAAAATCAAGGTAATCATATCAAAAGGCCTGAAATATAATTTATTACAATCATGACAGAAGCAGGGATGGAATATACCACGATGATAGTAGAGGTGGCATATACAACTAAAACAAAGATGTTATTATTCAAAATAAGTTTTGTTTGTTTGTTTATTTGACTGTTTGGGGTTTTTTTACTTCTGCACATCAGTATGAAACACTGTTAAAGATGTATCAGGAAAGCCAAGACTAGGAATCAAAATTCATACTGGTAAAATCAAAGGGCAAAAAGGATGCAAGCATTGAATTAAAGAAAAAGGAAAATAGGGGAGAAGTTCCACAGAACTCTCACATGGTAAAGTGACAAATTCACTTTGTTATCAGTAACGTTACTAAATGGATCACATTCACTATGGTTTCCAATGCCATAATGCAAGTGTGTAAGCTACAGTGATGGAGAACATTTCTAGGTATTAACTAGGTAATTCCCTGAGGGCTCAGAGGACTCTCCAAGGTCTCATTTTTATTGGACAGAGCTCATAGTTACGCTGTGTCCAAATGGGTCCATCTCCTTCAGTCGGAATGGCTACAGGGGTCTTGGGTCCAATGTCAGTTGCAGTCCATTATGGTTCAACAGTTGTTACAGTCAGCCTGCATGGTTGCTGATAAATGACCATCAAACGGTTTAAGGGAAAAAGGGTTTATTGTCTCTTACCATTCCAGCTTACAGTTCTCAGTCCAGCTTGGTGTGAGAGAATGCACCAACACCAGGGTCAAGGGAATGGTCATACCATCACCACATAATGGCTGAGAGATGGACAATCATTACTTGCCATATCAGTATGTCTGGCCAAGTGTACACAGGGATGCCAACTCTCTCAACCAGCTATCTGTGGTTTATTCCAGGGCCACCATAGCCTGGGCCTTCACCAACAGACTTTGACTTATCCCACCTCCAAAATCACTCTACAAGCCAGACCTGCATTCTTCTGAAATTTCCACCTTAGCAGTAGATATCTCTCATATCTCTTTCCCCTTAGATCCGTACCCAAATAATTCTCACTTTATCACTGAAAAAAGGAAATCTCATGACATATTAGAAGGAAATAAAGACTATGATAGAAGAACTGAAGCACATAAAATCATTTTTTTTCAAATACAAGAGAATTGGCTTAGTGTGCCAATGACAATCACGATGATGTACAGAGGCTAAATTTAAGCATTAAGTAAAACACATGGTTGGATTCCAGACAGTCAATTCTATTGTTATGTTATTAGTAAGAAAAGGAATTGCCTAAATACATACTTCCTTATGTGATTTTAAAAGAAAGACAACATAAATTTTTTGAATTCAACATCAGGCATTTGCTTTCTACCCTGGACCCCAGACTCCCATGGGCTATTGCTCCTCAGCCGCTGGGCCTTTCTGCTCCTGAAGAAGGCCTCCAGGCTATGCCCCACTAGCCAGTCTGCCTTCCTGTTCTGGAGCTCTGTGCACTTCTTGCTCCTCAGTCAGTTGTCCCTTTCTGGCCCAGAACCTGGAGGACTCCCTGACCCTCAGAATTCAACAGAGTTCAGAGATAACCCAAACAATTGACTAGGGGATCAAAACCATACATCTGAGGACTTCTGAAATCATCCTATCATATGAGAGAGAATATTCTCATCCAGCTGGGTATACAGCTTGGTGTGGTACATGATGGTGTGGTGGTACATTCAGGAACTATACCATTCATCCTCACATATTGCCAAGGAAGTAAATCTAAAAATTGAACTACCATACTTATTTTCAATCCCTGTCTATCAAACCCACCTTAATTGATGTAGCCTCATCTACAAAGTAACACCAACACCAGATAGGCATATCTAACTCCAAGGAAACACTAACAATAACTGATCAAGTGTGGTAATACTATCTGATTCAGTTCAGCAAAAACACACAAAAACAAAAAAGACATAAGACATAAAACAAAAATGCCCAGGTCACAGTGCAATCCATGCGAAACAAAAACCAAGACCACAAATCTCTTACAAAAAGAATCAACCCCATAATGATGGGATCCATCCAGAACAAACTCACAGAACATAGCCACTGAAGACTTACTTAAGGTTATGATATTCAGAACCTGATCTTACTATGAGCAAAACAATGAAAGAGGCAATCTGAGAGGAGATAAGTAACCAAACAGTTTGTACAGTAACACAAAACGCACTTAGAGGAGATGAGAAAAGCAGTGGAAGAAACAAAAACAAGCATAGAACAATTAAAACAACCTCAAGCAGAGATTAAATTTCAATTAAAAGACAAGCTATCTTCAACCCAGAACTCAATACAGAGTCTTATCAGCAGAACTAAGGAAGCAGAAAATAGATTATCAGATGTAGAAGAACAAATCAGTTCAATCAAAGAGGTTGTTAAAGACAAAAAGATACTTGAGAGGAATATTCAAGAGTTATGGGACACCTTGAAGAAGCCTAACATGAACATTCATTGAATACCATCACAAGAGTCCCAAAACACCACACGCCCAGAAATTTTTCAAATTATCATAAAGGAAATTTTTTTACATCTAAAGAAAGAGAGGCCTATCTAAATTCAAGAGGCATTCCATACCACAAACAGATTTTGGTCAAAATAGAAACTCACTATGAGGAATAATAATCAAAACATTATACATACAAAACACAAAGAATATGATTGGACATTAAAGAAAAAAAAAGAGTCACTTTTAAAAGTATACCTATCAAAATAACCAATGATTTTTCATTGGCAACAGTAAAAGCCAGAAGAGCTTGGAGAGACATACTTCAAGTATTAAAAGAGCCCAAATATAACTCAGGCTGATATACCCAGCAAAACTATTAGTAAAGAGTAAGGGTGGGGCTGGAGAGATGGCTCAGGGGTTAAGCCTCTGCCTTGCAGGTGGAAGGTCCTGAGTTCGGATCCTATACCCCACTTATAGATGCCAGAAGAAGCGGGGGCAGCCGGCAGGCCGATGTTTCTGGTCCTGGTGGGCGGAGCCTGTGAACCCCGGGGCAGAGTAAACAAGGACGAGGTGGAGGTGTCCGTGGTGGTTCCCGAATTTGTCCGTGGTTCTACACACACACACACACACACACACACACACACGCTCGCGCACACATGCATACACGCACAATTGAATAAATAATAAAAAAAATTAAAAAAAAAAGAGTAAGGGTGAAAGAAAAATTGTCTACCATAAGGACATATTGAAGGCTTACATGACCACCAAACCAAGCCCTCATAAAATGCTAGAGAAGGCAATAAAACTTGAAGAAAAGAACAAGCATATTCAGTAGGACAGAAGAGAACTATAACACCACCACAGTGTACTGCTACAAAATACACGAATAAAAACCACTAAACACAAAAGTGTCAGAGGTTAAAAGTAATTTCTCCATTATAACCCTAAATGTCAATGGAATTAACTTACCAATTAAGAGACACAGGTTACAAACATGGATTAGAAAACAAAACCCATCTATCTGCTGCCTTCAAGAAACACATCTCACTACAAAACATAGGTACATTCTAAAAGTACAAGGCAGGTCAAAATTTCTTTCTTTTGAATTGTTGGCCAGGGAGACCATAGAGACTCCTCCCACAAAAAGTTACAGGCACATGTCAGTTCTCTTGCTTGTCCACTGGAAATATACAATTACAGTCTGTGCCATACTCTGAACCTCTGACTCAAGAAAAATCTTGAGAAAAAGAATTTAAAAAATGGAACATTGTAGTTCACTCAAGGAATAGGGTGTAGGAACAAACCGTAGCCGACACAACTCAGTTTTCATTTCTATATGCTCCACTTGGAATTGCAGAGTGTATTTATCAGGTGCAAAGTGAGATTGGATGACCTGTGCACTCTCAGTAAAAATGGTTTCCATCACTCAGAGTGAATTTCCTCCTGGTGGACTGTCTACCAGCAGGAGGCAGCAGAGACTCAGATGTGAATATTCAGGTGAGAGGTAGAACTGTCCCTGGGGAGTTGCAGAAGCTCTGCCAGACCAGGTAAGTAAAGAAGTTTAGAAGTTTTGAAATGCAGTGATCACATTCTCTATCTGACATTCTCACAGTGTCACCATATGATATTGGCAGAAGCCTGGGTCAAGTGCGGACATGTTCCTGTATAGTACAATTCTACATGCCTATTTCTACAGCCCCTTCATGGCTCATGAACACTATAGAACACCCACACAGTAATATGACAGATGCCCTTCACTATCAATAATATCATTAAATGAATCGCATCCATCTTGGCTCCTAAAATGCATAGGAAGTGTGGATTCTGAAGGATTATTCCAGTTTTTAATCTACATGTTTCTGTGGAAAAGCTGCAGATATCAAAGCTGCTGTAGCAAAAACTGGATGGCTTTAGACATATCACCTCCCTCCTCCACAGAGGACACTTTCCCTTGCTGGGCAGGAAGGGCAGAGTAGGCTCTGCAGGCACAGAGTGAGTCTGAGCTTCCCTATACACATCCACAAGAGGACAGAGCTTTTGGGGACTCACATGGCAGAGGGATGTTGTTTGTCTGGGTCTGTTCAATTTTTCTTATTATTCAATTGTGCCTGTGTGTGTGTGTGTGTGTGTGTGTGTGTGTGTATGTGTGTAGAACCACGGGCAAATTTGGGAACCACCGTGGACTGCCTCCACCACCTCCTTGTTTACTCTGCCCTGGGATTCACAGGCTCTGCCCTTCCAGGACCAGAAAAACAGGCAGCCCCCACTTCTGCCAGGCGTCTATACGTGGGGTCTAGGATTTGAACTCAGGACCTTCTGCCTACAAGGCAGAAGCGTAACTCCTGATCCACCTCTCCAGCTCCCTGAGTCTATTCTGATAACAGGAGGATGGGGGAAAAAGACATCCAGAATAACCCAAACAGAGGTCAGCGACATTCAAAGGAACCCAGAATACCTGAGTCATTGGAAAATAGCAAACAAGTCTGGGAATAAGATACAAACCATAAATTTCCCCAGACAATGGCAGTTTCATAGGTACAGAGAGTATCTGTGGTATTTAAATAAATATGTCACCTTGATAGAAGAGGATGAAGACTCTAAGGACATGTGTATAGAATTGGTAGTTAAGATAAGCACTAAGCAAGCCTGTTGAAAATATATCTATTTTTAATGAGCGAAAACTCAGAATCATGGTTGGTGAGACAATTCCCTGGGCAAGGTAAATAAAACGGAGATAAATAGTTTGGTGTACTTTCACAGACTCTTAGTCTGACAAGTATGGATACGATGTTGTAAGTTCCCTTGTCCCTAGATGCTGTTATGAACTCTCCTGCCATTATAATCAGCACTGTGTTATAATAAAATTCCCTCTTCCTTAACTTGTTTGTGTTATGCAGTCACATCAGTTACAGACCACTCAGAGGAGTGGTAACAGGGTCTCACCGTTGAAATGCAGTGGTAAAGCCTGGCCTGGATCCCAAGTAGACAGGTTGCTCAGGGCTGTGACTCACTGGAGAGGAGTCGCCATCCTATTGCTATATGACAGAGCTCAGTGTGACAGGATGTGTCCCCATGGATCTGTGTTCTTCTATCAGGATGACTGTTAGTTATGGTCCCTCACAGTGCAACAGTGACAGTAGGGCTTGTTCACAGAGAAATCTGTCCACTTTCTTCTAACCTCCCCTTCCACCTCCAGGCAGAGCCTCCTTGGAGTAGCAACTCCTATTCTCTGGAGTAGGCAAAGATAGGGATGGGGCACAAGGACATAGTGCCTGGATGGAGCACCTGCAACATGCTTTTGCAGAGTGGCTTTCACCTGACTCATGTAACAGCTCAGAAAGTTGTCATGAATTAAATGACCCATTTTCCTGGTCTGAGAACACCATCGTCTCCCTGTAGACTGCATTACTGTGTAACTCTGACTCTGACATCCTTACAACAGGAACTGGCATAACTGGGTCTGTGGTTATGGATCATGAGGTGCACATGAGCCTATTCAGGGCATAGGGCAGAATACCATGGTTTGAATGTGAGTTCTTACCCACAAATCCACGTGTTTGAATACTTAGGTGATGTTAATGTTGGGGAAAGCACTCACATCTTTGAGACATAGAGCTTTGCTGGAAAAAGGTCGATCACAGAAGGTGTGACTTGAGTTTTATAGTCCAGTTCTGCTTCCTGTTCCAGTTTGTTCTTGTTCTGTCTGCCTCCATAATGGCAACTATGAATCAGGTTATGCCTCCAAGGTCGTTGCATATTCTGCTGTGGTCTATTGTGTGGTCTGCAGTATGTGGTCTGTGAATGGTTTATGTCTGTCTCCTGTCTGGAATTGTAAGTCAAATAAATCTCTCCTTCCTCCCTTAAGAATAAAGAAATATGATGAAATTTCACCTGAGTGATCCCAAAAACTCCACCAGGAAGCTCCTGGAACTACTTGAGAAGTTCAGCAGGGTGGCAGGATACAAAATAAATGTGCAAAAATCAGAGGCCTTCCTATATGCCCAGAATGAAAGAAGGGAAAAAGCCTTGAGAGAAACAATCCCATTTACTATAGCCCCTAAAAAAATGAAATACCTTGGTATAAACCTAACTAAGGAGGTAAAAGACCTTTACAATGAAAACTTTAAAACCCTAAATAAAGAAATAGCAGAAGACACCAGAAGGTGGAAAGACCTCCCTTGTTCCTGGATTGGCAGAATCAACATGGTAAAAATGACCATCCTACCAAAGGCAATATACAGATTCAATGCTATACCAATTAAAATCCCAAAGCAATTCTTCAAAGAAGTTGACCAAACAATCTCAAAGTTCATATGGAGGCACAAAAGACCCAGGATAGCAAAAACAATCCTGAGTAACAAAAACACAGCTGGAGGTATTGCCATACAGAACTTAAGTCTATACTACAAATCCATGGTTATAAAGACAGCCTGGTACTGGCTCCAAAATAGACACACAGATCAATGGATAAGGATTGAAGCCCCAGATATAAGCCCACAAAGTTACAGCTATTTGGTCTTTGACAAAGGGGCCCAAAGAATCCAATGGAAAAAGAACAGCATCTTCAACAAATGGTGCTGGCAAAACTGGATCTCCACATGCAGAAGATTAAAGCTGGACCCGTACTTGTCACCATGTACAAGACTTAATTCCAAATGGATCAAGGACCTTGATATCAGGCCAGAGACTTTAAAAACCATAGTTGAAAGGATAGGGAACTCCCTCGAGCTGATTGGGCTAGGCCAACACTTCCTAAACAGACATCCAATGGCACAGTCACTGCTACCAACTCTCAACAGTTGGGATCTTGTGAAATTAAAGAGCTTCTGTTCAGATACAGAGATTATAACGCGAGCTCAAAGGCAACCCACAGAATGGGAGAAAATCTTCACTAACCACACATCTGATAGAACTCTGCTATCCAGAGTGCACAAAGAACTTAGAAAAATAAACACCAAGGAAACCAATGGCCCAATTAAAAAATGGGCCCTGGAACTTAAAAGACACTTTACCAGGGATGAAATTAAAATGTCTAACAAATATCTTGAAAAATGCTCCACTTCTTTAGCCATCAGGGAAATGCAAATCAAAACTTCCCTGAGATATCATCTCACCCCGGTCAGGATGGCAAAAATCCACAATACTAACAACGACAAATGCTGGAGAGGATGTGGAGAGAGGGGAACTCTCCTACATTGCTGGTGGGAATGCAGGCTCATACAGCCACTCTGGCGAGCCGTCTGGAGATTCTTAAAGAAATTAAAGATTGAAATGCCATATGACCCTGCTATTCCACTTTTGGAAATAACCCCCCATACAGCAGAGGTTCACCTCGATAGCACAAGCACGACCATGTTCATAGCAGCACTGTTTACAATAGCAAAGTCATGGAATCAGCCCAAATGTCCAACAGTTGACGAGTGGATAAGGAAACTGTGGTACATCTATACAATGGAGTACTACTCAACCATCAAAAATGATGAATTACTGGAATTTGCCGGGAAATGGATGTCATTAGAAACAATTATATTAAGTGAAGTATCCCAGAACCAGAAAATTAAGCACCGTATGTACTCCCTAATAGGTGGCTCCTAGTACCAAACCCACCCAGCCCACCTAGAGACAGTAATTCCAAGGATTATGAACAGGAGGGATGGGGTAGGAGGGCCACACCAGAAACAAGGAGAGAAGGGACCATGTTACAGCAGGGAAAATAGGCCTCTACCAAGGACCCAAATAAGTAATGAGACATCTGATTAAGTTCACAGACTTTTGTTCCTGATCATTTACTACTGAGGGGGTGATCTCACCAGAAGAGGAGGGCATATAGTCTAGCAGATAAAAAGTAACCATTTTGCAAATGGGTGATAGACCCCTCCCTTACTGTGGTTTCCCACTTTTATTACATCTACCTTTGAATGTACTTTTATCACAAGACTCTAACAGCTTTTTGTCTCTGGCCAGGGGGTAACATACAATGCCCACCAGGATGGAGCAAAGGGCATTGCAGGAGCAGCAAAAACTGCAAAAGAAAATCAACAAACCACAATCCAGAACTTCAGAGACTCTATATCAACCACCTAGAACTAGGCCAGCTTAGTCTCTCCCCATCTTGAAGCTCAGGGAAATTTGCGGAAGAGGGGGCGGTAAGAGTGTAAGAGCAAAGGGATGGGAGGAGCAATGATATGTAAGATACTCTATACTAGTTAGGGCTGAAGCAATCATAATTGGACTTTGCATGCCCTGCGCATTGTCCAACACACTGTTGACCTCACAAAGTCTAGCATCTGCTAAAGGCACCAAGATCCTTGGAGGCAAAGGATTGGCAGCCACAGCAGTGTTCCTATACCTAAGGGGAACACGGGAAAGGGTTCAGGGAAAGGCCACTGGGTCCTTGTACGTCATCGGAGAGGAGGGCCCAGAGGAAAATCAGACATGCATAAGAAAGGACTCTCTGGGAATTGGGGCGGGAGGCACTGGGGGAAAGGGAGGGAGAGGGGTGGGGAGGGGGAGCAGGGGGTACGGGGGGAGGAGGAGGGAGGGAGGGAACTGGTGTACCTAATAAGTTTGTATGAGCTGAAATAAAAAAAAAGAATAAAGAAATATGATGAAATTTCAGATGGAAATGAAGAATGACTTTTTAGAACTGCTGTATATAAAACCATTGTCAACTATCAGAGAATTTGTCATAGTGTACCAATAACTTCATAGACATTAAAGAAAAGAAATTTAAGATTAAAAAAACACATTTTGAATTTTTAGACAACAAATTTTAGCATTTATTATAAGACTGGGGATAAAAGAAATTGCTGTAATACCTAATTCCTTTCATTATTATAGAGGAAAGACAACATAAAATTTTTGACTTTTTTGTTTTTCTTTTGTCATTCCTTTAATTATCACTCTTATCTCCCCTTCTTTTTCCTTGACAACATTTCATCTTCCTTGTCATCCTTCCCACTACTTTCAAGTTTTTTCACTTGTGTGATCCAATGTGCTTCATTTAGTTGATCTTTGATGTTCTATGCTTGATATGATTCATCCTCCAGCAAAGTAGGTATAACATTGAAGACAGCATCTTGATTTTTTCTCTGGAATTATTATTTCTCAGGATTGTATAGATCTTGAGATCTTTTCCCTTTCCTGGTGAAATGTTAATAGGACCGTCCCCATGCGGTTCTTGATATATATATCATGAAACCTTGTATAACCCCTTCTTCTGTGATGTTCCCTGTGTTTTGGGGTGAGGGTCAACATGTTTTTGATATCCTGATTAGGGCTAAGCAGTCTCAATCAATTATTTTCTGCATTTGACCACCTGTATTTTTCTGTTGGTAGTGAACACCTTCTGTGGCAGAAGGAGGTTTTGAGACTGAGTGCTGGGTTCTCCACTAATCTATGCGTACAAGAATAGGTGTTTAAAAGGCTGTTTAAAAGGTTCGTCCCCTGGGACCTATGTTCTCCCCTTTCATAGGTTGTCTGACACCTTGGGCTGCAGTCCAGTTCACATAGAGATCAGGGATAAAAAGTTTGAACTTTTTGTTAATGCCATGAGGCTTTCAATACAATGAATTTATGTATCTTCATACACTACTGCCCACCCACAATACCCTTTCAGTTCCATCACACTTCACATATTCTCCTTTCCAGCCAATATCTCTCCTGTTACTACGTCCCCCTGCATGGGTCCCATCTGTTATTCCTTATAGGTAAGTGCTATACCACCCACAGGAGGCATTGACAGCTCACTGCCCAAACCTTAAGTTTTAAGATTTAATATGTACTTCTGGATTTCAATCTGACTTTGAGTTGGTTATATGTTTCTATTGTTCTATTCATTCTTTTGGTGGGTAGTAGCATGTAACTTATGATTATTCAACCATTAATATATCTGAGAAATTAATGATATTCTGATGACAAAGCCTCACAGCTAATAAGAGTTTGCCTTGTACCTCAGTTTGGACTGAGGTATAAGTGTCATGTGGAAAATAATTCCTTATTGCTGGATAGACTCCTCCCACAATATGGTTACAGGTTACTGCCATTTCTGTTCATTGTCCACCGGAAACTTATGATAAGTCCCCGAATTTCAATGAAAGCCTCTGTCTCACACAAAAGTTAGAGAAAATTGATAAAATGAAAGGGCAGAAAGGCGAAATTCTATCCTGGGATAGGTTAAAGAAAGTGTTCTTAGTCTCCTTCTCCAGATAGCACAATTCCCACTTCCCTGTGCTGGCCTGGGGGTGGCAGATTGAATGGAGCTAGTTCAGAGTAAAGTTGGACTGTTGGTCCTTCCACTTTGAGTTAAAAAGAATTAGAGATCAGGGAGAGGAGGCAAGCTCCTATAATAGAAACTCCACCAGTACGATGCATCATAAATTCAGATAAGCACACTCAGATGAGAGCTGCACTGTCAATGGGGACTGGGAAAAGGGATGTCAGGATGGTATACATGTGTCACAGAGTTGGTTTCCATTACAGTGATCAAATTCTGTAGCTCAGATTCTCATAATGTCATCTCAACATACTGGGAGTCCTGGGTCTGTGAAGGCCTCACCTGAGAAATGCTCCAGCGTATTACAATCTTATACTACTTCAGCAACTCTTTCATGGCTGAAGTCATTGGAGCAAACATTCTGATGTTCAGGAACTGCACGAGAGAGCTCAGTGTAAGAGGACAGATGCTATAACATGTGTGTTCTCCAACGAGGGCAGAAGACAGGTCTGTGCTCATAGTCAGGGAAATATTCCACACTGTGTAGAAATAATCTTGCATTTACTTGAGCACTTCTAGAGAGGCCTGATCCCTTTATGTTCCCCTGCTTTGCCTCTAGAGGTATATTTGCCATTTTGCACCTTTGCTCAGGTGTTATCTCAAGTGTGGAAGGGTTTGCTGGTGGAGAGTACATCCATAATATGCTTTGAGAATTCTGTATACACCACTATATCTCACTTCATTGCCTCTGATGTCAGCATCCTACTTGATTGAGGAACTCTTTACCTGTGAATGCAAGTCAGTTCTGTGAAATCCCTGCCTGAAAGCTCTTTAAAAGGACCACAGAGACGAAGTGTGTTTCTCATAGTGATATTCGTGCAGACATTTTTAGAAGGTCCTGGAAAACCTTGATACAGTACTTTTCATTTTAAATGTTTTTTGCACTTGAGAATATTTTCAATAAAAATCTATGTGAACCATTTGCACTATATGCCAGATCTTTCTGGCACAACTCCATGTTATATGACTTTGAAGGAATTTCTTAAATGCTTGCCAGTTTGCTGTAGGAAGAGTTGTATGAGAGAGTAATCTGACATTTCATGAGAAGGGTCACAACAAGACTGGATTTTTATGACCCCATAAAAAGAGATTTACACAAAGCAAAATGTCATATAGGAAAGGATTTCACAAACATTGTAATGGTATCAGTTTTCATGCTACTGAAATGGCACAAAGGGAACAATGTGTCAGATGTCAACAGTGTTCTCTTAAAATAACTAAGCACAATCTGTGTATAGGCTCTTGGAATGTCCACAACTCCACATGTGGTATGAGACAGCAGACATGGAGCAAATCACTAGCAGGAATCTGTGAAGAGGAGCTATAGAAGCTTCAGGTGATTTACTGATGAATGAAGCACCAAAATAGATTTGAACTCCATTCTACTCTTGCTACAGACCACAGCTAGAAAGAATGTTACCTTGTAGCCCTCCATGGTAATAGCAGAGGAGAGGGATAAATTTGCATAGTGACAAAATATTCATTGCCCCCAAAAGCCTGAGTGAGGATAACAGAAGCCCAAGAAGCCCAGTTCTGCTGTGAACCTCAAGACACAGGGTTCTGTAGTATCTGCATCATGGCCTGGACCTCCCTTCTCATCTCACTGTTTTTCCTCTGTTCAGGTGCTCTGTCTAGGCTCAAAGTCTAGATTCACAATCCACAGAAACTTAAGCTGGCCTCACCTGCACAAAGAGGCGGCTGGAAATGAGTTCCACATTCTCAGATATCCTATTCTATCTTCTCTTGCAGGTTCCATGGCTTCCTGTCTCCTGACTCAGCTTGCTTAGAATCAGTGGCCCAGGTCAGATGGCCACAATAACCTGCTCTGGGGACAACCTCTCATTTCAATTTGTTTGTGGTACCAACAGAAGTCAGGCCAGAGCTCTGTGCTAGTTACTGAAAGAGATGATGAGCTGCTCTCTGGGATCCTTGATTCCACCTCAGGGAACAACGGCACCCTGACCTTCAGCAGAGTCCAGTCGGCAGATGAGGGGACCTATTACTGTCAAAGGTGGGATACCACTTAATGACCCAGGAAGATGGGGAAGTACAACATGAAACCCTTCCCTGTTGTGACAGCAGACAGCAACTACTATAGTTTTCCTTATATAGTTCCTTCTCTTGCCTTTGCCAAGCTTTATAAAGTATAAATCAAAATTACTGTAGCTCAATGATTCAGAAGGGAACTGCTAAAATGTTATTTTTCTGAGGTCATTATCTCTTGGCCATTACCTCTTGTAAAAGTACTCTAAGTGTATCATGTCTAAGCAGGCTAAACTGTTCTGGAGTGAGGAAATACAAATGAAGGGGGAAAAAAGCACACAGTGATAAAAATATCAAGGAAGTTGGATCTAAACAGATAAAAAATCCCCCACCTTCCCAAAGAGAATAATGATAATTTACTGCTCGGGCTTTTAAGACTATATTTATAATCAGGAAGCTGGGAATCTGTATGCCCGTCTAGGAAATGGATTTCTGATTAGTTGGAAAGATATTTTCCATTTCATGTTTGTATGTCCAGCCTGAGACTATAGAATCAACATTCCTAACACTGCTGATATCTATCCTGAGAAAGAGAGAAGTAGTCTAATACATAAAACAATTCCAGTGTAGACCAAAATCACTAAGGTTTTAGAGTATTGTCTTATTCTTTAAGGTGATCCAAAAATTTTTTCCATGAAAAGCACATGATTTTACCTCCGCTTAGCCTTCCACCTTTTTTTTTTTAAATCAAGGAAAGAAATTTCCTTTTCTAGCAGGAGACATTGCAACCACTACTTTCTAATAGTCGATTCTCTACAGGTGTGAACTCTCTTGCCAAACTGGACTATGAACTGCAACCACTGTAAAGAAGAAAACAAAAATCCATTTCCTTAATTCGTTTGGTTCACGTTGTCATATCAACCCTTTCTTTTTTTTCTTTTTTTTTTTTTTTTGGCTTAATGTAAATCCATCTTTTTTATCTATTTAATATTTTTATTATTATTTCAGCTCATACAAACTTAATAGGTACACCAATTCCCTCCTCCCCTTTCTCCCCCCCCCCGCCCTGAACCCCCTGCTCCCCCTCCCCTCACCCCGCCTTCCCCACCCCCCAGTGCCTCCCACCCCAATTCCCAGAGAGAGTCCTTTCTTGTGCATGCCTGATTTTCCTCTGGGCCCTCCTCTCCGATGACGTACAAGAACCCAGTGGCCTTTCCCTGAACCCT
The DNA here is from genome assembly GCA_023101885.1 of Typhlomys cinereus. NCBI lineage: Eukaryota > Metazoa > Chordata > Mammalia > Rodentia > Platacanthomyidae > Typhlomys > Typhlomys cinereus. The sequence goes on from JALPQD010000107.1 coordinate 3,647,816, forward strand.
TTTCTGTGTTCCTCTTAAGCGTAGGAACACTGCTGTGGCTGCCAATCCCTTGCCTCCAAGGATCTTGGTGCCTTTAGCAGATGCTAGACTTTGTGAGGTCAATAGTGTGTTGGACATTGCGCAGGGCATGAAAAGTCCAATTATGATTGCTTCGGCCCTAACTTGTGTGGATTATCTTGCAAATCATTGCTCCTCCCATCCTTTTGCTCTTACACTCTTACCGCCCCCTCTTCTGCAAATGTCCCTGAGCTTCAGGATGGGGAGAGATTAGTCTGGCCTAGTTCTAGGTGGTTGATATAGAGTCTCTGAAGTTCTGGATTGTAGTTTGTTTATTTTTCTTTTGCAGTTTTGCTGCTCCTGCAATGCCTTTAACTCCATCCTGCTGGGCACTGTGTGTCACCCCCTGGCCAGAGACAAAAAGCTGTTAAACTGGAGTCTTCTTATAAGAGCACATTCAAGAGTAGATGTAATAAACGTAGGAAACCTCAGTGAGGGAGGGTTCAATCACCCATTTGCAAAATGGTTACTTTTTATCTGCCAGACTATATGCCCTTCCCTTCTGGTGAGATCATACCCCCTTAGTTGTAAATGATCAGGAACGAACGTCTGTAAACTTAACCAGGTGTCACATTATTTACTTGCAGTCCTTCATGGAGGCCTATTTTCTCTACTGTAACATGGTCACTTCTCTCTTTGTTTCTGGTGTGGCCCTCCAACTCCATCCCTCCTGTTCATAATCCTTGCAATTATTGTAGGTAATACATAGATTTACGTATGAGTGTCTCAAGGTGGGCTGGGAGGGTTTGGTACTAGAACCCACATATTAGGGAGTACATACGGCGCTTAATTTTCTGGGTTTGGGATACTTCACTTAATATAATTCTTTCTAATGATATCCATTTCCCGGCAAATTCCAGTACTTCATCATTTTTGATAGCTGAGTAGTATTCCATTGTATAGATGTACGACAGTTTCCTTATCCACTCGTCAACTGTTGGACATTTGGTTTGATTTCATGACTTTACTATTGTAAACAGTGCTGCTATGAACATGGTCATGCTTGTGCTATTGAAGTGAACCTCTGCTGTATGGGGGGTTATTTCCAAAAGTGGAATAGCAGGGTCATATGGCATTTCAATCTTTAATTTCTTTAAGAATCTCCAGACGGCTCGCCAGAGTGGCTGTATGAGCCTGCATTCCCACCAGCAATGTAGGAGAGTTCCCCTCTCTCCACATCCTCTCCAGCATTTGTTGTTGTTTGTATTATGGATTTTTGCCATCCTGACTGGGGTGACATGATATCTCAGGGAAGTTTTGATTTGCATTTCCCTGATGGCTAAAGAAGTGGAGCATTTTTAAAGATATTTGTTAGACATTTTAATTTCATCCCTGATAAAATTTCTTTTAAGTTCCAGGGCCCGTTTTTTAATTGGGCCATTGGTTTCCTTGGTGTTTAGTTTTCCAAGTTCTTTGTGAACTCTGGACAGCAGAGCTGTATCAGATGTGTGGTTAGTGAAGATTTTCTCCCATTCTCTGGGTTGCCTTTGAGCTCGTGTGACAATCTCTTTATCTGAACAGGTCTTTAATTTCACCAGATCCCAACTGTTGAGAATTGGTAGCAGTGACTGTGCCATTGAATGTCTGTTTAGGAACTGTTGGCCTAGCTCAATCAGCTCGAGGGAGTTCCCTATCCTTTCAACTATGGTTTTTATAGTCTCTGTCTTTGATCCATTTGGAATTAAGTCTTGTACATGGTGACAAGTACGGGTCCAGCTTTAATCTTCTGCATGTGGAGATGCAGTTTTGCCAGCACCATTTGTTGAAAAGGCTGTTATTTTTCCATTGGATTCTTTGGGCCCCTTAGTCAAAGACCAAATGGCTGTAATTTTGTGGGCTTATATCTGGGTCTTCAATCCTTATCCATTCATCTGTGTGTCTATTTTGGAGCCAGTACCAGGCTGTCTTTATAACTATGGATTTGTAGTATAGACTTAGGTTTAGTATGGTAATACCTCCAGCAGTGTTTTTGTTACTCAGGATTGTCTTTGCTATCCTGGGTCTTTTGTGCCTCCATATGAACTTTGAGATTGTTTGGTCAACTTCTTTGAAGAATTGCTTTGGGATTTTAATTGGTATAGCATTGAATTTGTATATTGCTTTTAGTAGAATAGTCATTGTTAAAATGTTGATTCTGCCAATCCAGGAACAAGGGAGATCTTTCCACCTTCTGGTGTCTTCTGCTATTTCTTTCTTTAGGGTTTTAAAGTATTCATTGTAAAGGTCTTTTACTTCCTTGTTTAGGTTTATACCAAGGTATTTCATTTTTTTAGGGGCTATAGTAAATGGGATTGTTTCTCTCAAGGCTTTTTCCCTTCTTTCCTTCTGGGCATATAGGAAGGCCTCTGATTTTTGCACATTTATTTTGTATCCTGCTACCCTGCTGAACTTCTCAATTAGTTCCAGGAGCTTCCTGGTGGAGTTTTTGGGATCACTCAGGTATAAGATCATGTCATCTGCAAATAGGGATAGATTGACTTCTTCCTTGCCGCTTTCAATCCCTCTTATGTCCCTTTCCTGTCTTGTGGCTTCAGCTAAGACTTCAAGTACAATATTGAATAGAAGTGGTGAGAGTGGACAGACTTGTCTAGTTCCTGATCGAAGTGCGAATGCTTCTAATTGTTCCCCATTGAGCATAATCCTTGCTGTGGGCTTGTTGTATACAGCTTTTATTATATTGATAAAGGTTCCTTCCATTCCTACTGTCTCTAGCGTTTTGATCATAAAAGGCTGTTGGATCATGTCAAAAGCTTTTTCTGCATCTATCGAGAGTATCATGTGGTCTTGGACTTTGGACTGGTTTACATGATGAATTACATTTATTGATTTGCGTATGTTCAACCAACCTTGTGTGCCAGGGATAAAGCCTACTTGGTCCCAGTGAATGATCTTTTTAATGTGTTTTTGAATCCGATTTGCTGACTTTGTTGAGAATCTTTGCATCTGTGTTCATCAGAGAGATCGGCCTATAGTTTTCTTTTTTAAGTGAATGTTTATTAGGTTTTGGGAATAAAACGATATTAGCTTCATAGAAGGAATTTGGCAGTGTTGCTTCCTTTGCTATTTGATGGAACAGTTTAAGGAGTATTGGTATTATTAACTCCTTAAATGTCTGGTAGAACTCTGTGCTGAATCCATCTGGTCCAGAACATTTTTTGGTGGGAGATTTGAGATTACTTCTTCAATTTCCTTATATGTTATAGGACTATTTAAATAATTCACAACTTCCTGATTCAATTTAGGTAAGTTTTGTTTACTTAGAAATTCATCCGTATCTTTTGTGTTATCAAACTTCACAGAGTATCAGTTTTGAAATATGATGTTAAAATTCTCTGGATTTTTTGGGTATCAGTAGTGATAACTCCATTTTCATTTCTAATTTTGTTAATTTCGGTTTTCTCTCTCTTGCTTTTGGTTAATTTAGCCAGGGGTGTATCAATCTTGTTGATTTTTTCAAAGAACCAGCTTTTTGACTGGTTGATTTTTTCTATCATTTTCTTAGTCTCGATTTCAGATATTTCTCCCCTTATTTTGCTAATCTCTTCTCTTCTACTACTTTGGGATCAGATTGCTCTAGTTTCTCTAAAGCTTTAAGCTAGATTGTTAAGTTGTTTATTTCTGATGTTTCCGTTTTTTTTGATGTAGGCATTAAGAGCTATGAACTTACCTCTTAGGACAGCTTTCATTGTGTCCCAGAGATTTTGGTAAGTTGTATTTTCATTATCATTCACTTTCAGGAAATCTTGAATTTACTTTTTAATTTCTTCCTGAATCCAGTTCTCATTCAGCATCATATTGTTAAGTTTCCAGGAGTTAGTGTATTTTCTCTTGTTTGTTGTGTTGTGGATGTCCAGCTTTAGGCCATGGTGGTCTGACATGGTACAGGTTAGAATTTCAACTTTTTTGTACATGTGTAGATTCGTTTTGTGGCCCAGTATATGATCTATTTTGAAAAAAGTTCCGTGTGCTGCTGAGAAAAATGTGTATTCTTTGGTGGATGGGTGAAAAGTTCGATAGAGATCTGTAAGGTCCATTTCTTTAAGGGTTTGATTAAGGTCCAAAGTGTCTCTGTTAAGCGTTTGTCCTGTTGATCTATCTCATGTTGAGAGGGTGGTGTTGAAGTCCCCAAGAATTATCGTTTTGGGGTTGATTTCTTGCTTTAGACGCTGTAGGATTTTCTTAATGAATGTGGAGGGGCCCGTATTGGGTGCATATATGTTCAGTATTGTGAAGTCTTCCTGGTGAATTGTACCTGTGACTAAAATGTAGTATCCATCCGTGTCTCTTATAATTTTCTTTGGTTTGAAGTCCATTTTGTCTGATATCATAATGGCTACCCCTGCCATTAGCTTGTAGAATTGTTGACCAGCCTTTTATTTTTAGAGTGTGCCTATCTGTTGTGGTGAGATGGGTTTCCTGCAGGCAGCAGATTGATGGATTGTGATTTTTAATCCAAGTTTGTAATCTGTGTCTCTTGATCAGTGAGTTAATTCCACTAACATTTAGTGTTATAATGAAGAAACTATTGTTAATTCCAGACATTTATTATGTTTAGTAGTTTTTATAAGTATATTGCTTCACTTTTAATGGTGTTATACTTGCCTTCTGTTCTCCTAGATATGCCTGTTTTTTTTTTTTCTTCAAGCTTGAGTATCTTTTCTAGCATTTTTTGAAGGCCTGGTTTGGTGGACATGTATCCCTTCTAGTTGTCTTTATGGTGGAAGATTTTTCTTTCTCCCTCGATCATGACGGATAGTTTTGCAGGGTAAATCAGCCTGGGTTGACATTTTTGCTCATTTAATACTTGAAGTATGTCTCTCCAAGCTCTTCTTGCTTTTACTCTTTTGACTGAGAAGTCACTTGTTATTTTAATAGGTTTACCTTTAAAAGTGACTTGTTTTTTCTCCCTTGAAGCTCTCAGCACCAGTTCTTTATCTTTTTTTTTATTATTATTTATTCAATTGTGCATGTGTACGTATGTATGTGTGTGTGTGTGTCTGTGTGTGTGTAGAACCACGGACGAATTCGGGAACCACCATGGACGCCTCCACCTCCTTCTGCCCCGGGATTCACAGGCTCCGCCCTACCAGGACCGGAACGCAAGCCTCCCCCGCTTCCGCCTGGCGTCTATACGTGAGATGTGGGATCCGAACTCAGGACCTTCTGTCTGCAAGGCAGAGGCTTAACCCCTGAGCCACCTCTCCAGCCCCCCAGTTCTTTATCTTGAATATGGAGTGTTTTGACTATTATTTGCCTTGGCGAGCTTCTGTTTTGGTCATATCTGTTTGGGGTGCGGATGCCTCTTGTATATGGATGGGCCTCTCTTTTTTAGATGAGGAACGTTTTCCTTGATGATCGTTTGAAAAATTTCCTCAGGGGTGGTATTTTGAGATTCTTGCTCTAGTATTCCATGAATACACATGTTAGGCTTCTTCAGGGTGACCCATATCTCCTGAATATTTCTCTCAAGTATCTTTTTGGCTTTAACACCCTCTTCCATTGAGCTGGTATAATACTCCCACTTTATCTTCAAGGTCTGAAATTCTGTTTTCTGCTTCGTTAGTTCTGCTGATAAGACTCTCTGTGGAGTTCTGGGTTGAAGATAACTTGTCTTTTTTCTCAGTTTTAAACTCTGCTTGAGTCTGCTTTAACTGCTCTATGCCAGTTTTTGTTTCTTGCACTGTTTTTCTCAACTCCTCCAAGTGTCTGTTGTGTTCCTCTTCAAAGCGATTGATTCGATTATTTAATTCCTCCTGGATTTCCTCTTTCGTAGTATTGAACATGGTAATGATCATATTTTGAAGGTCGTTATCCTGGGTCAGCCTTTCTTGGCCATTTTCCATGGGTTTGTTCTGGTTGGAGTCTATGTCGCGCAGTGAGGCCCGGCTGGACCGCGAGCGGGTGTCCTGGGCGGCAGAGTGGAGGGAAGGGAGCTCATATCAACCCTTTCAAGAGGGTTTCATCTTTGAAATATGATCATGAAGCTGCTTTCTGGCAATTAAATGGGCAGCTCTGTCAGGACTGCAGACTCACTGCAGGGGACACCTCGGGTCTCATTCCTATAGGACAGAACTCAGTATGACAGGATGTGTCCAATCAGATTGGTGTTCTCCTGCTCTGTGTCCATTGTCAGCTATAGTTCCTCATTGTTCAGTAGAGGTGCTGAGACTTATTCATTTGTTTACTTGCTAGACACCCACTCAAGCTCTATTTGCGTGGATAGTCCATCTGTAGCAGCCTTAATGGACTGTAAAGTGATTTGAACTTGTATCTGACTCAGGTCATGATTTTGAATACAGAGCTTTCCTTAATTCAATGACAGGATTTCCTGGCATGAGGGATACCAAAAATCCCTCTGTTTAAATCTCGTTACTGTTTAAACATGAGTTTATCATCCTTTACAAAGATAAAAAGAATAGGCATCATTTCATCTGTGGATTGTAGCATGAGTTGACCATGAATCAGTGGGGTCAAGGGGGATAATATCATCATGTAAATGTGAGTTGAATCCACAGGCTCAATGTCTTTGGATTTTAACTGATGGTGGTGCTTGGAAATGTAACCTTTGAGAGGTGACACCTTGTTGAATATAGGGAAGTCACAGAGTACAGTTCTTGAAGTCTGATAGTCCAACCTTGCTTTCTCTTCCAGCTTATTCTTGCTCTCTCTACTTTATAGTGATAGCTCTGACCTCATACTTTTTCCTGATTCTCGTCTGCAAATACACTGAACATTCTACTGAGATTCCCAACATAAGGGAATATATCTTTATCAAATCTTGAACCACAAGGCAAATAAATCTCCCTTTCTCCACTTAAAAAGAGAAATGTAGACACAGAACGTCAAAATGGTGATTTGTCAGATGGAAAGGAAAATTATATTATTAACATTGAATTTTATAAAATATTGTTGTTGAGGCTGGAGAGGTGGCTCAGGGGTTAAGCCTCTGCCTTGCAGGCGGAAGGTCTTGAGTTCGTATCCCAGATCCCATGTATAGACACTGGGCAGAAGCAGGGGCGGCCTACATTTCTGGTCCTGGTAGGGCAGAGCCTGTGAATTCCAGGGCAGAGTAAACAAGGAGGAGGTGGAGGCGGTCCATGGTGGTTCCCGAATTTGTCCATGGGTCTACACACATGCACACACACATACATACATATACATACACACACATATATACACACGTGCACAATTGAATAAATAAATTAAAAAATTAAAATATTATAAAATATTGTTGTCAAATGTCAGAAATTTTGGCTAAGTATACCAATACCATCATGACACTTTATAAAAGTCAAATTTAAGTGTGAAGAAAAGCACATGGATTGAATATGTAGACAGAAATATTTACCACTTATTATAAAGTGGTGATAAAAGGAATTCACTAAATACCACATTCCTTTCATGGTTGTAAAGTGATGGTAACATTAAAAAAATTAGATTTCACGATCAGGCATGCAAAGAAAAACAATAAAAAATATTCAGCAGAGGACACCAGTTGTGGTTTTTGTTGGTGACTGTGAAACACATTAGAAAGGATCACAGAGTCAAATATTAATCATTAAGACAATGAGAAGACAGTCTGCCAGGAAGGTACTCATTTCCCATACAATTCTAGCACACTTTCCATTCACTTGCTCTTCAGAGATGTCTCAAAACTCTGGACTCAAGTGTGCCCCTGGTGGTCCAAATGGGCCCAGTCTGTGTTCATGAAACCAATGCCAGACAGCAGGAGGGAGCCCTAAAAATAACTGTATCCCTAGTATTCTAATAATATACTAACACAATGTATGTTAGTGCTGTGGTCCTAGAATGTTCAATAAGGATTTTTAGAAAGTGTTTTGCTCCATAAAGAACACTATAAGACCAGCTACAAGGGCATACAAAGCTATTAGGAAGTAAAGTGATGATTAATCGAGTAAGGGGATTTGGGATTTCAGAAATCTAGAACATCTGGCAGCAAATAAGATCCAATGGAGCAAACTACAGACTACATGCTCAAATACATGAGAATAAAAAATGGACTATATGCAGCAATACTGTGGTATAGGAGTGTGTGATATCTTAGGATCTATCCCAGGCCATGTACTGATCATGGAGCTAAACATTGAGTTTAAAGATTGCTTGTATACCCTTTTGGATTGTTTATGCCTTTCTACTTTCTTATTCCTTCTTTTTTGGAATAGTAGTGTATAACTCATGGCTATACTACCATTGCATGTGTCATAATAATGAATGTTTTGATGTTAGAGACTCACACTTAGTAGAAGTTTTCCTTGCAATTCAGGTGAAATTTATGCTTTTGAATTGGTAAAAGAATGTGCTCAATTGAGAGTCAATGAAAATTATTTTGTATGTGAAAGAGAAAGGTATACTGGATGAAAAGGGCTAGATTGATGGACCAAAGAGTAGAAAACTCCTTCAAAAGTCAACTTCATCAACAAGAAGACAAAGTCTTTCAGAGTATGTGCTATGTCCTTAAATATTTGACTTCAAAAATTCACTCCCACAATAATTTATTAGAAAGATCAAAATGTAATCTATACTATTTGTAGATGTGACCTCTGAGAAATAATTCATTTAAATTATGTCATAATGTAGTTCTTCAATCCAGTGATGGCCTGTGATACAATAGGAAGAGAGAGCTGTCTCTGATCCCAGATGTTAAACTACGCCACCTTGAGATTCACCAGAGGGTCACCTATAGCTGACTTAATTTTTTATATCCATTTCAGAACCATGAACGTTTTTATTCTTTCAAACTGACTGGCTATTATTATTATTGAGAATATATCACATATCTAGCAAGATTTGGTTTCCTATGAAAATCTGACAAAGTTTTACTGTGAAAGTTTTACACTGTTTTAGCAGCAAACTTAATAGCAATTAAAATCAGTGAATGCCATGAGACTGAATATTACAGGACTGCTTCTTTACATGTGAAGAAGAATGGGCAGCTTAGTATTCCCCATGTGAAATTTTCTAACAATGAACTAAATATGTAGTCTGTAATATTAACATGGGAAAACTTTATGGTTGACATAGACTGTATATCTGAGTATGTATTCAAGCAATTACAAAGAAGTATTATTTTTGTGATAGGATAGATAACCTGAACAGTATGATAAACAATTACTCCTTTTTCAGGGGGATAGGTTGCATATACAACCCACATAAAAATTACCCATTAAATCTGTTCCTTACCATTTTCACATATGTAAGTAATGCATTCTGATTACACCTGTCTTTCCCATTAATAAACTCTCCTCCTCCTTACAAGTACCCTTTCCAATTGATGGCATTTTGTTTTGATTGTGGACTAATAAGTTTAACTAGGGTCATCTGGGTGATCTTCAATTTTGGTTCTCCACCGAACCCCACAGTTGGTTCACTGTATACAACTGGTGACTCCTCATTCACAAAAATTTATCAGTAGATGCTAGTTAAGCAGCAAAGACCTTCCCTTGCACTCCTCCCTAATCTACGGCTGGCTACAGATAGTTCCATTCTTGCAAGGCTCCTTGAAGGAAGGTGCAAATGCATTAACTTCATGATTCTTCGAAGATCACATTTTATTTCCTTTTTCACTCTATTGATATTCTTACATTCTTGCCATCTCCCATTCCACAATGTTTCCTGAACCTAAGAGGGAATCGATTTGCTTTAAATTTGATTTTCATGTGTTGAGCTTTGAGTATTTTTAGAGACCAGGAAACTAGAAAGAGGTCTCTGGGATGAGGGAGCCCTTATGGGAAAGGGAAAAGTTTAAAATAGGAAATATAATATTAAAAAAGGAACCATAGAAGTGGAAAGATATGAGCAGAGAGATAGGTCATAGGATGTAAATGGGAGAGGGTTGAAAGGAGAGGGTATATTACAAAGTTATATGAATATCTATTGCCATGTAATTCACTACATATATGTATTATATATATATATACATATTTATATATATGATGTGTATGTGTTTGTGTGTATAGTAATTTAAAAGTATATACTGTGAAAAGTTGGATAATGTTGCTCCTAGAAATCATGGATTATTAAACAAGAATCTCCTTAGCATGTATGGGATACTTCTTTGTGTGTTGTTTTACAAGGAATCCTCAGAATCTCCTATCACACACACAAAAAAAAAATGCTTGAAATTTCTCTTGGTTGTCCACTGGAAATACATGATAAGGTACTGAATAAAGTGTCAATCTCTGTTTCATACAAAACAAAAAACAAAAAAAAGAAGAGAAAATGTAATAATAAAAAGAAAGAAAAGTGGACTGGAGAGGTGGCTCAGGGGTTAAACCTCCGCCTTGCAGGCAGAAGGTCCTGAGTTCGGATCCCAGATCCCACGTATAGACGCCAAGCGGAAGCGGGGGCGGCCTGTGTTTCCGGTCCTGGTAGGGCGGAGCCTGTGAATCCCGGGACAGAAGGAGGTGGAGGCGTCCATGGTGGTTCGCGAATTCATCCGTGGTTCTATACACACACACACACACACACACATGCGCGCACATACACACACACATGCGCACAGTTGAATAAAAAAAATTTAAAAAAAAAGACAGAAAAGTGAATTTCAATCATGGCATAATTTATAGAAACTGACTCTGGCTGACTTCCATTGCCATTTTTATGTGCTAGGCTAAGGGTGGCAAAGTGAGTGGAGAGGTACAGAGTAAGGCTGGGGTGTTACCACTTTCAGGTAAAAAGGACTTCTTGATCAGTGTGAAAGGGAAGTTCCTTAAATTAGACATTCTACCAGCAGGGAGCAGCAGAGTTTCAAACAGGAACTTTGAGGTAAGAGGGTGGTTAAAAAAAAAAAAGAAACAAACAACAAAAAAAAACTATTAAGGGTCAATTTGAGTTGTAATAATCACATTCTTCAGCTCAGATTCTCAAAGTGTCACCTAAAATGCTGGAAGAAACCTGGTCCCAATGGGAACTCCCCCTTGGATATGCCACAGTGTAGTAAAATCCCATGTATCCACTTCAGCAGCCCCTTCCTGGCTGGCAGTCACTGGGAAACCATCCTGAGGTTTCAGATGTTACAGGAGGGAACTCAGTATAGAGGACAGATGCCAAGACTTGTTTGCCCTTCATGTAAGTTGGATGGCAGGATCTCAGCCCAAAGTCAGTGAGGCAGATCTTCTGCTCTGCCTAGACATTATCCTGGTGCTTGTCTCCTGACCTTGGGCACGTCTAGAAAGGCCTACTTCTCCTCCCTAACTTCCCCTCCTCTCTACTGGCAGATCTGTCTTTAAGGTGAAGCCCCTGTGTTCAATGCAATCTCAGGTGAAGGGGGGGCTTTCAGGATTGCCCTAGATGGAGCATCCAGCACATGGTTGGGGAACTCTGCAGAACGACCCAAACTTGCTGACCTCAGGTCACCCCTGTAAGCTGGCAGTTGTATTGGCTCAGTGTCACCATTCTCTTTCATTGAGGGATCTCTGAACCCTGAACTTCCAGAGATCAGATCTGTGAAATGTGACCTTGAAGCTCTTCATAGTTACCCGAGATTGAAGTGTATTTCTCATGGACACCTCTCTGCTGACATTTTTGAAAGGTCATGTAAAACACTGGTGCAGAATTCTTAAAAATTAATTTTGATGTACTTGCTGGCCTGCTCTAAGAAAGTGCTGCCAGGGATGGGGCTGACTGTATAAGAGAAATGAGACTGGATTTTTAAAAATCTCCTTAAGAAAGAGTGTATTTAACAAACAAAACATCATACAGGAAAAAATTAGACACACACATCCTAATGATCTTGGACTAGATTCTATTGAAATGGTAAGAAGGAGACAGAAGTAAAACTTGGTAACCAAAAGAGAGGGAGATGGAGATGAGGGTTCAATAATCCACACACTGTTACATCAGGCGTCAATAGTGTTCTCTTAAAAGAAACAAGCTCATTCTATGACTCAGTTAATGGAAAATACACATTTCTACCCACGTTGAAAGACAAGAGAAATGGGGCAACTCCCCAGCAAGAAACTGAGAAATTTAGTTTCATTTTCTGAGCAAAGAAGTACTTGAATAAGCTAGAGTTTCATCCTCCTCTTCAGTTCTTTGTTATATCCCAGGGCTTGAGAGAATGTTCCCCACTAGTTCTCTAAGGTAAGTGCCAGATGTAAGGGGTAAATTTGCATAGTTACCAAACATTCACTGCTCCCAGAGGACCTGAGAGAATATAAGAGAAGCCCGAGAAGCCCAGATGTGCTATGCACCTCATGACCCAGAGCTCCATAGCATCTCCATCATGGCCTGGACCTCCCACCTGCTCTCGTTTCTCTTTCTCTGCACAGGTGATCTGTCTAGGCTCAAGCTTCAGGTTCATCCCCCATAGGATCTTAACCTGGCCCCTGATGGACCCTGAGTTCAGCTCTGGCATAGTGTTCATTTGTTTCCTAGGAATGGGTTCTTCATCCTTGTCTTCTCTTGCAGGTTCTGTGGCCTCCTATGTCCTGACTCAGCCTCCTTCAGCATCAGTGGCCCTAGGTCAGACAGTCACAATCACCTGCGCTGGAGATGGCCTTTCAAGTAAATACATTCATTGGTACCAACAGAAGTCAGGCCAAGCCCCTATGCTGGTTATATATGATAATAGTAATCGGCCCTCTGCTATCTCTGACCGATTCTCTGGCTCCAACTCAGCGAACAAGGCCACTCTGACCATCAGCAGAGCCCAGGCTGAGGATGAGGCAGACTATTACTGTAAAACATGGGATAGTACTAGTTATGTTCACAGTGACACAGGCAGATGGGGAAGTGAGACAAAAAGTCATATCCTAGTGTGACAGAGGAAGCCCCTCCCACATTTCTCTCTGCAGAGTTGCTTCCCACACCTTTGCCCAGTATTCCAGGTTCTACTTTAGTGATTCAGATGGAAACTGTTAAAGTTGTGATTTATTTTCCTGTAGAATACAGAATATATTCTAACATCATAAATATATTTCCCCTTACTTATATCTAAATATTTATTTTTAAAGATTTTTATGATATGTTGGCTAAACAAAATAATTCATTTCATTTTTTGTGAAATTGTCATACATTCACACAATCTGATTGTAGAATTTATTCATATTAACTGTTTCTCTTATCCAGATCTATGAAGAAAAGTATTTTCATGGCATCAGTGAATTGGGTAAACCTTTTTGCAGCTCAATTGATGTGGGATTGTACTTCACAAGAACGCCTGTTGAATTGGCCATTCTTCTCTAGTAGACCCTTCTATGCTTCCAAGACTTACTTTTTCTAGAATCCACATATGTGAACTGGGGAGTAAAACTGGACATTAGACATTGATGTGTTAGATACATGCACTACCTTCTCAAGTCCCACAATAACAAACCCTTTAACAACAAAGTGTCAAAGGCAATTAACTGCATTTCTCAACACCTCTGTATAAATAGAATCAACAGGATATGAGGCAGACAGTTTGGATGGATGGCAGGATGGATGGATAGATGGATGAATAGTTATAAGAGGAAAGGATTGATAAACAGATACACAGAGAGATATATAAGTATGCAGCCATTATTCTGAATTCTCAGAAAAAGAGATACACATATTTTCAAGAATCCACAGATACAACTCTGTGCAAAGTATTACTTTTCTATATGAAATTTAATATCTTCTCATAGTTTTCAATTATGTGTATATGTTTATCGAAACACCTATATTATAATATTTAAGTTAATGTAAAACAAATAGTTGCAACACACTTTTATTAATTATTTTTATTAATTCTAAACAAGCTCAATGGTTAGCTACCCTCACCCCTTTCCTTCTTCCTTCCCTTCTCCCTTCTAGCTCCCCATCTTGCTCTCTCTCCCACAATGCTTTCTCTCCCTCCCTCCTTGTCCCCCTGCTGCCCCTCTCTTGGTGTTTCCAGCCATCTCCCTCCCTCACTCCAGAATATCAGTTTATATGGGTCCTGAATTTCCCTCTGTGTCCTCTACACTAGTGAGGATTCAGTACTCTGTGGCACACCCAAGGACCCCTTCTAAGGCTGCCCACTGTTGTAGGAACTTCATTATATCTGTCCAATCCCTTGTCTCTAAGGACCCTACTACCTGAAGCCATCTCCCCTGAGATCTGCACTAATCTGTGGCAGCTTGTTGCCATGACAGACATAGTGTCAGTCAGTTAAGGTCCAGCCACACTGCAGTGAAATCCTGGCTGCTGCAGCCCAGACTTGAGCAGAATATCTTGACCATTGAGTAACACACTATTCCTTAATGTGTGTTTTTTAATGATAAGAATATTTTCAGCCTGAATTTAATAACAAGACAGAACTATATGTAGCACCTGCAGGAATGCAATTTAATATTAAACTACTCAAAACTAAGCAAAGTGAGGCCAGGGAGTTGTGTTTGCTATCCAAGTATGAGGACCTAAGTTTGATCTCCAAAAACCCCAGGGGGGAAATCTTGGTTTGGCAGTATGCTATATTCCTGTAATCCCAGAGTTGGGGAGGCAGGAACAAGAGGATCCCTGTGGCTTGCTGAACATCCATTCTAGCTAAATCAGTGATACCCAAGCTCAATAAGAAACCCTCTGGTGGGCCCCAGCAGAAACAAGGAGAGAGGGGACCATGTTACAGCAGAGAAAATAGGCCACCATCAAGGACCGCAAGTAAGTAATTGGACATCTTGTTAAGTTCACAGACTTTCCTTCCTGATCATTTGCGACTGATGGGGTATGATCTCACCAGAAGGGGAGGGCATATAGTCTGCCAGATAGAAAATAACCACTTTGCAAATGGGAGACTGACCTCCCCTCACTGTGGTCTCCTACTTTTATTCCATCTACCTTTGAATATACTCATAATAAGACTCTAATTTAACAGCTTTTTAATCTCTGGTCCAGTGGTAATATCCAATACCCATCAGGATGGAGCCAAGGGCATTTCAGGAGCAGCAAAACTGAAAAAAAAATCAACAAACCATAATTCAGAACAACGAAGAATCTATATCAACCATCTAAAACTAGGCCAGCCTAATCTCTCCCCATCCTGAAGCTCAGGGAACTTTGCGGAAGACGGGGCGATAAGATTGTAAGAGCCTAAAGATGCGGAGGCAACAATATGCAAGATACTCCACACAAGTTAGGGCCAAAGCAATCATAATAGGATTTTGCATGATATGCGCAATGACCAACATACCATTGACCCCCCAAAGTCTAGCATGGATCACAGGCACTAGGATCCTTAGAGGCAAGGGATTAACAGCCAAAATATAGTTCCTATACTTAAAGGGAACACAAGAAAAAGTTCTAGGAAATGCCACTGAGTCCTTACACCTCATCAGAGAGAAGGACCCAGAGGATAGTTTGACATACACATTAAAGCATGTTCCAGGGATGGGGAGGGAGTTGGTTAGTAAATTGGCATTCTTCATTATACTTGACCAGACATGCTGATCTGACAAAATGAGGATTCTCTCTCTCTCTCTCTCTCTCTCTCTCTCTCTCTCTCTCTCTCTCTCTCTCAGGAGTTATGTAGATATGGTGTGTCCAGTTCCCTTGGACCCTATTTATGAAATGAGCTCTCCTGAGAAGCTGAACTAAGAGATGTGACCAGACAATCATAAGCAATAATAAAACCCCTTGTTTTCCCTTCAGCTATTTGGTCATGAATCTATTGGAGCATCCATTGAAACTGCAACACTTGCTTTCATTATTGAGAATAGTGACCATTCCCTGAAAGGTCTTGCCTTTTAGCTAGCAAAGTTTTCTTTTAAAGGAGTTTCCTACTCTTTCAGCAGGAATCATTTGAATTTTGGGGAACACTGAAAGGCCATGATAATGGATAGAGTGGAAAATTTCATTGACTGTGAAAAGGAAAGATTTGCTTAGGTGTCCCTTTGTAATACTCTGTAGCAGCCAATGAGTTATGTAGCTCCATCGATATTTATTTTGAAAAACATTATGACCAACCAAAATCATGTATCTGAGTATATATTCAAGAAATCACAAACAACTGCACTTCACTATTTTAGGAGGATAGGTCAATTGAAAACTATGATATGCATGAATTCACCTCACTTTTTCAGGGGCATACAATACAAATGCAATTCACTTCAAAAATTATCAGTTATTTGTTCTTCAACTTTTTCATATAAGCAAACAGTGCATTTTGATTATATCTATCCATTTCATAAATCAACCCATTTCCTTGTAAGTCCCTTTTCTATAGTCACTAAGTTTTGCTTTGTTTTGTGGTTTTAATGAGCTTAACCATCAATAGCAATGCAATCTTGAGTTTTTGCTTTCTATTATAGTACAGTGCACTCATCTGCAAGTCATGACTGATGATTGTATTTCCACAGAATCTTTGTAGCTATTAGTTAAGCAGCAGGGATAATTCCCATCTGTCCTTGTCTAGCTATAGAAGGGTTCATACTTGCATGAGTTCCCTATAGGAAAACACAATAGCACTGAGTACATAGTTCTTCAACAATGATATTTCAATTTCTTTGTCATTTCACTTTTGCTCTTGCATTGTCATTTCCTATTCCATCATGATTCCTGAAAAACAGATGGATTGGTATAAATGTCTTTATGAACTAGCATTTAACCACATGTATTCATAGCTCCTTAAGCAGATATAGGTTTTTGTACTCATCAACTTTTACTTCAAAGAGAGGATTTTGTGATGAAGTCTGAGAACAGCATTTGTCTGTGGATATAAATATAAAAAAGTACAATGTAACACAGAATGAATGACACTTTCTTTCCCTTACATGTGGATGTTATCACTAAGTTTTACTTTGGTGTGTTTAAATCTGAATGACTGCAGAAACTTGGAAACTAGAAGAAAAAGGCCAGTTATCTTGGGCATCAGGAGGCATTAAGAGAAAAAGAAATAAAGAATATATGAATTATAGTATTAGAGAAAGGTCCCTGGAAATGCAGATATGTGAGAAGATGTATGGAGGAGAGGGATGATAGAATGCTGCCTATATCAAAGTCTGTATTAAAAGTCATAAGTGGACTGGTGAGATAGCTCAGGGTTAAGACTCTGCCTCATAGGCAGAAAGTCTCGAGTTCAGACTGCAGGCCCCACGTAAAAATGTTGGGTGCAAACAGCAGCAAGCCTGCACTTCTGGCCCTGGTGGGAAGAGCCTGGAAAGTCCTACAGTGAAGCAAGAAGGAGGTAGAAGCAATCCAGGATGATTCCTGAAGTCACCCTTGGTCCTCCACAGGGAACACAGTGCCCTCTGATGCACACACACACATACACACACACACACACACACACACACACACACACACACTCAGGAACATGCTAAATGAATAAACAAATGTCATAAAAATGCTGTCCTTTAGCTCACTTAAAATAATATATATTCATGTATAAAAATTAAATATATATATAATTATTCAAATGGATATATTATGTAAACCTAGACCAAACCTGGATAATGTTACTTCTAAAAGGCATGGATTATTAAAAAGCATGGATCTTCCTCCCCCAAAATGTTACAGGTACATGCTAGTTGTTCACTGGAAATATACTGTTGCAGTTCACCTGCGTGGTTGTTGATAAATCACCATCAAAGGGCTTAAGGGAACAAGGGATTTATTTTCTTATGACAGTCTGGTTATAGTCCGTCCAGCTTGATGGGAGAGCATGCACCAACATCAGGCCAAGGGACCTGGCCACACCATCTCCACACAATGGCTTGGACATGGACAATCCTTACTTGCCAGACCAGCATGTCTGGCCAAGTGTACACAAGGATGCCAACTTCCTCAACAGGCTCTCAGTATTTTATTCTTCTGTTCAGGGCCTCGTCCCACTCACCACAGGCTGAGCCTTTCCCATGAGCTAAACAATCTCTTGCAGGTTTGCTCTAGGCTTAACCCAATCACTAATTCTCCACAAATGTGCCCGAAGATCAAAATCCTCAATTGTCAAAACCCTCAACCTTTGCCTGACTCTGACATATGCAATAACAATATGTGTTATAGTCTCAATCTCTGATTCAAGAAAAATAAGCTCAGAAAAAGAAAATTTAAAAAAACAAAAAGTTGTAATTCACTCACAGAATGAGAAGTAGGATCTAACTTTAGCCTCTATCCCTACATAGCAGTTTTCAGTTCTCTGTGCTGGTCTTGGAGTTGCAGAGTGTATTGAGTGGGTGCAGAGTGAGATTGGACTGCCTGTCCACTCTCAATAAAAAAAAAAAGGCCTCTCTGGTCAGTGGGAGAAGGGAAGCACCTCCTCTTAGACACTCCACCAGCAGGGGGCAGCAGAGCTTCAGATAGGAGCATTCAGCTGAGGGAAGGGCTGTCCATGGGGAGTTGGAGAGGGTCCAGTCCAGGAGAGTGTTCAAGTTTTGAGGGTTCAGTTTAAAATTCAATTACCACACTCTGAATCTGAGAATCTCATAGAATCATCCTAAAATATTGTGGGAAACCTGACCTCAACTGGGAAAAAATCCCGTAGTAGAACAATCATAAATATTTACTTCAGCAGCTCCTTCCTGGCTGACAGTCACTGGAGAGACAATTCTCAGATCCAGATGCTGAGGAGAGAGCTCAGTGAGAAAGGACAGATTACAGATCATGTGTCCTTCACCTATGACAGAAGACAGGGTCTCTGCCCATATGGAAATTTCATACACTTTCTAGAAATTATCTTAGCCTCACTGGACGCCTCTAGAGAGGCCTCCTCTTCTCTTGCCTCCACTCTCCCTTACAAACTGATTTGCAATTAAACTGAAACACCTGTGTGCAGTTGCCATCTCAGGTGAGAAGGGTGTATTCAGGGCTTTCCCCCAGATGGAAATTTTACAATATGGGGGACTCTAAGAAATGACCTAGGCTTGCCTTGCTAAGATCACACCTGAAAACTGTTAGCTATATTAATTCCTTGACTGTGGGGTCTCTGTCCTCTGACCTTTCAGAGTTCAGCTCTCTGAAACTTGGAAGCTCTTCACATGGAACAAAAGGACTGAAGTGTGTTTCTCATGGAGGTCTTTACTCTGCAATTTCAAACATCATGCAAAACACTGGTTCGGTTTTTTAATAATGAATATCTGATGTTCTCAGAAGAGTAGTGTCAGAGAAGGTACGGACTATATAAGAGAATTAAGATTGCCTGTTTGGTGACTGAATAAACGAGATTTTACCAGAGAAATTGTCACATAGAAAAGGAATTCACACACATAATAATAATATAGGATCACATTCTATTGAAAAGGGAAAAAGGGTATAGGAGTGGACCTTGATAACAGAGAGAAAGATGGAGATGAGGGATCCACAGTCCATATTCTGTGGAGTCAGGTGTCAACGGTGTTCTTTCAAAAGAGCCAAACTCAGAGTCTGGGAAGATGACTCAATTGTTAAAGTCTTTTATTCCTAAGGAAAATGGATGCCTTTTTGGTCCCATACATCCACATAAAAATGCTGAGAGATATGACAGCTATCTTTAAGTGTGGCTCTAAAAGGTAGAGCTGTTAAAACCTAGGTAGGGCAAATGATAAGGAAGTTGTGCAACTCAGAATGACTGTTGACAGTAATGTGTCACTACTGGGCCTCCACAGGCAAACTCTAGTGCCTTGTTGTACACAGGAATACACCCCCCCACACACATATATACACACACACACACAAACACACATGAAACAGTCCTCGGCCAGACTTACAAAATATTGATAACTCTACACATGACAGGAGACATGGTTTAAAAATCTATCAGGAAAGTATAAGAGGATAATTTTCCTGAGATAAGAAACACCTGAACAACTCAGAGTCCACCCTCTCATTAAATTTTTGTTATACCCCACGGCTTTGAAGATTGTTTTTCACCACCCCTCGATGGTACACTCTGCAACGGAAGCTATTTTGCATAGTCACTTTCCATTCACTTCTCCCAAAGGACACAAAAGAGGATAAGAGAAGCTGAGGAGTCCAGATGTTCTGAGAACTTCAACACCAAGAGCACCATAGCATCTCCATCATGGCCTGGACATCCCACCTACTCTCACTTCTCGTTCTCTGCTCAGGTGATCTGTCTAGGATCTACCTCTAGATTCTCCATCCAAAAGACCTTAACCTGAGGGAACCTGAAGTCAGTGGCTCCTGGGAATGGTCCACTCATCCTCAGCATCCATACCACTTCTTCTCTTGCAGGTTCCATGGCCTCCTATGTCCTGACTCAGCCTCCATCAGCATCAGTGGCCCCAGGTCAGATGGGCACAATCACCTGCTCTGGGGACAACCTCTCAAGTAAATACTATGTTTATTGGTACCAGCAGAAGTCAGGCCAAGCGCCTATACTGGTTATTTACAAGGATAGTGAACGGCCCTCTGCTATCCCTGACCGATTTTCTGGCTCCAGCTCTGGGAACAAGGCCACTCTGACCATCAGCAGAGCCCAGGCTACAGATGAGGCCACCTATTCCTGTCAAATATGGGACAACACTGATAAGAAGCACAGTGACCCAGGCAGATGAGGAAGTGATACACAAAGTCCTTCCTTGTTGTTGCAGCAACAACTTCTTCTGCAGGTGTCCTTGCAGTGTTGCTGTCCTTGCATTTTCCAACAGTGTAAATATTACAGCAACTCAATGATTCAGACGGGAACTGCTAAGTATTCCTTTTAGACAAAAGACTAAACAGTGTTTGGAATGTAGAATCTAGAACATATGTCGATATCAACCAATACAATTCTTTCCTCATTCATTTTTATTTTTTTAAAAAAGTTCTAATATATATTAACTTTATTTTTAAATTGTATTAAACATGTGTATATATATATATATGTATATATGTATGTATGTGTGTGTGTGTGTGTGTTTTCATCACCTATGACTTACCCCACTAACATCCCTTCCCACCATTTCCATTTCTCCTGCCATACATTTTCTTTCCTATCCTGTTTCTCCCTATATTTGTAACTGGGTTGCCTCTGAAATGCCCAAACCAGACAGTGTTTGACCAACTTTCAGGGTTCATATGACCTACAAATGACCCATCAGTGGGTAGACTGTAGTTTATGGAGCCGCCAAGTCTCTTTGTCTTACATTAATCCTATGAAGTCTGTCAGGTTAGCAGCAAGTCTGATAAGACCCTCTTTGATGAATTGCAAAGTGTGTATTAGGACAAGTATTATAGAACTTTAGTAGTTGTAGACTGTTGAAGTCTACCTGCATGGTTGCTGACAACTACCACCAAACAGATTAAGACAAAAAGGGATTTTATTCTCTCTTATGATAGGCTGGTTACAGTTCCTCATCCAGTGTATCAAGAGAGCACACAGGAACACCAGGGCTGAGGCAACTGGCCACTCCATCTCTTTATCACAGCTGAGAGAAGGACAATCCTTACTTGCCAGACCAGCATGGCTGGCCAAATATACACAAAGATGCCCCTTTCTCATAGAGCTCCCTCCATTTTATTCACCTGCCAGTTGACTAGTCCTATCCACCATGGGTTTGGTGTTCCCTTTCCACTGGACAATCTCTTGCAAATTCTCTCAGGCTTAACTCTCTACAAATGTGCCCAGAGTAAAAACCTTCAACTTTCAAGATGACATCTGTACTTAACTATGACATAGACCCAGTTCATTGAGTTCTTGGGTATCACAATTCTAAAATGAATGTGTGATGTCACCTCTCCCTGTGCTCTAGTTCTTACATTTTTCTTGCATCCTCTTCTCCAGGGTTCCCAGAACCTTGGAAGAGGAGACAGTTTTGATATTCTGAATAGGCCTGAGTGTTCACAGACAGTATTAGTTTATATTATGTCTAATTGTAGTTTTCTGAATTACACACTTTGCATTGCACATGAATCATTCTTGGTTGGGTGCTTAGTGCTTCTTTGATGATTTTTCCACTACCTCTTCATCCGAGGCCTTTTGGTGGCAGTATAGGTGACTTACATGTCCTGTTCATGACCTAGTAGTCCATAGTCACTTATTTTCTGAATTTTGATCAGTTGTGTTTATCTGTGATTAACACCTTCCAGTGCAGAAGGAAGATTCTATATTGAGTGCTGTGTACTCTTCCAATCTATAGACATAACAGTTTTCTACAAGGAAATTTGACTTAGTGATTTATAGCTAAACCTTTGTAGCTTTAACTCCACATGGTATCTATGTTCTCCTCTTTCAAATAATCTTGTTTTAGGTTACAGTATAAGGAATGTAGTATCTTCTGAAAAGCGTGCCTTAAGTTTAGTCAGTAAATGGTGGGGTGATCCCTTGCCAGTCATGCCACTATTATTCTGGTGATCACATTCTTAGAGATTTAATTGTTATTGTAGCTTGTAATCTTCAAAGATTGAAGAGACAGTTTATCATTGTCCTCCCCCCAATCACCTGCACAGTAATTTTTGGTAGTATGAATGCTATCCAACAAGGAATAAGCTTTCACACTGGTTCCAACTGGTGTATTTATCTATGTCCTGTGATCCATATGCATGCTGTCTTCTGTAATATAGTCTTATTCCTCATTTTATAGGGGCAACTGAGAACAATGTCAAAAGCCTGGATTATTTCTAGAGTTTCTGATGCTTCACTAACCAATAAAATATCAACGAGCATCATATACTTGTTATTTCTAGTATTGTTGAAATGCCTCTGGTTTCTAGTTGGAGTATACCTGGGCATTTTTTGTTTGTTTGTTTTGCTCTGGCTTTTTTTTCTGTATTCCCCTGAACGGAGCATGTCCATTCTTTTTTCTTTTTTATAAACTAAAAGGCATAGAAATCATATAGGGAGTGTCTATGTGGTTTACTCAACATCCTTAGTATTTTTCTAAGGGTGTATTAATTGTACAAAACTAAACATTTTCTTAGACAATAAATTTCATACATGTATCAAATCCACTTTGACTATTTTCATACTCGTGTAGGATAAAAAATATTTAAAAAACACTGATGATTTTAGGTAATATTTCTGTAGTCTAATGGGTATAGAATTGGAGTTGAGATGGTACCTTGTAAGATTTGTTACTTTCTATATCGATATTAAACCCCTTTCTGATTTTGTCATGTATTTTTGCTAGATTCCACATATTTAAAGTTGGCAATATAGTTTGAATGTCGACATTGAATAGTTAGATGCATGCATTATAATAACAGACCTTTTAAAATCAAAGTTCTAGTGAAGATTAAGTGCATTTCCCGACCTCTTCTGAGGGAATAGAATCCACAGGATGTATGTTGATGAATGGATGAAGTTGGTAGGTGTATGTCCCAATGGATGAGTGGATGGATGGAAGAGGAAATGGCTGATAAGAAGATACATAAAGAGTTACATCACTATGTAGTCTTCTCTCAGTACTCATGGAAGAGTGGATCCACAAATCTTCAAAGAAACCAAATCCACAGATGCTGCTCTTTTCATGGTGTAACTTTTGCAGATAACACATGATATGCTTTCATATATTATTAATTATCCCAAAACACCTATATTGTAATATATGAAGTTGTTACACTCTATTTTTCAGTAGTAAACAATAAAAAGAAAATTTTCTCTCCAAATATAGTAGCAAGACCCAGGTGTATGTAGCATGTTTAAGAAATCCACGTTAATAATAAGTAATCCAAAAATAATGCAATGTTGGAATAGGGTGTTATGTTTCCAATGTAATTATTTGTATCCACAATAACACAAAGGAAAATAGAGTTTGTTTTGCATTGTGATACATGATGGAAATCCCAGAACTGGATAGGCAGATATGAGAATATCCCTGGGGCTTTCTAAATATCTAAATACCTTGTCTAGCAAAAGCAGTTCATTCTTATGTTGTACGTAGAGGTAGTGTCGCAAAGGGAAGACACAGAACATTAACATGTTCACATACACATGTGCGTGTAGGCACAAGCAATTGTGTACATATGAACATGTAGAAAGATGTGCACAGAAATGCACATCCTCCTTTTGTGTTTCATAAAACTGTACTGGGTACAGTTAATAGAAGACAATTGATTAAACACAGCTATAAATATGCACATCAGCCATCATAACATTTCTACTTACATGTCTCTAAGACTTGATCCTGATTCCAGAACTGAACAAAAAAGAGGAACAACATGATCACTCCAGATGGACTCCTCATGCTCAGTAAAATAGTCAGCATCACAAATGCAGGGAGATCACACTTTCTCTCATCTGTGGAATTAGGTCGAAACCCAAATATATCATAATAAGAGGATTTATTTGGGTGTGGGAATGAAGAGAACAGCAGCAGGAGATGAAAGGGCTAAAGAATAAAAAGGACCAAAGGATTCCTGTACCCAGAAGAGCATGTATCAATATTTATTACTCTGTGAAATTAATAAATGCAAATAAAATAAAAAACAAACATTAATATATGACAAAATGGAATCTTGAAGAAGTAAGTGGAAATAGACTTTATGAAGATAAGATGACATGACCTCACATTGAGTTTATTGTGCTTCTGTAATTCTCTGCTCCTTCTTTTGAGAATAATAATATGCTACTCATATCTTTTCTAACACTGCTTCTGGGAAATTATTGACTCTTTGGAAGAGTAACTGCTAGTGAGATCTTTAGCTGCACCCAAGATGAAACTTTAGACTTTGAATTGATAAAGAAATGAGTTCTATTGACAGAAAATCAGTATATATTGCAAATGGGATAAATAGGTGTTTGGGAAAAACAGGGATACAATGATAGCGGGTTGACCATTCTCTCATACATCACACCAAAACTTTACTCTTATTTTTAGGTTTAGGAAGGGGAAAACATAATCTGATTATGAAATTCTGTTTTGGGACATTTGAGAAATAAGTCATATTAAATGAGGTCATTAAATCCCCTCTAGTCTGTTGATGGCCTGTGATATAAGAGGATGAGAGAATGTCTCTCCTCACAAAATGCGAACTGATGACACCTTGAGATACAGTAGAGTGTCACTCACAGCAGGAAATGTGCCAGCATGAATATTTAGTTTTCATCATTTATTTTAAAATTCTTCATAACTGTAAGCCAAGCTTTCATTCTTTAAGTTCCTTGATGACATACTTGAACACAGGTATCAACCAGGCAATAGAAGCCTAGAGATGTGGGCACAGTTTGGAGAATTAATAATCGAATTAAACTCTGAGGAGACCTACAGAACATCATTGAGCTGAGAGGGAAAGCTCAGGTAATGGTGCGTGGGACTAGATCTGGCACAAAGGAATAAATTGGAGGTGATTTGGTTCAAGCAATAGGTATCATTCATTATATTTGACCAGACTTACTGGTCTCACAAGTGACAAATCTCTCTCTGTCTCTGTCTCTGTCTGCCTCTGTTTCTCTGTCTCTCTCTCTCTTTCTCTCTCTCTCCCTCTCTCAATAGGTATGTGGAATAAAACCCTTGTTTTCCCATCATGAATATGTTGGGAACATGCAGAAAAACTGCAACACTCATTGTTGTTACTGAACACACTGACCATCACCAGGAAGGTTTGCCTCTTAGCTAAAAGTTTTCTTTTGCAGGAGTTTTCCACTTTTTCAGCAAGAAAGTTATTTTAACTTTGGGTAACAGTGTAACACCATGATAATGGATATACTGATCAATTTCTTTGACTGTGAAAAAGAATGAGCTGCTTAGGCTGCCCCTTGTGATATTACCTAGTTGTGAATGAGATATGTAAGTCCATATAAATATATTTTGGAAAACATTATAGTCAATAAAAATCATGTATCAAAATATATATTCCAGAAAACACAAATAACTGTGCTATTTGTGATAGAATAGGGCAGGTGAAAACTACAGTTAACATTTATTCACCTCTCTTTTCCAGGGACGTAGGTTATATTTGCAATTCTTTTCAAAAATTATCAGTTAAATTTGTTCTTTGCCATTTCAATGCATTCTGATTATATTTATCTGTTCCATTAGTCAACACACATCCTTTGTATAAATTCCTTTCCACAGTCATAAAATTTTGCTTTGTTTTATGATTTAATGAAGTTGACCATGGACGAGTATGTGATCTTGAGTATTGGCTCCCACCACTGAGTCACAATCGATGACTGTATTTCCCCAGAATCTCAATATATATTAAGTGGCAGGAATAATTCCCTATAGCTAGCTACAGACAGGTTCATTTTTGTAGAACCTCCCTATAGGAAAGCACAATGGCACTTAGTGCAAAATTCTTCATGGATTATGTTTCAATTTCTTTGTCATTGTATTTTTGCTCTTAAATTCTTGGCATCTCCTGTTCCACCATGATTCCATAAATTTAGAGGGATTAGTATAAATGTTTTTATGGTTTTATACTCAACCATCATATGTGTTTTTCTATTCATCACCTTTTACTTTAAAGAGAGTTTTCTGTGATGAACTCTGAAAGTAATATTTATCTGTTGCTAAAAATGATAAATGAGGAGAATGACAAGCACACATGATTTTGTTGCCTCATATCTGGATACTAGCACTAAATTTTACTTTGGTGTGTTTAACTTTGAAAGTCTGCAAAAGTTATGAAATTAGGAAAAGACTGCAGGGCACGAGGAGCCCTTATAAGAAAGGAAAATGTGGAATACATGTAAAATAATATTACAGAAGAGTTCCTGAATGTGGAAAAATAGGAGCAGATTAGTGAGTGGGAAGATGTACTGGAGAGGGAAGTTAGAAGGATACCCTTATGAAAGGCTACATTAAAAGGCATAAGGAAATCCACTATCCTAGGATTCAATTAAAGTGTGTGTGTGTGTGTGTGTGTGTGTGTGTGTGTGTGTGTGTGTGTGTGTGTATAATTATTATAATTGAGAGGCTATGCAACCTGGATCAATGTTACTTCTAGAAAGCTAAGTGAGATTTCTAAAAAAATTCCCAGTAGCTTACATGCTGTTCCTTCTTTTGAAATGTCAGACAGGAAGAAGGCAGAAATTCCTCCCACAAAATGTTGGAAGCACATGCTAGTTCTCTTGATTGTCCACTGTAAATATACAATAACAGTCTGTGTTATAATCTAAATGATTCAAGAAAAAAACCTGAGAAAAAAGAATTAATATTACAGAACGTTGAGGTCCACTCACGGAATAGGATGCAGGAATTAACCGTAGCCTCTGTCCCTACACCACTCAGTTGTTAGTTCTCTGTGCTGGGCTTGGAGTTGCAGAGTGTATGCATCAGGTGCAGAGGGTGGTTGGACAACCTGTCCACTCTCACTAAAGAGGACTCTCTGCTCAGTGGGAGAAGGGAAGCACTTAATTTATACTCCACCAACAGGGGGCAGCAGAGTTTCAGATAGGAACATTCTCAGGGTAGTTGTAGGGCTGTCCATGCATAGTTGAAGGAGGAATGACATTCCAGGGTAGAATCAAGTTTTCATAGGTCAGTGTGAAATGGAGAGATCATGTTCTGAGTCCAAGATTCTCATGGTGTCATCCCACGGTATTGTGAGAAACCTGGTCCAAGTGAGAACCTCAATGAGGAAATGTTGCACAATAGTACAATCCCATAGATCTACTCCTCCAGTTTCTCATGGATGACAGTCACTGGGGAGACCACCCAGAGATTCAGGTGATGATAGGACAGATGAAAGAAAGGACATGTGTGTACTTCACCTAGCACAGATGATAGGATCGCTGCCCATAAGGCAATGTCACACACTTTCTAGAAATTATCTTAGCTTCGCTTGGGCATCTTTAGAGAGGTCCCTCCTCTCCTCTTTCTTCTTATCTCCCTTACTGACATATTTGCAATTAAACTGAAACATCTTTGTTCAGATGCAATCACAGGTGGGAAGGATGATCTCAGGGCTTTTCCCATGGATGGACCACCACAATATGGGGTACTCTAAGAAATGACCCAGACATCCCTGATCAGGTCATATCTGAAAACCCCTGGCTTTATTAATTCCTTGATTGTGGGGTCTCTGTTCTCTGACCTTCCACAGCTCAGCTTCTAAAACCATGAATGGAAAGCTTTACACACACAATGCAAGACCTGAAGTGTCTCATGGAGATCTTTATCCTGAAATTTAATGAGACCATGGAAAATACTTGATCAATTTTTGTTTAATAATGACAATCTGATGTTCTTCTTAGTCTATTCTCAGAAAGTAGTGTCAGACAAAAAACTGACTCCATTAGAGAAAGAAGACTACCTGTTTGGTGACTCTGTAAGCAAGAAGATTTCACCAAAGGAAATGTCACATGGGAAAGGAATTCACACATATCATAATGATGATTTGAAAATGAGAGAAAAGGAAAGAAGTGTAACCTGAAAAGTCTGAGAAAAAGATGGAGATGAAGGGTCAATAGTTCATATTCTCTGGAGTCAGGTGTTAACAGAATTCTCTTAAAAGAGGCAAACTCAGGATCTGCGGAGATCTCTCAATGACACAAGTCTTTTATTCGTAAGGAAAAGGATGTCTGTTCAGACGCCTTCATTCCACATAAAAATGCTAAGAGATATGACACCTGCCTGTAATTGTGGCTCAGTAAAGCTGGTAAAAAGTAGACCAAAGCATAAGAAAGTAGTACAACCCGGAATGACTCCTGATGTCACTGTGTTACTACTGGGCCTCTACAGGCAAGCAAACTCCAGTATCTTCTTCTACATACACACACACACACACACACACACACACACACACACACACATACCCATAGAGTCAGTCCTTGGATAGACATCTGGAATTTTGAAAACTCTACCAAGTGTGGAGGCAGGAGACATAGTGTAAATCTTTATCATGAAACTATAATAATGTGCCATAGAAGCTGAGGATATTTTCCCTGAGACAAGAAACATCTGAACAACTCAGAGTCCACCCTCCTATTCATTCTCTTGTTACACTCTATGGCTTGGATGATGGGTCACCACTAGCTCTTCATGGTACACTCTGTAAGGGAAGCTATTTGGCATAGTCACCAAAGATTCACTCCTCAAAAAAAACACAAAGAGGAAAAAAGAAATCTGAGGAGTCCAGATGTTCTGTGAACCTCAAGATCAAGAATACAATAACAACTCCATCATGGCCTGGACCTCTCACCTGTTCTCACATCTCTCTACCTCTGCTCAGGTGATCTGTCTAGGATCAAGCTCTGAGATCCTCCATTCCAAAGACTTAACCTGGGGGAACCTGAACTCAGTAGCCCTTGGAAATGGATGACTCATCCTCAGTATCCATACCCTCTCTTCTCTTGCAGGTTCTATGGCTGCTTATAGCCTGACTCAGCCTCCATCAGTGTCAGTGGCCCTGGGTCAGATGTCCAAAATACCTGCTCTGCAGACAATCTCTTAGATAACTATGCACAATGCTACCAGCAGAAGCCAAGCCAAGAAGTTATTTCTGAAGATAGTGAGGGGTCCTCTGCTATCCCTGACCAATTTTCTGTCTCAAGCTCTGGGAACAAGGGCACATTGACCATCACAAGAGCCCTGGCTGCAGAGCAGACCACCTATTGCTGTCAAAGATGGGACAGCCCTTTTTCTCACCCCACCGCACTCCACCAGTCGGGACGCGTACGCGAGATCCAGTTGGGCCTCACCGCGCGCTCTAGGACCCCAGGTCAGCCCACAGGGACCCGGCTCCGACTCCCGCCATCCAGCCGGAGCCGCGCGGGGGCCGAGGGACGAGGAGGACCCCCCCCTGCGCCCGAGCCCCGCCCCAGCTGCCCTTGGGTTAAATAGCTCCACGCCGACGCGCCCATCCTCCCTTTTTTTTCACCCGGGAGGCACCGCCGCCTCACCTAGCGCTCCGGACCCGGGACCAAGCGCGCGCTTGGTCCACACCAAGGGCCCTCCTGCGCCCCAGCGCCCCTAGGTCCATCCCCTTTTCACCCCACCCGCCATCGGTCGGGCGTGCGCGGTCCACCGGGCCTCACCCCGCGCCCTAGTAGTCCCCATTCGGGGCCTGCCCACCAGTACCCCAGGCCAATAATCATTTTAGTGAAATTGATAGATCTTAAGAGTTAATGACAAGCCAAGTCAAAGTGCAAATCCATGAGAGCAACACTCAAGTAAACAAATTTCCCACTGAAGGAATTAATCCCTAATGTTAGACTCCAACAGAACAAACCGCAGGAAAAAGGCCAAGAAAGCCTGACCCAGGATAACGACTTTCAAAATATGATCATTACCATGTTCAATACTATGAAAGAGGAAATCCGGGAGGAATTACATAATCGAATCAATCGCTTTGAAGAGGAACACAACAGACATCTGGAGGAGTTGAGAAAAACAGTGCAAGAAACAAAAAGTGGCATAGAGCAGTTAAAACAAACTCAAGCAGAGTTTAAAACTGAGCTAAAAGACAAGTTATCTTCAACCCAGAACGCCACAGAGAGTCTTATCAACAGAACTAATGAAGCAGAAAACAGAATTTCAGACCTTGAAGATAAAGTGGGAGTACTAACCAGCTCAATGGAAGAGGTTGTTAAAGCCAAAAAGATACTTGAGAGAAATATCCAAGAGATATGGGACACCCTGAAGAAGCCTAACATGCGTATTCATGGAATACCGGAGCAAGAATCTCAAAATACCACCCCTGAGGAAATTTTTCAAACGATCATCAAGGAAAACTTTCCTCATCTAAAAAAAGAGAGGCCCATTCATATACAAGAGGCATACCGCACCCCAAACAGATACGACCAAAATAGAAGCACACCGCGGCAAATAATAGTTAAAACACTCCACATTCAAGATAAAGAACTGGTGCTGAGAGCTTCAAGGGAGAAAAAACAAGTCACTTTTAAAGGCAAACCTATTAAAATAACAAATGACTTCTCAGTCGAAACAGTAAAAGCAAGAAGAGCTTGGAGAGACATACTTCAAGTATTGAATGAGCAAAAATGTCAACCCAGGCTGATTTACCCTGCAAAACTATCAGTCATGATCGAGGGAGAAAGAAAAATTTTCCAGCACAAAGACAACTTTAAGGGATACATGGCCACCAAACCAGGCCTTCAAAAACTGCTAGAAATGATACTCAAGCGTAAGAAAAAAACAGGCATATCCAGGAGAACAGAAGGCAAATATAACACCATTAAAAGCGAAGCAATATACTTATAAAAGCTACTAAACATAATAAAGGTCTGGAATTAACAATAGTTTCTCCATTATAACACTAAATGTTAATGGACTTAATTCACCGATCAAGAGACACAGATTACAAACTTGGATTAAAAATCACAATCCATCAATCTGTTGCCTGCAGGAAACCCATCTCACCACAAAAGATAGGCACGCTCTAAAAATAAAAGGCTGGTCAACAATTCTACAAGCAAATGGAAGCAGAAAACAGGCAGGGGTAGCCATTATGCTATCAGACAAAGTGGATTTCAAACCAAAAAAAATTATAAGAGACACGGATGGATACTACATTTTAGTCACAGGTACAATTCACCAGGAAGACTTCACAATACTGAACATATATGCACCCAATACGGGCCCCTCCACATTCATTAAGAAAACCCTACAGCGTCTAAAGCAAGAAATCAACCCCAACGATAATTCTTGGGGACTTCAACACCGCCCTCTCTACATGGGATAGATCAACAGGTCAAAAGCTTAATAGAGACACTTTGGAACTTAATCAAACCCTGAAAGAAATGGACCTCACAGATCTCTATCGAACTTTTCACCCACGCACCAAAGAATACACATTTTTCTCAGCAGCACACGGAACTTTCTCCAAAATAGATCACATATTGGGCCACAAAATGAATCTACACATATACAAGAAAGTTGAAATTCTAACCTGTGCCCTATCAGACCACCACGGCCTAAAGCTGGACATCCACAACACATCAAACAAGAGAAAATACACTAACTCCTGGAAACTTAACACTATGATGCTGAATGAGAACTGGATTCAGGAAGAAATTAAAAAGGAAATTCAAGATTTCCTGAAAGTGAATGATAACGAAAATACAACTTACCAAAATCTCTGGGACACAATGAAAGCTGTTCTAAGAGGTAAGTTCATAGCTCTTAATGCCCACGTCAAAAAAATGGAAACATCAGAAATAAACAACTTAACAATGCAGCTTAAAGCTTTAGAGAAACTAGAGCAATCTGATCCCAAAAGCAGTAGAAGAGAAGAGATTAGCAAAATAAGGGGAGAAATATCTGAAATCGAGACTAAGAAAACGATAGAAAAAATCAACCAATCAAAAAGCTGGTTCTTTGAAAAAATCAACAAGATTGATACACCCCTAGCTAAACTAACCAAAAGCAAGAGAGAGAAAACCCAAATTAACAAAATTAGAAATGAACATGGAGTTATCACTACTGATACCCAAGAAATCCAGAGAATTATAACATCATATTTCAAAAACTTATACTCTGTGAAGTTTGACAACACAAAAGAGATGGATGAATTTCTAAGTAAACACAACTTACCTAAATTGAATCAGGAAGTTGTGAATTATTTAAATAGTCCTATAACATATAAGGAAATTGAGGAAGTAATCTCGAATCTTCCCACCAAAAAATGTCCTGGACCAGATGGATTCAGCACAGAGTTCTACCAGACATTTAAGGAGTTAATAACACCAATACTCCTTAAACTGTTCCATCAAATAGCAAAGGAAGGAACACTACCAAATTCCTTCTATGAAGCTAATATCGTTTTAATCCCAAAACCTAATAAAGATTCACTTAAAAAAGAAAACTATAGGCCGATCTCCCTGATGAACACAGATGCAAAGATTCTATACAAAGTCTTAGCAAATCGGATTCAAAAACATATCAAAAAGATCATTCACGGGGACCAAGTAGGCTTCATCCCTGGCACACAAGGTTGGTTCAACATACGCAAATCAATAAATGTAATTCATCATGTAAACCAGTCCAAAGTCCAAGACCACATGATACTCTCGATAGATGCAGAAAAAGCTTTTGACAAGATCCAACAGCCTTTTATGATCAAAACGCTAGAGACAGTAGGAATGGAAGGAACCTTTATCAATATAATAAAAGCTGTATACAACAAGCCCACAGCAAGGATTATGCTCAATGGGGAACAATTGGAAGCATTCCCACTTCGATCAGGAACTAGACAAGGCTGTCCACTCTCACCACTTCTATTCAATATTGTACTTGAAGTCTTAGCTGAAGCCATAAGACAAGAAAGGGACATAAGAGGGATTCAAATCGGCAAGGAAGAAATCAAGCTATCCCTATTTGCAGATGACATGATCTTATACCTGAGGGATCCCAAAAACTCCACCAGGAAGCTTCTGGAACTAATTGAGAAGTTCAGCAGGGTGGCAGGATACAAAATAAATGTGCAAAAATCAGAGGCCTTCCTATATGCCCAGAATGAAAGAAGTGAAAAAGCCTTGAGAGAAACCATGCCATTTACTATAACCCCTAAAAAAATGAAATACCTTGGTATAAACCTAACTAAGGAGGTAAAAGACCTTTACAATGAAAACTTTAAAACCCGAAAGAAAGAAATTGCAGAAGACACCAGAAGGTGGAAAGACCTCCCTTGTTCCTGGATTGGCAGAATCAACATTGTAAAAATGACCATCCTACCAAAGGCAATATACAGATTCAATGCTATACCAATCAAAATCCCAAAGCAATTCTTCAAAGAAGTTGACCAAATAATCTCAAAGTTCATATGGAGGCACAAAAGACCCAGGATAGCAAAAACAATCCTGAGTAACAAAAACACAGCTGGAGGTATTACCATACCAAACCTAAGTCTATACTACAAATCCATAGTTATAAAGACAGCCTGGTACTGGCTCCAAAATAGACACACAGATCAATGGATAAGGATTGAAGACCCAGATATAAGCCCACAAAGTTACAGCCATTTGGTCTTTGACAAAGGGGCCCAAAGAATCCAATGGAAAAAGAACAGCATCTTCAACAAATGGTGCTGGCAAAACTGGATCTCCACATGCAGAAGATTAAAGCTGGACCCGTACTTGTCACCATGTACAAGACTTAATTCCAAATGGATCAAGGACCTTGATATCAGGCCAGAGACTTTAAAAACCATAGTTGAAAGGATAGGGAACTCCCTCGAGCTGATTGGGCTAGGCCAACACTTCCTAAACAGACATCCAATGGCACAATCACTGCTACCAACTCTCAACAGTTGGGATCTTGTGAAATTAAAGAGCTTCTGTTCAGATAAAGAGATTGTCACACGAGCTCAAAGGCAACCCACAGAATGGGAGAAAATCTTCACTAACCACATATCTGACAGAGCTCTACTGTCCAGAGTGCACAAAGAACTTAGAAAATTAAACTCCAAGGAAAACACTGGCCCAATTAAAAAATGGGCCCTGGAACTTCAAAGAAACTTTACCAGAGATGAAATTAAAATGTCTAACAATTATCTTAAAAAATGCTCCACTTCCTTCGCCATCAGGGAAATGCAAATCAAAACTTCCCTGAGATATCATCTCACCCCGGTCAGGATGGCAAAGATCCACAATACAAACAACGACAAATGCTGGAGAGGATGTGGAGAGAGGGCAACTCTCCTACATTGTTGGTGGGAATGCAGGCTCATACAGCCACTCTGGCGAGCCGTCTGGAGATTCTTAAAGAAATTAAAGATTGAAATGCCATATGACCCTGCTATCCCACTTTTGGGAATAACCCCCCATGCAGCAGAGGTTCGCCTTGATAGCACAAGCTCGACCATGTTCATAGCAGCACTGTTTACAATAGCAAAGTCATGGAATCAACCTAAATGTCCAACAGTTGACGAGTGGATAAGGAAACTGTGGTACATCTATACAATGGAGTACTACTCAGCCATCAAAAATGATGAATTACTGGAATTTGCTGGGAAATGGATGTCATTAGAAAGAATTATATTAAGTGAAGTATCCCAAACCCAGAAAATTAAGCGCCGTATGTACTCCCTAATAGGTGGCTCCTAGTACCAAACTCACCCAGCCCACATTGAGACACTCAAAAGTAAACCTATGTAACACAGTAATTGCAAGGATTATGAACAAGAGAGATGGGTTAGGAGGGCCACACCAGAAACAAGGAGAGAGGAGACCATGTTACAGCAGAGAAAATAGGCCTCCATCAAGGTCTGCAAGTAAGTAATGAGAAACCTGGTTAAGTTCACAGACGTTCTTTCCTGATCTCACCAGAAGGGGAGGGCATATAGTCTAGCAGATAAAAAGTAATCATTTTGCAAATGGGTGATGGACCCCTCCCTCAGTGAGGTTTCCTACTCTTATTACATCTACCCTTGAATGTGCTATTACAACAAGACTCCAGTTTAACAGCTTTTTGTCTCTGGCCAGGGGGTGACATACAGTGCCCAGCAGAATGGAGTGAAGGGAATTGCAGGAGCAGCAAAACTGCAAAAGAAAATCAACAAACAACAATCCAGAACTTCAGAGACTCTATATCAATCACATAGAACTAGGCCAGCCTAATCTCTCCCCATCCTGGAGCTCAGGGACATTTGCGGAAGAGGGGGCGGTAAGATTGTAAGAGCAAAAGGATGGGAGGAGCAACGATTTGCAAGATTCTCAACAATAGTTGGGGCCAAAGCAATCATAATGGGACTTTGCATGCCCTGCGCAATGTCCAGTGCACTGTTGCCCTCATAAAGTCTAGCATCTGTTAAGGGCACCGAGACCCCTGGAGGCAAGGGATTGACAGCCATAGTAGTGATCTTATGCTTAAGGGGAACAAGAGAAAGGGCTTATGGAAATGCCACTGGGTCCTTATATGTCATCGGAGAGGAGGACCCAGTGGAGAGTTAGGCGTACACAATAAAGGACTCTCTGGGAATTGGGGGGGAGGCACTGGGGGAAGGGGAGGGGGAGGAGGGGGGAGGGAGGGAACTGGTAAAAAATTTTAAAATGTATAATTAAATTTTTAATAAAAAAAAGAAAGAAAGAAAGAAAGAAAGAGAAAGAAAGAGAGAGAAAGAAAGAGAGAGAAAGAGAGAGAGAGAAAAAGAAAGAAAGAAAGAAAGAAAGAAAGAAAGAAAGAAAGAAAGAAAGAAAGAAAGAAAGAAAGAAAGGAAAGAAAGAAAGAAAGAAAGAAAGAAAGAAAGAAAGAAAGAAAGGAAAGAAAGAAAGAAAGAAAGAAAGAAAGAAAGAAAGAAAGAAAAAGAAGAAAGAAAGGAAAGAAAGAAAGGAAAGAAGGAAAGGAAAGAAGGAAAGGAGAAAGGGAGGGAGAGAAGGAGGGAGGGAGGGAGGGAGGGAGAAAGGGAGGGAGGGAGGGAGGGTGGGAAAGAGAGAAGGAGGGAGGGAGAAAGGGAGAGAGAGAGGGAAGGAGGGAGGTGCATATATGCACCATGTCTGCTCCCAAGAACCTGAACTCAGGTCTCCAGGTTTGCAAGCAGGCACCTTACCTGCTGGGCCATCTCACCAGTCCTGATATGTCTTCCTTTTATCTCTGGCATTATCCTCTCTAGTTCCTGGTTTCCTTCCCTTAGACTCCTCCACTTACCACCGGCCCCTTTCCACTTTTTTTTTTTTTAATTTCTGGGTGTCTGTCTGTCTGTCTGTCTGTCTGTCTATCAGAGGACCCTGTGTGTGCCTGTGGAGGCCCAAGGGTGACTTCGGGAATACCATGGATTGCTTCCACCTCCTATTTGCTTTGATCAGGAATTTTCTGGGCTCTGCCTTCCAGAACAGGAAGTACAGGCCGCTACCATTTCTGCCTGGTATTTTTTACATGGGATCTGGGACTTGAACTCAGGACCTACTACCTGTAAGCCCAAGGGTTAACCCTTGTATCATCTCTCTGGCCCCACACTTTCTTTTCTTATTATTCTTTTTTATTTAATGTTGCATGCATGAATATTTATAATATGTTCAACCTTTAGTCCCAAATCCCACCCCCTTGTCATCATAGTTAGATACAGGTGTCAACTTGATGGTTGAGGGTTCGAGCTTTGGGCATATTTGTAAAGAATTAGTAGTTGAGTTAAGCCCAGAGCAAACCTGCAGGAGATTGTCTAGTCGATGGGGAAGGCCCAGTCCGTGGTGGGTGGGACTGGTCTCCAGGGAGGGAACTGTTTGAGAAAGTCGGCATCCTTCTGTATCCTTCTGTATAGTTGGCGAGAAAGGGTCGTCCCTCTCTCAGCCGTTACGTGGACATTTGTGGCCAGTTCCCTTGGCCCTCGGCGTTGCAGTGGGCTCTCCTGCCAAGATGGACAAGTAGCTGTCTCCAGACTGCTGTAAGAAAAAATTAAAACCCCCTATTCCTTTAAAAAAAAAAAAAAAGATGGGACAGCACTAATCAGGTGCACACTGAGATATCATCTCATTCTGGTCAGGAGGGAAAAATCTACAATACAACAGCAGTGAATGCTAGAGAGGATATGGAGAGAAAGGAACTCTCATATGTTGCTAGTAAGAATGCAGGATATTACAAACACTCTGGAGATCAGTATGGCTATTTGTAAAAATGTTAAGGATTGAAATGTCATATGAAACTACTTTTTTTTCTACTGGGAATAATCCCCCATAATGGAGCAATTCATTACAGTAATACGACCATAACCATGTTCGCTACAGCAGTATTTACAAAAGCAAAGTCAACACAAATGCCCAACAGTTGACAAATAAATAATGAAAATGTGGTAACTTGTATATAATGGAATACTACTCAGGAATTTAAAAAGATGATTTAATGAAATTTGCTAGGAAATGGATGGAGTCAGAAAAAAATCATATCGAGTGAAATATCCTAGACACAGAAATTTAGACAACTTATGTACTTACTGATAAGTGGATTCTAGTTCCAAACCCACTTAATGACATATTCAAAGGTAAATTTTTGTAACATGCACTGTAATCACAAAGGATTGTAAACAGTTAGGAAGGAGAACAAAGACCTCAACAGAAAGGAAATATGGAAACACACTTCATTAGAGAAAATAGGCACAGTCAAATATTGCATAAAAATAATGAGACATCTAGTAATGTGTCACTTTCACTTCCCTTCCAGGTCACTTGATACTGAACAGGTTTGATCTCACCGGTCAGGGCAGGCATAGGACCTGCAGATAAATGATAACGATCTGGCAAATGGGACAATGTTCCTCCCACCCCGGAATCTGCTGTGTTCTACTCCTATTCTTCTATCTACCTTTAAATCTCCTCTTATATTAAGATTTTCATTTAAACAGTCTTCTATCTTTGGTTAGGAGGTGACCTTCAATGCCAATTGGAATGTAGCCAAGGGCAATGCAGGAAAAGCAAAATTGAAAACAACAAACCATGATTCAGAACACCAAAGACACTACGTGGTTCACTTTGATCCAGACCAGCGAAATCTCTGCCCATCCTAATGTTCAGGGAACCTTGTGGACGACAAGGGGTGACAAGATTTAAAGAGCCTAAAGATGAGGAGTACCATCGATATGCAAGATGCTCCACAGAAAGTTAGGGTTACAGCAGCCAGGATTGGACATTGCCTGACCTGCATGATAGCTGACATGTCAAAGTCTAGCAGGGATCACAGGGGAGAAGTCTTCAGGCAGTAGGAACCTTAGAAGCAAGGGATCAACAGTCATAACAGAGCTCCCATACTAACACCGAACCAAAGTAGAGGCCCTGGTCTATGCCACGGTGTTCTGAACTCTCATACAAATGGATGCTCCAGGAGATGGGAGAGAGTAAGGAAGAGGTATCTGGAGAGAAGGAGGGAGAGAGGGGGGTGAAAGAAAAGGAGAAAGAAAAGAGGAGGGAAGTGCAATGGGAGGTGGTGGGCGAGGGGTGGGAGGAGGAAGAGTACTGAGGTACCTATTGAGCTTGTATGAGTAGGGAAAAAATAAAATGTGTGAGAAAAAAAGTCATGGAATAAGACACAATTATGAAATAAATGTACTCAGCAGAGAATACCAACTGTCATTTCAAAGACTAATGGTAAATCACATAGTGTTGAGTCATGGAGCCAAATGTCGGTAATCAAGATGATGTGAGGAATACCTGCCAATGCAGCCACCATATGCCCATACAAACATTTGACAATCTCCATGGACTTGTTCTGCAGAGATACCTCAAAAATCTGAAGTCAAATATGCCCCTGGAAACCCAAATTGACCCAGTAGGAGTTCATGAAATCAATGCTAAGAGGCCAGCAGCCATCCTGACAATGTCTTAATTCTAGCAATGTAGGTCAGCACTGTGTGATAAAACTGTGGTCGTCGAAGCTTCTATAAAAGTTTTTACAAGTATTTTCTTCCAACCCCATCATAATGAGTCAGAAGGGTACACAACACTACTGTGGAGTGGAACAATACCTCATAGACATAGAGTTTTGGAATCCCAGAATTCTAGAGCATTTTATGTCAAAGAATACCAAGTGGAGAAAATTACAGATTCCATGCTTAAACTCTTGAGAGCAAGAAGGTGGATTCCATGCAGGAATTGATTGAGGTAGAGGAGATGTCTTCCCTCTGAATATCCCAGATCACATCGTCCACAAAGTCACACCTCTAGTTTTAAAACTGAGTATATTCCCTTCTGTGTTTCAATATTGAGTTGGATATGCTTCTCTAATTATCTGTTCTTATTATTGAGAATAATAATTTGTAACTCCTTTCTATTCTAACACTGCTCCTGGGCAATGAATGACTGCTTGGAAGTCACAGCTCACAGTTCATGGGATTTTGATTTGCACCTCAGATGAAAGTTTAGGCTTAAAAATTGATAAGGAAAATGAGCTATACTGAGAGGCATATTTTGCAAATGGGAGAACTAGCTGGCTTGAAACAACATGGCTAAAATGATAGTTGGATGAATGTTCTTACATATATCACACCAAAATTTTACTCCCATTGTTAGGTTTTAAGAAGGAGCAAACATGATCCCCTCTCTCCTTGTTTCTGGTGGGGCCCTCCTTACCCATCCCTCATGTTTATAATCTTTGCAGTTACTGTAATATTACAGAGATTTATCTTTAAGTGTCTCTCAGTGGGTTTGGTAGTAGGATCCATCACCATCTAGGACTGCAAGTAAGCAATGAGACATCTGGTTAAGTTCACAGACTTTCCTTCCTGACCATTTGCAACTGAGGAGGTATGATCTCACCAGAAGGTGAGGGCATATAGTCTGGCAGATAGAAAGTAACCATTTTGCAATGGGAGACTGACGCCCCCCCCCAACTGCAGTCTCCTACTTTTATTCCATCTACCTTTGAATATACTCTTATAATAAGACTCTAATTTAACAGCTTTTTATGTCTGGTCAGGGGTTGACATCCAATACCCATCAAGATATAGCCAAGGGCATTGCAGGAGCAGCAAAATTGAAAAAAAAAATCCACGAAACCTAATTCAGAACGTCACAGACTCTGTATCAACCACCTGGAACTAGGCCAGCCTAATCTCTCCCCATCCTGAAGCTCAGGAAAATTTGCGGAAGAGAGGGCAGTAAGATTGTAAGTGCCCAAAGATGGGGAGAAGCAACAATATGCAAGATATTACACACAAGTTAGGCCTGAAGAAATCGTAATAGGACTTTGTATGACCTGAGAAATGACCAACACATTATTGACTCCTCAGAGTCTAGCATGGACTAAAGGCACTAGGATTCTTAGAAGCTAGGAATTAACAGCCACAATAGTGTTCCTATACTTAAGGGGAACACAATAAAGAGTTCTAGGAAATGCCACTGATTCTTACACCTCGTCAGAGAGGAGGACCCAGAGGAAAGTTTGACATACATAATAAAGAATGCTCCAGGGGCAGAGTAAACGAGGAGGTGGAAGCGGTCCATGGGGGTTCCCGAATTCGTCCGTGGTTCTGCACACATATGCACATACACACGCACACACACACAAATGAATAAATTTAATAAAAAGAATGCTCCGGGATGGGGGGAAGGAGGCACTGTGAGATAGGGAGGGAGGGGGGCAAAGGAAGGGAAAAAGTGGGGAGGGAGCAAGGGGATCCAGCAAGGGTGGAGAGAGGGAGGGGACTGTGGTACCTATTAAGTTTGTATAAGCAGAAATAAATAAAAATTAAAAAAGGAAGGCGCAAACATCATCAACTATGAAATTTAGATGTGGGAGCTTGGAGAAATGATTCCTATTAAATGGGGTCATTAAATGGGGTCCAATCTAGTGATGACCTGTGATGTTACAGGAAAAAAGTTGTATCTCTCACCACATGTGAATCGGGGCCACCTTCAGAATCAGAAAAGTGTCACTCACAGGAAGAAATGTCACAACATAAATATTCAGTTTCCTTTATTTTGAAAATTCTTCATAGCTGTAAACTAAGTTTTCTTTCTTTAAAAATTATTTGCTGAAAAAGTTAGATACAGGTGT
Source organism: Typhlomys cinereus (assembly GCA_023101885.1). Taxonomy (NCBI): domain Eukaryota; kingdom Metazoa; phylum Chordata; class Mammalia; order Rodentia; family Platacanthomyidae; genus Typhlomys; species Typhlomys cinereus. The sequence goes on from JALPQD010000107.1 coordinate 3,689,068, forward strand.
CTACCTGACGAAAGAAGCCTAGGGCTGTGGATACATTTCTGAAGAATGTATAGTTGAGTTAAACTCTGAGCCGACCTACTGAAGATTATTGAATTGACAGGAAAGGCCCAGGCATTGGTGATTGGGACTTGAACTGAGGCAAGTGAACAAGTTGGAACAGACTTAGTTAAGGAAATAGACATCCTTCATCATACTTGACCAATCATGCTTGTCTGACAAGTGACAATTGTCTCTCTCTTTCTTGCTCTCTCTCTCTCTCTCGCTCTCTCTCTGTCTCTCTGTCTCTCAGTAGCTGTGTGGATATGGTATGTTCTGTTCCTGTGGATCCAATTTTTGGAATTAGCTCTCCTGCTAAGCTGGACTATGAGATGTGGCCAGAAAATCATAAACAAAAATAACAACCCTTGTTTTGCCTCCAGCTATTGATCATGAATACATTGGAAACATACAGAGCAATTGCAACATTTACTATTATTGATGAGCACACTGACCATTACCAGGAACACTTTTCTCTTAGCTAGAAAAGTTTTCTTTTGAAGGAGTTTTGCACTGTTTCAGCAAGAAACTTATTTCAACTTTGGGGAACAGTATAACATCATGATAATGGACATACTGGACAACTTCACTGATGTGAAAAAGAATGAGCCCTCTCTCCCTATCTGGATTTTAGCAGTAAAGTTTACTTTGCTATGTTCAACTTTGAATTTCTACAGAAACTATTAAACTACAAAAAGACTACTGGGTATGGGGAGCCCTTTGGGGAAAGTGAAATGTGGATTATACGAAATATAATATTAGAGAAGAGTTGCAGGAGCAGCAAAACTGCAAAAGAAAAACAACAAACCATAATCCAGAACTTCAGAGACTCTATATCAATGACCTAGAACTAGGCTAGCCTAATCTCTCCCCATCCTGAAGCTCAGGGGCATTTGCGGAAGAGGGGGCGGTAAGATTGTAAGAGCACAAGGATGGGAGGAGCAATGATATGCAAGATGCTCCACACAAGGTAGGTCCGAAGTAATCATAACTGGACTTTGCATGCCCTGCGCAATGGCCAACACACTATTGACCCCACAAAGTCTAGCATTTGCTAAAAGCACCAAGATCTTTGGAGGCAAGGGATTGACAGCCACAGTAATGTTCCTATGCTTAAGGGGAATACAGGAAAGTGTTCAGGGAAATGCAACTGGGTCCTTGTACGTCATTGGAGAAGAGGGCCCAGAGGAGAGTCTGGCATGCACATTAAAGGATTCTCTGGGGATTGGAGGGGGGCACTGGGGGATGGGGATGGAAGGGTGAGGGGAGGGGGAGCAGGGGGGTCAAGGAGGAGGAAGAGGGAGGGAGGGAGGGAACTGGTGTACCTATTAAGTTTGTATGAACGGAAATAATAATAATAAAAAAAGAATTTAAGAACCTGAGGATAGGGGATGGGTGCTAGCGGATGATATCCTTTGTTTATGACAGTGTTGTTGCAGCTAGGAAATCACCACACAATGTTCACTTCCACATGATCTGCACAAAAGTTGGCCTATAAATATTTCACCATGGAAGTGAGAAAATCTCAAGAGACTGTACACCTCCCTTAGAGACTTTTGAAGGTTAATGATAGGCAGTACTTTTCTCAACGAACTATCCACTTTTCAGTTATACAGGCCCCAGCAAGTATTCAGACACTTGCCAATAGAGATATCACAGATGAAACTTAGTGAGCCACATACTCGAAAGACATGAAAATAGAAGCAAGACTGACTAACTGTAGTAGGGTAAGGAGGGATGAAACTGGGTATAAAGGGGTGAAAATGACATAAATTCATTGCATTCATGTGTTGAAACATCAAAGAATAAGATAATAAATAAATAATATTTCTCTTCATCGGAAAAAAAGAGTGCCTGAATGTTGAAAGATAGAAACAGATTATTGAGTTGGAAGATATGCTGGAGAGGGAAGGTGTAAGGCTGCACTAATGAAAGGCTACATGTAAAGGCATATGGAGATTTGGTACTAGGAGCCACTATTAGGGAGTACATACATCGCTTAATTTTCTGGGTCTGGGATAATTCACTTAATATAATTGTTTCTAATAATATCCATTTTCCGGCAAATTCCATAAATCCATCATTTTTGACGGCGGAGTAGTACTCCATTGTATAGATGTAGCACTATTCCTTATCCACTCGTCAACTGTTGGACATTTGGGTTGATTCCATGACTTTGCTATTGTAAACAGTGCTGCTATGAACACGGTCATGCTTGTACTATCAAGGTGAATTTTATTTGTATGGGGGTTTACTCCCAAAAGTGGAATCGCAGGGTCATATGGCATTTCAATCTTTAATTTCTTTAAGAATCTCCAGACAGCTCGTCAGAGTGGCTGTATGAGCCTACATTCCCACTAGCAATGTAGGAGAGTTCCCTTCTCTCCACATCCTCTCCAGCATTTGGTGTTGTTTGTATTATGGATTTTTGCCATCCTGACCGGGGTGAAATGATATCTCAGGGAAGTTTTGATTTACATTTCCCTGATGGCTAAGGAAGTGGAGCATTTTTAAAGATATTTTTTAGACATTTTAATTTCATCTCTAGGAAATTTTCTTTTAAGTTCCAGGGCCCAATTTTTAATTGGGCCATTTGTTTCCTTGGTGTTTAGTTTTCTAAGTTCTTTGTGCACTCTGGATAATAGCGCTCTATCAGATATGTGGTTAGTCAAGATTTTCTCCCATTCTGTGGGTTGCCGTTGTGCTCATGTTACAATCTCTTTATCTGAACAGAAGGTCTTTAATTTCACAAGATCCCATCTGTTGAGAGTTGGTTATGGTGACTGTGCTATTGGATGTCTGTTTAGGAACTATTGACCTAGCCCAATCAGCTCGAGGGAGTTCCCTACCCTTTCAAATATGGTTTTTATAGTCTCTGGCCTTATATTGAGGTCCTTGATCCATTTGGAATTAATTCTTGTATATAGTGACAAGTATAGGTCCACTTTTAATCTTCTGCATGTGGATATCCTGTTTTGACAGCACCAATTGTTGAAGATAATTGCAAGGATTATGAACAGGAGGGATGGGGTAGGAGGGCCACACCAGAAGCAATGAGAGAGGGGGCCATGTGACAGCAGAGAACATCGTAAAAATGACCATCCTACCAAGGGCAATATACAGATTCAATGCTATACCAATCAAAATCCCAAAGCAATTCTTCAAAGAAGTTGACCAAAATATCTCAAAGTTCATATGGAGGCACAAAAGACCTAGGACAGCAAAAACAATCCTGAGTAACAAAAACACTGCTGGAGGTATTACCATACCAAACCTAAGTCTATACTACAAATCCATAGTTATAAAGACAGCCTGGTACTGGCTCCAAAATAAACACACAGATCAATGGATAAGGATTGAAGACCCAGATGTAAACCCACAAAGTTACAGCCATTTGGTCTTTGACAAAGGGGCCCCAAGAATCCAATGGAAAAAGAACAGCATCTTCAACAACAAATGTTGGAGAGGATGTGGAGAGAGGGGAACTCTCCTACATTGCTGGTGGGGAATGCAGGCTCATACAGCCACTCTGGCGAGCCGTCTGGAGATTCTTAAAGAAATTAAAGATTGAAATGCCATATGACCCTGCTATTCCACTTTTGGGAATAACCCCCTATACAGCAGAGGTTCACCTCGATAGCACAAGCACGACCATGTTCATAGCAGCACTGTTTACAATAGCAAAGTCATGGAATCAGTCCAAATGTCCAACAGTTGACGAGTGGAAAAGGAAACTGTGGTACATCTATACAATGGAATACTACTCAGCCATCAAAAATGATGAATTACTGGAATTTGCCAGGAAATGGATGTCATTAGAAACAATTATATTAAGCGAAGTATCCCAGACACACAAAATTAAGTGCCGTATGTACTCCCTAATAGGTGGCTCCTAGTACCAAACCCACCCAGCCCACCTAGAGACAGTAATTGCAAGGATTATGAACAGGAGGGATGGGGTAGGAGGGCCACACCAGATACAAGGAGAGAAGGGACCATGTTACAACAGAGAAAATAGGCCTCCACCAAGGACCCAAATAAGTAATGAGACATCTGATTAAGTTCACAGACTTTTGTTCCTGATCATTTACTACTGAGGGGGTGTGATCTCACCAGAAGAGGAGGGCATATAGTCTGGCAGATAAAAAGTAACCATTTTGCAAATAGGTGATAGACCCCTCCCTTAGTATGGTTTCCCACTTTTATTACATCTACCTTTGAATGTGCTTTTATCACAAGACTCTAACACCTTTTTGTCTCTGGCCAGGGGGTAACATACAATGCCCACCAGGATGGAGTGAAGGGCATTTCAGGAGCAGCAAAACTGCAAAAGAAATTCAACAAACCACAATCCAGAACTTCAGATACTCTATATCAACCACCTAGAACTAGGCCAGCTTAGTCTCTTCCCATCTTGACGCTCAGGGAAATTTGCGGAAGAGGGGGCGGTAAGAGTGTAAGAGCAAAAGGATGGGAGGAGCAATGATATGCCCTGAGCATTGTCCAACACACTGTTGACCTCACAAAGTCTAGCATCTGCTAAAGGCACCAAGAGCCTTAGAGGTAAAGGATTGGCAGCCACAGCAGTGTTCCTATACCTAAGGGGAACACGGGAAAGGGTTCAGGGAAAAACCACTGGGTCCTTGTACGTCATCGGAGAGGAAGGCCCAGAGGAAAATCAGACATGCACAAGAAAGGACTCTCTGGGAATTGGGGTGGGAGGCACTGGGGGATGGGGAGGGAGAGGGGTGGGGAGGGGGAGCAAGGGGTATGGCGGGAGGAGGAGGAAGGGAGGGAACTGGTGTACCTAATAAGTTTGTATGAGCTGAAATAAAAAAAAAGTTATAAGATATCACCTATGAAAAATGTCATGTAAGAAAGGAATTCACAAACATAAAAATGATGTAGGATTACATTCTATTGAAATGAGCTGAAAGACATAGGAATGTAAATAGTGACCCTGAGAGAAGGATGGAGATGAAGGGTCCACAGCCACAAGGTGTATCAACAGTCTTCTCTTAAAAGAACCAAGTTTGGGATGGAGAAAACATCAGGAGTTTAGACTCTGTCTCACAAAAGAGCCAAGCTCAGGGTATATTAAGATCACTCAGGGGTAGTTTGATTCCCTACCTCCACACAAAAATGCTGAGCCAATATGACAGGGCTTGTAATTGTGTCCCTGCAAAGCAAAGCTTGGGAAAACCAAGAGCAAAGCAAAAAGGAAGAATAGCAATCCAGATGTTTCTAACTGTCAGTGTTGGGTCACCACAGGGAAGCATGCTGAAATGACTTCTTACACACACACACACACACACACACACACACACACACACACACACACTTGGACAGGGTTCTTGAATGTTGACAACTCTACGCAAAGTTTAACACAGGGGAAATGGTTTAAATCTTTAGCAGGAAACTATAATGAGGGATCTTAAAAATGAAGAATAATTTTTCTGAGAGAAGAAACACCTGAATACCTCACAGTCCCACTCTCTGTTCAATCTTCTATTACACTCCACAGCTTGGAAGAATGTTTCCCACAAGCCCTAAGAGGAAGTAAATTTGCATGGTCACCCAACATTCACTTCTCCCAAAAGACTCAAGAGAATATAACAGAAGCCTGAGGAGTCCAGATGTATTGAGAATTTCAAGACCCCTATCTCCATAGCATCTTCATCATGGCCTGGGATTTCCTGTTGCTCTTGCTTCTCTTGCAATGTTCAGGTGATCTCTTCAGGACCTAACTCTAAACTAACCTTGTAAAGGAACTTTTGCTGGCAGAACCTGAACATTGTGACCCCTGGGAATGTGTCCCTCCTCCTCAGCATCCATATTCTTTTTCTCTTGCAGGTTCCATGGCTTCCTACATTCTCTCTCAACCTCCTTCAGCATCAGTGGCCCTTGGTAAGACAGCCAAAATCACCTGCTCTGGAGACAACCTTTCAGAAAAATGGATTCATTCGTACCAGCAGAAGCCAGGACAAGCCGCTCTCTTTGTTATTTATGAGGATAGTAAAAGGCCCTCTGAAATCCCTGACAGATTCTCTGAATCCAGCTCAGGGAATAAGGCCACTCTGACCATCAGCAGAGCCCATACTGAGGATGAGGCCACCTACTACTGTGAAAGATTGGATAACACTGATAATGAGCACCATGACCCAGGCAGATGGGGAAGTGAGACACAAAGCCCTTCCCTGTTGAGATAGCAGCAGCTTCTTCTGCATTTGTCCTTGCTGTTGTTCTGCCCCTGACATCATGAATTCTAAAGCAGATTGCTACAGCTCAGTTATTCAAGTGGCAATTGCTAAATTTCAATTTATTCTAAAGACTAAAAGTCTTTGGAAGGTACACCAAGAATACATTTTAATATCAACCAATGAAATTCTTTTCTCATTTCTTTTTAAAATTTCATTTTAAAATTTTAATATGTAGGGCTAGAGAGATGGCTCAGAGGTTAAGACTTTGCCTTGCAAACAGAAAGTCCTGAGTTCAGATCCCAGGTCTCATGTAAAAATGCCAGGTGGAAATGGAAACAGTGGCAGCTTGCACTTCCGGACATGGTGGGCAGAGTTGGGGAAATCCCAAAATTAATCCAGGATGATTCCCAAAGTCACCCTTGGCCCTTCACAGGCACACATAGTGACCTCTGACACACACACATACACAAAATAAATGAATGAATAAAATTTTAAAAATTAATATGTATCATCTATTTAATTTTAAGTTGTACTAGACATGAATATTGGTATTTTCACCACCTATTACTTATCGTTAACGTGTCTTCTATTTCCATTTTCCCCTCCCACATATTTTCCTCCCTCTCTTGTGGCTTTGTATAATTTATACCTGGATTACCAATAAAATGCATGCACTAGATAGTGTTTGAGCACATGTCAAAGTGGGTATACTGTACATGATAGAGGCTCCACCTGTATTTTGTTTTCCACCAGTCTTGTCCAGTCTCTCAAGGGATCCACTTTGTTGGATTGCAAAATGTACTTCTAGTGCAAGTACACATTGTGACATTGAGTTCTTGAGTGTTATTACAACCCTGAAATGAACATTTGCCACTGTGTGATATTACCACTTTCTGTGCTCTGGTTCTTACTTTCTTCCTGTACCTTCTTCTGCAAGGTTCCCAGAACTTTTGGGGGGAAATAGTTTCAATCTCCTGATTAAGTCTAAGGATCTACAGGATCTACACATGCTTTTAGTTTGTATTATGTTTTCTTATAATTTTCTGCATTACATATCTTGCGTTATGCATGTATCTTTCTTGGCTGGGTGCTGAGTGTTTCTTTCCACTCCCTCTTCCATTCCTAAGTCTTCTGGTGGTAGTGGAGAGGATTTAGATATCATGTTCATGGCTGAGTAGTCCAGAGTCATTTATTTTCTGAATTTTGGCCAGTTGTTTGATCTGTGAATAACACCTTCCAGTGCAGAATGAGAATTCTCTATTGAGTGCTGAATCCTCTTCCAGTCTATGGATATAATAATACTTAACTAAAAGGAAATTTGATTTAGTACATTACAGCTAAACCTTTGTGGCTTTCACCCCACATATGATCTATGTTCTCCTCTTTTAAATGTTTCTTTTCTTGGTTATAGTACAAGCAATGTGATACTTGCTGAAAAGTGTGCCTTAAATTTACTATTACCCTGGTGATCATATTCTAAGAAGTGTGATTGTCATTGTAGCTTGTGGTTTTGACAGATTGAAGAGATGGTTCATCATTGTTCTCCCCCAGTCACTTGCACATTAATTTTTGGTACTATGAAAGCTGTCCAACGAGGCGTAATCTTTCAGACTGGTTCCAGCTGGTGTATTAAACTATGTTCAGTGATACAAATACATTGTATCTTCAGTATTTATGGGGCAATTGAGAGCAAAGTCAAAAGCCTATGTTATTTCTAGGTTTTCTGAAGCTTCACTGACCAAAATGGGAAGGAGTATCACTTACCTGTTACTTCTAATATTGTTGAATTGCCTCTGGTTTCTAGTTGGAGTATACCTGGCCATATTTTTTGTTATGCCCTATCTTCTATTCTGTGCTACCCTGAACAAAGAATGTCCATTCTTTTTCCTTTTGGTAAACTAAAATATTTCTTGGCATTTTAATTGTATAGGGAGTGTATGTGTGGTTTACTCATCATCCTTAGTATTTTTCTAAGGGTATATTAATTGTACAAAATAAAATATTTTGTTATTTAATAGAGTTCATACATGTATCAAATATATTTTAGTTATTTCATCCTCATTGTGTCTTTGTTATTTAGATCTTGGATGAAAAATATAGAAAAACATTAGTGAGTCTGGGAAATCTTCCCATAGTCTAATAGGTATAAAATTGGAGCTGAGAAAACACATTATGAGATTGGCTTCTTTGTTTACCCCTTGTAAATCCCTTTCTGATTTTGTCACTTACTTTTCCTAAATTTTCCATATTGAAAGAAGGGCATATAATATGAATGGTTACATTATTTAGTTAGATAAATGTTGTAAACCCTACAGCATTATAGTAAGAATCCTTTTAAAATCAAAGTGCAGATTTAGTGCATTACCCAACATCTTCTGAAGAAACAGAATCCACAGGACACATGATAGACACATGGTAGATGAAATTGTTATATGGATGACCAGATAGATGAGCAGTTGATAAGAAGATGCATAAAGAGGTATGTCAAAATGCAGTGTTTTCTCAGTACTCATGGGAGAGTGGATCTACAAATTAAAAAACATATCCATAGACTTTGCAGTGTACATGATGTAACTTTTTAAAATTTTTTATTATTTATTCAATTGTGCATGCGTGTATGTGTGTGTGCATGCGCATGTGTGTATAGAACCACCATGAATGCCTCCACCTCCTCCCTGTCTACTCTGACCTGGGATTCACAGGCTCCGCCCCACCAGGACCAGAAGCGCAGACCGCCCCCGCTTCTGCCTGGCGTCTATACATGGGATCTGGGATCCGAACTCAGGGACCTTCCACCTGCAAGGCAGAGGCTTAACCCCTGAGCCACCTCTCAGCCCTACATGATGTAACTTTTGCAGGTATCACCTCATATGCTTTCATATATTGTTGATTTTCCCATGACATCTACAGAATAATACTCGAAGTTGTTACACTCTATTATACAGTACTGTGATAGTTAAGCCTGGGTATCAACTTGACACACCCAGTATTATCTATGATAGGCTGAGACCACATCTGCAAGGATCAGCTGAGATCACCTGATAGGATTATATATGCTCTAGATCCTATCGGAACCTCCAAAGATCTCATAGGATCCTGCCAGTACTGCATCATATAAAAAGAAGCCAAGAAAGAGAAGAGATGCCTTTGCAGCGGTGCTAGGAATAGCTCTTACTTCTGGCAGCCCAGTTTCTTTGACCTTCTACTCTTCAACTGGACTAAGATTCTAGGAGTTCTCTAGCCTTCAGCCCTCACCCACTTGACTACTGAACTGAGCAGCTAGCTACTAGCAGCCATTGTTGGACTACCTTGGCTACTGGCAGCTATCACTGGACTACCTCAGCTATATGTGTAAACCAACTCAATAAAATTTCTCTCTCTGTATGTATATATATATATATATATATATATATATATATATATATTCATATATATATTCATTCTATGAATTATGTGACTCTAGAGAACCCTAACTAATACAAATAGTATACAGTGACAAGAAAACTTTTACTCTGAATATAATAGCAAGACCCAGATATATGTGGCAGTTTTAAAAAATTCTCTTTAATAAGAAACAATGAACAAATAATGCAATGTTGGGCTAGGGTGTTATGTTTGCTACATAAATATGAGAATCTGATTTTGATCGACAATGACACAAATGAAAATAGAGCTTGGTTTGGCATTGTGATACATGATGGCAATCGCAGGGCTGGGTAGCAATACAAGAGGATCCCTGGGGCTTTCTAGATATCTCGTCTACCAAAAGCAGTTCATTCCAGACTAAGCGAAAGACCTATGTTTTAGGTAGAAATTGTCTTGCTGAGGAAAGCTATAGATCGATAAAATGCACACATACATATGTGCATGTAGCTACAGACAAACAACTGTGTATATATGAACATTTAGAAAGATGTGCATATTCTGATGCAAATTAATGATATTCTCCCCATGCTCTCCTTCTGTGTTCCACAAAACAGTACTGAGTGTAGTTCATAGAGAAAGTTGATTAAACACATCTCTAAATATGCATATCACTTATCACCAAATTTCTACTGATGTGCCTTTAAGGCCTTGGTCCTGATTCCAGAACTGAAGAAAAAAGAGGAACAGAATGATCATTCCAGATAGACTCTTCATGCCCAGTGAAATAAGTACGCATAACAAATACAAGGAGCCCACATTTTCTCTCATCTGTGGAATTAGGTTGAAACCCAAGGATGCCATAATAAGAAGGTTTTTCTTGGGTGTGGAAAAGAAAGAGAACTGCAGCAGGAGATGAAAGGGCAAAAGAATAAAAGGGATCAAAAGAATCTTATACCCAGATGAGTATATATCAGTATTTATTATTCTGTGAAATTAATAAATGCAAATAAATAAAAATAAACATTAAAATATGACAAATGGAACTTTGAAGTTGTAGGTGGAAATAGAATTTAATATGACAAGATGACATGGCCTCACATTGAATTGACTATGCTTCCCTAATTCCCTGTTCCTTTTTTTTGAGAATAATAGTTGAGTTAAACTCTAAGCATACTACAGAAGATTAACAATCTGACAAGGATGGATCAGGCAATGGTGTGTGAGACTATATTTTGCACAAAGGACTAAGTTTGAGGTTATTTAGTTAAAGAAGTAGGCATCCTTCATTATATTTGACCAGACATGTCACTTGTCTGACAAGTGACAATTCCCTCTGTCTCTCTGTATCTCTCTACCTCTCTGTCTCTCCATCTCTCTCTCTCCCTCTCTGTCTGTCTATCTCTCTCTCTCTCTGTGTAGGTATAAAAGCCCTTGTTTTCATATTCATGAAGACATTGGGAATATGCGGAGAATCTGGGACACTCACTATTATTAGTGAGCATAATGACCATTGCCTGAGAGGCTTTGCTTCAGGCTAGAGAAGTTTTATTTTGAGGGAGTTTTCCACCTTCAGTAGCAAACTTATTTGTACTTTGGGGATCAGTGTAAGACCATGATAATGGGTGTTTTGAACAACTTCATATACTGCGAAAAAGAATGAGCTGCTTAGGTTGCCCCCCCTACAATATTACCTAGTTGTGAATGAGATAGATACTTATTTTGTAAAGCATTATAGTCAACAAAAATCATGTATCTGAATATGTATTCCAGAAATCACATATAACTGTGTTTTTTTTCTGGTAGAACAGATGAGGAGAAAATTACAATTAATATTTATTCACCTCTCTTTTCCAGGTGCATAGGCTACATTTGCAATTCACTTCAAAAATTATCAAGTAAATTTTTCTTTGCCATTTCAAGGGATTCTGATTATATTTATCTGTTTCATTAATCTACCTACCTCCTCCTTATAAGTTCCTCTCCACACCATAAAATTTGGCATTATTTTGTGATTTAATGAACTTGACCATGGACAGCTGTGTGATATTGAGTATTGGCTCTCACCACTAAGTTACAATTCATGACTGAATTTCCACAGAATCTCAACAGATATTAAGTGGCAGGAATAATTGCCATGTAGCTAGCTACAGACAGTTTCATTCCTGTAGAAGCTCCCTATTGAAAAGCTCAATGGCACTTAGTGTAAAATACTTCATGGGTAATATTTCATTTTCTTGGTCACTGTATATTTGCTCTTACATTCTTTTTTTTTTTCTCTTTCTTTGATGTGCCTTTAAGCTCTTACATTCTTGGCATCTTTGTTCCATGATGATTCCATAAAATTAGAGGGATTAGTATAAATGCCCTAATAGTTTCATACTAATAATTATTTATTCTTAGTTCCTTAAGCAGATATATGTTTCTCTTCATCATCTTTTACTTCAAAGAGAGTTAGCTGTGATTAAGTCTAAGAGTAACATTTATCTGTGGCTGCAAACATAAAAGAGGAGAACGTAGCTGTGAATGACAACCAGACATAATCTTGTTGCCACATATCTGTAAAATAGGACTAAATTTTTCTTTGGTGAGTTTAACTTTGATTATCTGCAGAAGCTAGGATATTAGAAAAAGACTACTGGGCATGGAAAGCCCTTGTAAGAAAGGGAAATGAAGCATATATATAATATAATGTTGGAGAAGAGCCCATGAATTTGGAAAATTAGAAACAGAATACTGAGTGGGAAGATGTACTAGAGAGGGAAAGTAGACGTCTGCCCTAAAGAAAGGCAGCATTAAAAGGCATATGGAAACCCACTATTTTATGATTCGTTTAAAGTTATACACATATGTGGGGCTGGAGAGGTGGCTCAGGGGTTAAGCCTCCGCCTTGCAGTCGGAAAGTCCTGAGTTCGGATCCCAGATCCCACGTATAGACGCCAGGCGGAAGCGGGGGCAGCCTGTGCTTCTAGTCCTGGTAGGGCAGAGCCTGTGAATCCCGGGGCAGAAGGAGGTGGAGGCGTCCATGGTGGTTCGCGAATTCGTCCATGGTTCTACACATACACAGACTCACACACACACACACACACGCACGCACGCACGCACACATACACACGCACATGTGCACAGTTGAATAAATAATAATAATAATAAAGTTATACACATATGTATAATATATACACATATATTATAATTTGTAGGCTATGAAAACCTGAATCAATCCTGAATGTTGCTTCTAGAATGCATGGATTATTTAAAAAAATCCAAATAGCTTACATACTGTTCCTTCTTTTGAAATGTTGGAAAGTGAGACCACAGAAACTCCTCCCACAAAAAGTTACAGGCACTTGCTACATCTCTTGGTTATCCACTGGAAATATGCAAATCAGGCTGTGTTATAGTCTGAGTATCTGTCTCAAGAAAAAACGCCTGAGAGAAAACAACTAAAAGAACATCAAGTTGCAGTGCACTCATGGAATAGGATGCAGTAATTAACCCTAGCCTCTGACCCTACACAAAACAGTTTTCAGTTCTCTGAGCTGGGCTTGGAGTTGTAGAGTGTATGCAGTAAGTACAGAGGGAGGTTGGACTGTCTGTCCACTCTTCAGTGCAAAGGAATCTATTCTCAGTGGTAGAGAAGCACCTACTTTAGACACTCCACCACCAGGGGGCAGCAGAGTTTCAGACAGAAACATTCAGGGGAGATGTAGTAGGGCTGTCCATGGGGAGTTGAAGGAGGAAGCCATTCCAGGGTAGAATCAAGTTTTAATAGGTCAATTTGGAATGAAGAGGTCACACTCTGAGTCTGAAATTCTCATGTTGTCATTTCAAGGTATTGTGAGAAATCTGGTCCAAGTGAGAACCTCAATGAGGAAATGTTGCACAATAGCACAATCCCATAGATCTACTTCACCAGGCTCTGATGGATGACAGTCACTGGGGAGATCACATGGAGATTCAGCTGCTGCAAGAGGGAGCTCAATCTGATAGGACAGATGACAGGACATGTGTGTACTTCACCTAGCACAGATGACAGGGTCACTGCCCATAAGGTAATCTCACAAACTTTCTAGAAATTACCTAGCTTCACTTGGGCCTCTCTAGAGAGGACTCCTCCTCTTCTCTTTCCTCTACTCTAGCTTACTGGCTGACTTGCAGTTAAACTGAAACACCTTTGCACAGGTGTAATCCAGGTGGGAAGGAGGTACTCAGGGCTTTTCCTCTGGATGGAACATCACAATATGGGGGACTCAAAGAAATGACCTAGACATCCCTGATCAGGTCATACCTGAAAACCACTGGTTATATTGATTCCTTGATTGTGGGGTCTCTGTCCTCTGACCTTCCAGAGTTTTGCTTTCTAAAATCCTGAATGGAAAACTTTGCACACACAATTCAAGATCCAAATTGTTTTTCATGGAGATCTTTATTCTGGCATTTTGTGAGAACATGGGAAACACTTGATCATTTTTCTTTAAATACTCAATATGTGATGTTCTTCTTAGTCTATTCTGAGAAAGTAGTGTAAGAGAAAGAAATGACTTCATTAGAAAAAAATGAGATGCCTGTTTGGTGACTCCATATGCAAGAAGATTTTAGAAGATAAAATGTCATGTAGGAATGGAATTCACACAGTTATAATGATATAGGATTATATTCTTTTGAAAATGAGAGAAAAGGAAAGAAGTGTGTCTTGGTGATTCCAAGAGAAAGATGGAGAGGAACGGTCCATAGACCACATTCTCTGGAATCAGAAATTAACAGTGTTTTCTCAAAAGTGCCAAACTCAGGGTCTGAAGAGATCACTCAATGACAAAAGTATTTTACTCCTAAGAAAAAGGATATATGTTCAGATCTCCACATCCCACATAAAAATGCTGAGAGATATGACATCTGCCCATAATAGTGACTCAGGAAGGTAGAGTTGGTAAATGTAGATCAAACCATAAGAAAGTAGTACAACCCAGGATGACTCCTGATGTCACTGTGCTCCTAATGGGCTCTAGAGGCAAGTAAACTACAGTATCTTCTTCTACAAACACACACACACACACACACACACACATACAAAAAAACATGTCAAAAGAAATGTCAGTCCTTGGACAGACTTCTGGAACATTGAAAACTCTACACAAGTATTGAGCAGAAGACAGAGGGTAAAACTTTTTTTTTAATAAGGTGTCATAGGAGCTGAGGATAATTTTCCAAAGATAAGAAACACATGAACAACTCAGAGACCACCTTCCTGTTCATTCTTTTGTTAATCTCCATGGCTTTGATGATTGGTCTCCACTAGGTCTTCATGGTACACTGTGCAAGGGAAGCTATTTTGCATAGTCACCAAAGATTCACTCCCCCAAGGAACACAAAGAGGATAAGAAAAGCCTGAGGAGTCCAGATGTTCTGTGAACCTCAAGATCAAGAGCACGATAACAACTTCATCATGGCCTGGACCTCTCACCTGTTCTTACTTCTCTTGTTCTGCTCAGGTGATCTGTCTAGGATCAAGCTCTAAGATCCTCCATTCAAAGGACTTAATCTGGGGGAACCTGAAATCAGTAGACCTTGGAAATAGATCACTCATCCTCATCATCCGTACCCTCTCTTTTCTTGCAGGTTCCATGGGGGCCTATGTCCTGACTCAGCCTCCATCAGTGTCAGTGACCCCAGGTCAGACAGCCACAATCACCTGCTCTGGAGACAAGCTCTCAGATAGATATGTACATTGGTACCAGCAGAAGCCAGAGCAATCCCCTATACTGGTCATTTACAAGGATAGCATTCGGCCCTCTGCTATCCCTAACCGATTTTCTGGCTCCAGCTCTGGGAACAAGGCCATCACCAGAGTTGAGGCTGCAGACGAGGCCACCTATTACTGTCAAAGATGGGACAGCACTAATAAGGAGCACAGTGACCCAGGCAGATGGGGAAGTGAGATACAAAGTACTTCCCTGTTGTGACATCAGCAGCCCTTTCTGCAGTTGTCCTCACACTTTGGCTGTGCCTTGTTTGTCAGCATTGCAAATATTCCTGCAACTTAGTGATTTTGGTGAGATTTGCTGAAAATCCATTTTATTCAAAGGGCTAAACAAACGTTTGAAGGTAGATACAGAATACATGTTGATATCAGTCAATGCAATACTTCCCTCATTTATTTTTAAATTTTAAAAAAGTGTCAATATGTATTAATTTTATTATTAAATTGTATTAAACATGAATATATGGGTTTTCATCACCTATGACATACCCAATTAATATCCATTGTTACCATTTCCACTTACCTTTCCCAAACATTTTCCTCCCTCATCTGTGTCTCCTTTTATTTGTAACTCTCTTGCCTCTAAAATGCCTGTACTAGGGAATGCTTGGGCAACTGTCAGGTTCCAAATATCCCACAAATGACCCAGGAGTAGGTAGAATGTAGAGGCTCCACCTCTTCTTGGTGTACATTAATTCTATGTAGTCTGTCAGGTTAGTGCATGTCTAATGGAATCCTCTTTGTTGATATGCAAAGTGTGTGTTAGGCCAGGTATTAAGGGAGTGGATGTAGACTGTTGCAGTTCACCTGCATGGTTACTGAAGAATTACCACCAAAAAGATTAAAGGAGCAAGAGGTTTATTTTCTCTTCTCATAGGGTATTTATACAGTACTTCATCCAGTGTATGACGAGAACACACAGCAACACCACTGCTGAGGCAACTAGCCACTCCATCTCTACATAGCAGGGGGAAAACGTCCCATGCTTACTTGCCAGACCAGTCTGTCTAGTCAAATATACACAAGGATGTCCCTTTCTCACACAGTTTCCTCCATTTTATCCACCTTCCTGTTTACTAGTCCTGCCCTCCCTGGCCTGGGTCTTCCACTCCACTAGACAATGTCCTGTAAATTCGCTATCGGCTAATCTCTACTACTACTTCTCTACAAATATCTGCAGAGCACAAACCCTCAAAAGTCAAGATGACATCTGCACCTAACTATGACAAAGACACTGTTGTATTTTATTATTGGGTATCACAGTCTTGAAATGAACAGAGGTTTACCTTGGCCTGTGCTCTGGTTTTTAAATTTTTCCTACATGCACATCTGCAAGCTTCCCAAAACCTTGGAATGGGAGACAGTTGTGAAATTCCGAATAGGCCTAAGTGGTCACCGACAGTTTTAGTTTGTATGATGCTTATTTGTAGTTTTCTGCATCACACATTTTCCATTATACATGTATCATTTATCATTGGGTACTGATGTTTCTCTGATGATCTTTCCAATCTGTCTTCCCATCTGCCTGATGGTGAGAGTGGAGGTGACTAAGATGTCCTGTCCATGGAAGAATAGTCCATAATCACTTATTTTCTGAATTTTGGCCCGTTGTGTTTATCTGTGATTAACACCTTCCAGTGCAGAAGGAAGATTTTTATATTGAATGCTGAGAGCTCTCAAGTCTCTGGATATAATAACAGTGTCTAAAAGGAAATTTGGTATTGTGCTTTACAGCTAAACCTTTGTAGTTTATATGCCACATAAGGTCTATCTTCTCCTCTTTCAAACACTCTTCTTCTAGGTTAAAGTATAAGGAATGTGATACTTACTGCAAAGTGTGCATTAAATTTAATCAGAAAGGGGCAGGAGGCTCCCTTGCCAGTCATGCCACTGTTACCCTGGTGATCACCTTCTTAGAAGAGTGACTGTTACTGCAGTTTGTAGTTCTCATAGATTTAAGACAATATTGATCACTGCTCTCCCCTAGACACTTACATAGTCAGTAATTTCTGGTATTAGCAATGCTTTCCAATAAGGAGTTAGTTTTTAACTACTTCCATCTGGTGTGCTTATCTATGTCTTATATTCCACATGCATTGCATCTTCAGTAATATAATCTTACTGCCCATTTTGGGGAGCAATTTTTTCTAAGGATATATTAATTGTACAAAATAAAACATTTTGCTATTTGATAAATTTGATACATGTATCAGATCTGTTTAAGTCATTTCATACTCACTGTTTTTCTTTTATTCATATCTCTGATGAAAAATATTAGGAAAACATCAATGAGTTTGGGCAAGTTTTCCTGAAGTCAGATGTGTTTAGGATTAGAGTTGAGAAGGCAATTTGTGAGTTTGGCTACTTTTTTGCTAGGAAATATAATATCATCACATTTCTTCCTTAGACTCCACATATGTAAAGTGCACACTATAATTTGAATATAGGCATTGATTAGTTACTTTCTTATTGTTACCTCTATAGAAGTATAATAACAAAACTTTTAAAATCAAAGTTCTTGTGCAAATTAAGTGAATTATTCAATATCTTCTGAGGAACAACTCTACAGGACATATTGCAGACAAAGTATGTGTATGAAAAGATGAAATTAGCAGATGGATGATCAGATGTGTTAGTGGATGAATGAAAGAGGAAAGGGTTGATAAAAGATACCTAGAGAGATACATCAATAGGCAGCCATGTTTTGGTATTCATGGGAGAGTAGATACACAAATTTTGAAGGAAATCAAGCCCACCCATGCAGTTCCATGCATGATGTAACATTTGAAGATATCAGATGATGTAGTTTCATATATTATTAGTTATCCCATGACAGCTATACTGCAATATTTGAAGTAGTTAGACTCTATTTCTCAGTAGTAGATAGTGACAAGAATATTTCCCTCTAAATGTAATAACAATATCAAGCAACAATTGGCACTTCCAGTTAAACATCCCAAAATAATGCAATGTGCGGCTAATGCATCATGCTTTCTACACAAGTGCTAATTGTAAAGTTGAGCATGTGAGACTAATTTCTCTTAAATTACTGTTGAAAATATTCCTTAACTTTTGCATTAAGCATGAAAAAAGCTGGAAAATTGGAATTATTCAATGAAGCAAGAAAGAAGGGAGTATCATGAGAAGGATCACTCTGCAAAAATAACATGTAGTTTTTCAAGAAAACCACACAAAGCAGAAATTGACATATAGAAGTTGACATATAAAATGATTAAAGATTGCACTGTATCAGCAAGAAACCTATTTCAACTTTGGGGAATAGTGTAACATCATGATAATGAATATATTGAACAACTCCATTGACTATGAAAAAGAATGAGCTCTCTCCCTCTATCTGGATTTTAGCACTGAAGTTTACATTGGTGTGCTTAACTTTGAATGTCCATAGAAGTTATTAAACTACAGAAAGACTACTGGGCAAGCAGAGCCCTTATGGGAAAGGGAAATATGTATTATATGGTTACATAATATTAGAGAAGACTCCCTGAAAGTGGAAAGATCAAATCAGATTAGCGAAAAGAAAGGTGTACTGGAGAATGAAGGTGGAAGGCTGCCCTAATGAAAGGCTACATTAAAAGTCATATAGAAACCCACAATCATATAACATATTTAAAATAATACATATATATTATATATAATTACTGACAAAGATATGCTATGCAAACCTGGATCAAACCTGGATAATGTTTTTGAAAAATATGGATTTAAAAAATTATGTGATGTTCTTTCTTTTGAATTGCTGGACAAGGAGACCACAGAGACTCCTCCCAAAAAAAATTACAAGCACATGCTAGTTCTCTTGGTTGTCCACTGGAAATATACAATAACAGTCTGTGCTATACTCTGAATCTCTTACTCAAGAAAAATCATGAGAAAAAGAATTTAAAAAATATGAAGTGATAGTTCACTCAAGGAATAGGGCATAGGAACTAACCATAGCCCTCTGTCCTTACACAACACACTTTTCAGTTCTCTGTGCTCTGCTTGGAATTGCAGAGAGTATTTAGCAGGTGCAGAGTAAGGTTGGATTGCTTGTGCACTCAGTAAAAAGGATTCCAATCAGCTGTATTGAACTTCCTACTGGTGTACTCTCTAACAGCAAGGGACAGCAGAAATTCAGATGTGAATATCCAGGTGAGAAGTGTACCTGTCCCTGGGGAGCTAGAGAAGATCTGCCAGCCCAGGAAGGTAAAGAAGATCTGAAGTTTCAATTTGAAATGCTGTGATCACATTCTGCATCTGACATTCTCATAGTGTCACCATATGATATTGGCAGAAGCCTGGGTCAAGTGCGGACATGTTCCTGCATAGTGCAATTCCATGTCAACTTCTGCAGCCGTTCATGGCTCACAGTCATGGGGAGACCACCATGAGGTCCAGGTGCTACAGAAAGGAACTCTCTGTGAGAAGACAGATATCAGGTCTTGTGCATCCTTCACTGAGAACAGATGACAAGATCCTTGCCCATATGGCAATCTCCCACAATTCTTAGAAATTGTCCTGGTTCACATTGGCATCTTTAAAAGGATCACCTCCTTTTCTCTTGCCTTCATTTGCCCCTATAGGCTGATTTGCAATTAAGCTGAAACACCTGTGTTCAGGTGCCCTCTCAGGTGGGAAGGAGGTATGTAAGGCTTTTCCCCCTATTATATGGGCATCTCTTAGAAACGTCCCAGACATTCCTTGCTCATGTTACACCTGCAAACCCCTGGCTTTATTGACTCAATGTTAAGATTCTCCTTAATGGGATCTCTGTCCTCTGACTTTCCAGAGTTCAGCTCTTTGAAACACTGGCCCAGAACATTTTCACAAAATCACAAGGACACACAGATGTTTCTCATAGAATTCTTTCTTCCTCTACATTTTTAAAATATCATGGAAAACATGGCCTAGATTTTATTAAATGAATATGAATAACTTATGTGCTTGCTAATCTATTCTGAGAAGTAATGCCAGCAATGGACTGACTAAGAGAAGAGTGACTGCCTGTTTGGTGTCTCCATAAGCTAGAGGATTTTACCAGAGAAAATGTCATGTAAGAAAGGAATTCACACACAATAATAATGATGTAAAATTACATTATATTGAAATGGGCAGAAAGAGAAAGGAGTAAAAATACTGACCCAGAGAGAAGAATGGAGATGAAGGGTCCATAGCCCACATGCTGTGTGAGTCAGGTATCAACAGTCTTCTCTTAAAAGAACCGAGCTGGGTTTGGAGAGAAAGTCAGGAGTTAAGACTGTCTCACAAAAGAGCCAAGCTCAGGGTATGGGCAGATCACTCAGGGATAAATCCTTTTATTTCTAAGGAAAAGGATTTGAGTTTGATACCCTATATCCCACATAAAAATGCTGAGACAATATGACAGTGCTGGTAATTGTGTCCCTGCAAAGCAGAGATTGGGAAAACCAAGAGCAAAGCAATAAGGAAGTAAAGCAATCCAGATGTTTCCAAATGTCAGTGTTAGCATGTTGAAATGACTTTTTACACACACACACACACACACACACACACACACACACACACACACACACAGATTCAGACATTGGCCAGGCTTCTCAAAAGTTAACAATTCTACACAAGGTTAAAGACCAGGGACATAATGGAAATATTTAGCAGGAAACTATGATGAGGGATCCTACAAATGAAGAATAACATTTCTGAGAGAAGAAACACTTGAATAATCCAGAGCCCCACCCTCCTGTTCAATTTTCTGTTATACTCCTCAGCTTGGAAGAACCTTTCCCACAAGCCCCAAGGGGAAGTAAATTTGCATAATCATCCAACATTCACTACTCCCAAAGGACTCGAGAATATAAGAGAAGCCCGAGGAGTCCAGATGTATTGAGAATCTCAAGACCCCCAGCTCCATAGCATCTCCATCAATCATTCCCTGGGCCTTTCTTGCTCTTGCTTCTCTTTCAATGCTCAGGTGATCCCTTCAGCACCAAACTCTAAGTTAACCTTCCAAGGAACTTAAGCTGGCAGAACCTGAACCTCATGATCCCTGGGAATGTGTCCCTCACCCTCAGAATCCATATTCATTCTTCTCTTACAGGTTCCATGTCTTCCTATGTTCTGATCCAACCTCCTTCAGCATCAGTGGCCTCAGGTCAGACAGCCAAAATCACCTGCTCTGCAGACAACCTCTCAAATCAACATGTTGATTGATAGCAGCAGAAGCCAAGATGAGCCCCTCTACTGGTTATTTATAAGAATAGTGCAAGGCCTTTTGAAATCCCTGACAGATTCTCTGGGTCCACCTCAGGGAACAAGGCCACTCTGACCATCCGCAGAGCCCAGAGTGAGGATGAGGGGACCTATTACTGTAAAAGGTGGGGTAGCACTGATAAAGGAGCACAGAGACCCAGACAGTTGGGGAAGTGATACAAAAGGTGATTGAGAAAGCAGCATCCCTTCTGCATTTGTCCTTGCAGTTTTTTTACCCCTGCCTTTGGCAGTATTGTGAATTCTAAAGCCAGATTGCTCCAGCTCAGTTGTTCAGATGGAAATTTCTAAAAATTCAATTTATTCTAAAGACTAAAAAGTCTTTGGAAGGTAGCACCCAGAATGTATTTTAATATCAGCCAATGCAATTCTTTTCTCATTTCTTTTTAAAATTTTATTTTTAAATTTTAATATGCATTAGCTATTTATTTACACTCATGTATTAGACATAAATATGGGTATTTTCATCACCTCTTACATCCCATCAACATCCCTTCCCACTGTTGTCTTTATCCCCTCATACACATTTTCCTCCCTCTCTTGTGCCTTCCTATATTTATATGTGGATTACCATAAAATGCATGCACTAGCTAGTGTGTGGGCACCTGGCAGAGTAGATTGACTGTAGATGACAGAGGCTCCACCTGTCTTTTGTTTTGCAACAATCTTATGCATTCTGTCAGGTTAGCAACATGTCTGATGGGATCCTCTTTGCTGGATTGCAAAATGTTCTAGTGGAAATACACACTGCAGCACTGAGTTCTTGGGTATTACAACCATGAAATGAACATTGGCCACTTTGTGATGCCACCACTTTCTGTGCTCTGGAGGGAGATAGTTTAGATCTCTCTAATAGGCCTGAGCCTCCATAGATGCCTTTAGTTTATATTATGCTTACTTGTAGTTTTTTGCATCACACATCTTCAATTGCACATGTATCTTTTTTGGTTGGGTACTGAGTATTTCTTCAATGATCTTTCCACTCTCTCTTCCATCCCTAAGAATTATGGTGCTAGTGGATGTGATTTAGATATCCTGTTCATGGCTGAGTAGTCCAAAGTCATTTATTTTCTGAATTTTCACCAGTTGTGTTTATCTGTGATTAAGACCTTCCAGTTGAGAACAAGAATTCTCTGTTGAGTGCTGAGTCCTGGATATAACACTTTTCTAAAAGGAAATCTGACTTAGTACTTACAGCTAAACCTTTATAACTTTCACTCTACATATGATCTATGTTCTCCTCTTTCTAATGTCTTTGTTCTTGATTACAGTACAAGGACTGTGATACTTCCAGAAAAGTATTAAATTTAATTGGAAAATGGTGGTTTACTCATTGCCTGTCATACTTCTATTACCCTAGTGATGAAATTCTAAGAAGTGTGATTGCTATTGTAACTTGTGCTTTTGACAGATTGAGGAGGTGATTCATCACTGTTCTCTCCCAGTCACTTGCACCGTATTTATTGGGACTATGAAAGCTGTTCAACAAGGAGTAATCTTTCAGACTTGTTCCATCTGGTGTATTTAACTTTGTCCTGCAATCCACATGCATTGCATATTCAGTAATATAGTCTTACTGCCCATTTTATGGGGGCAACTGAGGGCAATGTCAAAAGCCTGTATTATTTCTAGGGTTTCTGAAGCTTCACTGACCAATAAAATATCAAGTAGTATAACATACCTGTTAATTCTACTATTGTTGAATTGCCTCTGGTTTCTAGTTGGAGCATACTGGGGCATTTTTTTTTTTTGTTTTGCCCTATCTTCTTTTCTATGCTCCCTGAACAGAGAATGTCCATTCTTTTTCCTTTTTGTAAATTAAAATATTTTGGCATATTAATAATATAGAGTATCTATATGGTTTACTCTATATGCTTAGTGTTTTTCTAGGGTATATTAATTTTACAAAGTAAAATATTTTGTTGTTTAATAAATTTCATACAGGTATCAAATCCATTTTGATTATTTTCATCCTCACTCTTTCTTTGTTATTTAAATCTCTGATGAAAAATATCGAAAAACATCAGTGAGTTTGGGTAATCTTCCCACAGTCTAATGTGTATAAGACTGGAGCTGAGAAAACACATTGTGAGATTGGCTACTTTGTTTATCTTTTATAAATCCCTTTCTGATTTGATCACTTATTTTTACTAAATTTCTCATATTTAAAGTAGGCAATATTATATGAATGGGTACATTGTTTAGTTAGATGCATGTTATAACCCTACAGCATTATAATAACAAACCTTTTAAAACTAAAGTGCAGATTAAGTGCATTACCCAACGTCTTCTGAGGAAGTAGAATCCACAGGATACATGATAGAAAAAGTATGTGGATGAATAGATGAAATTTGTATATCCATGACCAGATGGATGAGTGGATAGATGGAAGCAGAAATGGTTGATAAGATAGATAAAGAGATATGCCAATATGCAGTTGTGTCTCAGTACTCATGGGAGAGTGGATCCACAAATTTTTTAAAAAATCTCATTCATAGATTTTGCTTTCTACATGATATAACTTTTCCAGATAACACATCATATGCTCTCATATATTGTTAATTTTCCCATGACACCTATATTATAACATTTGAAGTTGTTATACTCCATTGTTCCGTGGTATACAATGAAAATTAAATTTTTATTCTGAATGTAATTGCAAGACCAAGATGTATGTGACATTTTTAAGAAATCCACTTTAATAATAAACAATGAAAAATAATGCAATGTTGGGTCAGGATGTTATCTTTGCTGCATAAACATGAGAACATGATTACAATCCACAATGACACAAATGAAAATAGAGCTAGGTTTAGTGTTATGATATGTGATGGCAATCGCAGAGCTGGTAGTCCAATACAAGAGGATCCCTTGGGGCTGGAGAGGTGGCTCAGGGGTTTAGCCTCTGCCTTGCAGGCAGAAGGTCCTGAGCAGAAGCGGAGGTGGCCTGCATTCTGGTCCTGGTAAGGTGGAGCCTGTGAATCCCTGGGCCGAGGAGGAAGTGGAGGCGGTCCATGGTGGTTCCCGAATTCGCCCATGGTTGGACACACACACACACACACACACACACACACACACACATACATACACACATGCACACACACGCATACATGCACAATTGAATAAATAATAAGTAATAATAAAAAAGAGGATTCCTTCAGCTTTCTAAATATCCTATTGACCAAAAGCAGTTTATTCCAGGCTCAGCAAAAGACCTATGTTGCAGGTAGATGTAGTTTGCTGAAGAAAGATAAAGATCATTCAAATGCACATGTGCATGTGTGCATGTTGGCACAGACAAATAATTATGTATGTATGAACATGTAGAAAGATGTACACATTCCCCCTTTCCCCACCCGCCTGGGAAGTGTGGGCAGTCCAGGCAGGACACACTGGAAACTAGGTAAGATCCCCTGCTCACCCCCAAACCCCAGGCAACTAGTCCCAGGTCCTCCAACCGTCCAGCCAGAGCAGTCGCCGCTCCTGGCCGGGGACAACCCCTGGGCCATGTCCCAGCTTACCAAGTTAATTGCGCCTGCCACCACCATCTCCCCACTTTCTCTACCTTCCCGGGACACACACAGTCCAGCCAGTACACACTGTGACCTAGGTGAGCTCCCCTGCTCACCCAAACCCCAGGCAACCCACTAGTCCCAGCTCCTCCCACCAGACAGCCGCAACAGGATCTGCTCCAGGCCAACTAATTCAGTTCAGTGAAAAACACACAGAAATTGAAAGAAGGTCTTAAGAGTTAAAATGACAATGCCCAAGTCAAAGTGCAAATCCATGAGAACCAAAACCCAAGAAAACAAATCTCCCACTGAACAAATTAATCCATAATGATAGACTCCAACCAGAACAAATCCACGGAAAATAGACAAGAAATCTTGACCCACGATAATGACTTTCAAAACATGATCATTACCATGATCAATACTATGAAAGAGGAAATCCAGAAGGAATTAAATAACTGCATCAACCACTTTGAAGAGGAACACAACAGATACTTGGAGGAGTTGAAAAAAACAGTTCAAGAAACAAAAATGGACATAGAGCAGTTAAAACAGATTCAAGCAGGGTTTAAAACTAAACTAAAAGACAAGTTATCTTCAACCAAGAACTCAAGAGAGAGTCTTATCAGCAGAACTAATGAAGCAGAAAATGGAATTTCAGACGATGAAGACAAAGTGGGAGTATTAACCAGCTCAATGGAAGAGGTTGTTAAAGCCAAAAAGAAACTCGGGAGAAATATTCAAGAGTTATTGAACACCCTGAAGAAGCCTAACATGCGTATTCATGGAATACCAGAGCAAAAGAATCCCAAAATACCACACCTGAGGAAATTTTTTAAACTGTAATCAAGGAAAACTTTCCTCATCTAAAAAAGAAGAGAGGCCCATGCATATACAAGAGGCATTCAGAACCTCAAACAAATATGACCAAAATAGAAACTCATCACGGCAAATAATAGTTAAAACACACCACATTCAAGACAAAGAAATGGTGCTGAGAGCCTCAGGGTAAAAAAAAAGTCACTTTTAAAGGTAAACCTATTGAAATAACAAATGACATCTTAGTGGAAATAATAAAAGCAAGAAGAGATTGGACAGATGTACTTCAAGTATTGAATGAGCAAAAATGTCAACCCAGGCTGATATAGCCCACAAAACTATCCGTCATGATCAAGGGAGAAAGAAAAATTTTCCAGAACAAAGACAACCTTAAGGGATACATGTCCACCAAACCAGGCCTTCAAAAAAGGCTAGAATTGATACTCAAGTTGAAGAAAAAATCAAGCATATACAGAAGGACAGAAGGGAAGTATAATACCATGAAAACATAAAAGCGAAACAGTACACTTACAAAAGCCACTAAACATAATAAATGTCTGGAATTAAAAATAGTTCTCCATTATAACATTAAATGTTAATGGAATTAACTCACCTATGAAGAGACACAGATTACAAACTTGGATTAAAAATCACAACCCATCGGGGCTGGAGAGGTGGCTCAGTGCTTAAGCCTCTGCCTTGCAGGTGGAAGGTCCTGAGTTCGGATCCCAGACCCCACATATAGACGCCAGGAGGAAGCGGGGGTGGCCTGCGCTTCCGATTCTCGTAGGGCGGAGTCTGTGAATCCCGGACGAATAAACAAGGAGGTGGAGGCATCCATGGTGGTTCCAGAATTCGTCCATGGTTCTACACACACACACACACACACACACACACACACATACACACACATACATACACATGCACAGACATACACACAATTGAATAAATAATAAATAAAAAAATTTAAAAATAAAAAAAAAATCACAACCCATCAATCTGTTGCCTGCAGGAAACCCATCTCACCACAAAAGATAGGCACATCCTAAAAATAAAAGGCTGGTCCAAAATTCTGCAAGCTAATGAACAAAGAAACAATCAGGGACAGCCATTATGCTATCAGACAAAGTGGACTTCAAACCAAAAAAATTTAAAAAGACAGATGGATACTACATTTTAGTCACAGGTACAATTCACCAGGAAGACTTCACAATACTCAACAAATATACACCCAATACGGGGACCCCCACGTTCATTAAGCAAACCTTATAACGTCTAAATTGAGAAATCAACCCCAAAACAATAATTCTTGGGGATTTGAACACCACCCTCTCAACATGGGAGAGATCAACAGGTAAAAATCTTAACAGAGACACTTTGGAACTTAATCAAACCCTTACTGAAATGGACCTTATAGACCTCTATTGAACTTTTCATCCACGCACCAAAAAACACACATTTTTCTCAGCAGCACATGGAACTTTCTCCAAAATGATCACATATTGGGCCACAAAACGAATGTCTACATATACAGGAAAGTTGAAATTCTAGCCTGTACCCTATCAGACCACCACGGCCTAAAGCTTGATATCCACAACACAACAAACAAAAGAAAATACACTAACTCCTGTAAACGTAACATTATGATGCTGAAGGAGAATTGGATTCTGGAAGAAATTAAATTAAATAAATTAAAAAGTAAATACAAGATTTCCTGAAAGTGAATGATAATGAGAATACCATTTACCAAAATCTCTGGAACACAGTGAAAGCTGTCCTAAGTGGTAAGTTCATGGCTCTTCATGCCTACATCAAAAAAATGGAATAGTTAAAAAGATACTTAGAATGCCCCAGAAACCTTTTTGTCTCTGCCTTACCAGCTATGGTAATTGCCATCATGTACTACACCACAAAAGTAATTTCATTTTCATTTCAATTATAGTGAATCAAGGTTCTCATCCTTGGATAGAAAGCATAATGCATTAGTCCCACATTGCATTATTTTGGGGGTGTTTAATATTAAACTGGATATTGTACAGATCCCAATTCTTGCCAAATATTGTTATTACATTTAGAGTGGAAATTAAATATTAAAACATGAAGAAATAGAATGTCAAAAATGAAAGTGGATATCAACTGTAGGAAGACAAGATAATATGGCCTCACACATATTAGTGTATCTTTAACATAAAGGTGTTTGTCAAATATTTGGGATTCTGTTGATAACCTGCAGTCTGAACCATTCAGAATGAGTGTGTAGTTATTACATGTAAAGTTGAGCATCTGAAATTAATTTCAATTAGCGTACTGTTGGAAATTATCCCTAAACTTTTGAGTAATGCATTAAAAAAGCTTGAAAACTGAAATTATTCAAAGAAGAAGAAAGAGGGGATTATCATAAGAGTCACGCTGTAAAAATAACATGTAGTTTTTCATGACAACTACACAAAACAGAAGGCATAGTTGACATATAAAATGATGTCAAGAACTCTGCTTCCAAAAATATTGTGGGGATGGGAATTAAACAGTTGGTCCCCAAGGTCTAGGAGCACTGTGAGAGGCTCACTGGTGGACTTGGGGTGACAAGGTCATGGAAACTCATACATCCGTGTGTACACTAGTGGCTGCTGGCAGAGAACCGTGTCTTAGCTGAAAGCCATTAAATCTCGGGACAAACTCAGAGTGCAAGGGGTTGACAGCTACCCGTATGTAGTCCTTTGGGATGGTGCTTTGAGAGCAGCTGGAGACCGCCAGTTCCAGACGATCTTGTCCAGCCCTGTCCTGGGCCCCTCGGGACTCATACCTGCAAGAGACAGGGGCTTTTTAGAGTCACGGTTTCCCCACCCAGAAGTGTTAGTGTGAAATCCGCAATGGGGTTTAAGCTTCTTTCTCAGGTTTGGAGCCCGAGCAGGCTTTGCTTAAAAACCAGTTGTCTTTTCCCCCCATCCTAAGCCACTGGTGAGGCAACAGCTGTCTCCTCTGCCTCCAGTAGCCCCTCCATGGATAGGAACAACAGGCAGACAGGCCTCAGGGATCCATTACGAGATCTCCCCCCTTGTTTGTTGCAAGTGCTGGAAAGGACCTTGGAGGAGGCTGGAAACCATTTTGAAGGCTGGTTCCTGTTCATATATGTAACACCAGCCTGCAGCCTCGCCCCTCAGAGACTGCTGGCCACCCCCAACCCCAGCAGAGCTCTTACACCAGACTCCTGGAGAACAGGTGTGAGGAAGCCTAGAGGAAGGGGCCTGGGACGCACGTGGGGTTTGAAGGCAAGCCAGTGGGTGAGCAGAAGAGCGAGGACCGGCCACACACACCACTGGGCTCTGCTTGAAGGCCAGAGTCCTGCCTTTCTAGAGCAGGGTGCACAAGCAGACCAGTGGGCCGCATGTTTTGCTCATGTCCTGACCTGTCATTGCTGCTGGAAGTTGGGAGGTCAGGCCGAGAGGAAGGCTCAGATGCCTGGTCAGGGCAGGGAAGTCAGACGTGGCCTCCAGGGAAATACACCTCTTCTTCACACCATTCTGTTCATTACTTAATAGTAGTGACCCTATATTCAGGTCACCTTGGGTGAGGATGTGATTGGGAGGCGTCCTGCAGCTGCCAAAGCGTCCAATGAAACCTTGCCATGTTTCAGGGGCTGGACAAAAAAAATAGGATGGATGCTGCACACCTCATACTACTGTGTTATTTATAGCTCTGTGTGTTTCCCTCCTGTTCTTCCTTTTTGATTCAGCTGGGGACTAGAAGCACCACTGGCCATGACATTTAATAAAATGTGGATTTTTATTAGAAAACAAGGTGTTCATTTTGTAGGGTTGCAGGTCACTGAAAATTCATAGTAATGAAAATCAAGGCAATTATATAAAAAGGCTTAAAATATACATTATTAACATACCAGAAATAGGGGTGGAATATACGAGGATGTAGTAGAGGTGGCATATTTAACTAAAACAAAGCAGCTATTAGTCAAAATAAGGTATGTTTCCTTTTTTGGTTTGGGTTTTTTTTACTTCTGTCCATCGGCATGAAACTCTGTTAAAGATGTATCAAAAAAGCCAAGAAAGGGAATAAAAATTCAAACTGGTAAAATCAAAGGGCAAAAAGGATGCAAGCAATGAAAGAGAGAAAAATGAAAATAAAGGGAGAAGGTCCACAGGACACCCACACAGTAAAATAACAAATTCACTTTATTATCAGTAATGCCACTAAATTGATCACCTCCACTATGGTTTCCAATGACATAGAAAAGTGTGTAAGTTACACTGATGGAGAACATTTCAAGATATTAACTAAGCAATTCACTCAGGGCTCAGAGGACTCTCTGAGGTCTTATTGTTATTGGATAGTTAAAGGATATGTCCAACTGGGTCCATCTCATTTGTTCGGAGTGGCAACAGGGGCCCTTGTATCCACTGTCAGTTGCAGTCCATTATGGTTCAACAGTGACATTGTTGTTTGTTCAACTCTTCTAGATACTCACAAAGAAAGTGCACACTTTCCACTTGCATCCCCTGATACATTCATGTAAAGTATCTGAGCTGTCCTGGATTCAATGGCAGGCTGAACTGCCCTGAGCAATAACAATCCTCTCCCCTAAAAGCCAGCAGGAAGACAAAACTCATCAGTATGTGGCTTGGACCCTATGTCTTTTACAGAGACAACAAAAGCCAGAATGTTTTGATCTGCAGTTTATATCATTGCTTATCCATGAGCCTATTGTATTCAAGGAAATGAAAGTCATGATTGGAATATGAATTGAGGCCCACTTCTTCATGGTTTGAATTCTTGAGGGAAGCTACCATTTGTACCATTGAGAAGTGTAAGTTTTCTTTTTTTTTTCTTTCTTTTTTTTTTTTTAGTTTTCTTGATTAAGGGATATCACAGGGTATTGGCCTTGAGTTAGATAGCTCAGCCCTACTTTCTCTGTAGTTGGCTCTTACTCTTTATCTCTCTTCCTAAAATCATGATAACTGTGACTTAACCCACCTCCAAAATCATTCTACAAGTAAGTCATAGACTCTGCTTAAATTTGCACCTCAGCAGTTCTTATCCCTCTTTCCTTAGGATCCAGAACCCAAATAATTCTCCCTTTATCATTTAAAAATAAAATATGATGAGATACTAGAAGGAAATGAAGACTATGTTATTAGAACTGAAGTACATATAATCATTGTTGACAAAATAAGAGAATTTGGCTTAGTGTGTCAATGACCATCATAATGATGTACAGACACTAAATTTAAGCATTAAGTAAAACACATGGTTGGATTCCAGACAGTCAATTTTAGTATTATATTATTAGTGAGAAAACAAATTGCTTAAATACACACTTCCTTATGTGATTTTAAAGGAAAGGCAACACAAAAATGTTGAATTCAAAATAAAGCACTCACCTTCTGTCCTGGAGCCCAGACCCCCATAGGCCATCCTGCTCCTCAGCCACTGAGCCTTTTTGCTCCTTGAGTAGGCCCCTAGGCCACGCCCTACTGGCCAGTCTTCCTTTCTGCTCTGAAGCCCTCCACACTTCTTTCTCCTCAAGTCAGTTGGCCCTTTCTGCCCTGGACCCTGGAGGCCGCCCTGCTTCTCAGAATTCCTCAGAATTCACAGATAACCCAAACAATGGGCTAGGGGACCAACAACATAAAATCTAAGGACTTCTGAAATCATCCCATCATAGAGGAGAAAATTTTCTCATCCAACTGTAAAATAAGTAAACCCTTTTGACCATACTGTTACTCTCAATTATTACTCACCATAGTTTAACCTTTCCATATAGCCTACCTAAAAACCTATACAACTTCAGGAACTATACCATTCACCCTCACATATTGCCAAGGAAGAAAACCTAAAAAGTGCACTACCACACTAATCTACAATTCCTAACTTCTAAACCCATCTTAATTGATATACTAACAGTCCAATAGTAGCCTCATCTAGGAAATAACACCAACACCAGACAGGCACATCCAACTCCAAGGCAACACTAACAATAACTGCTCAAGTGTAGTAATACTGTCTAGTTCCGTTCACCCAAAAACACCCAAAAACACAAAAGACATAAGACATAGAACAAAAATACCCAGGTCACAGTACAATCCATGAGAAACAAAAACCAAGGCAACAAATCTCTTACAAAAAGAATCAACCCAATAATGATGGAATCCAACCAGAATAAATTCAAAGAAAATAGCCCAGAAAGCCTCACCCAAGATAATGATATTCAAAGTCTGATCTTTACTATGAGCAAAACAATGAAAGAGGAATTCCAAGAAGAGTTACATAACCAACCAGTTTGAACAGAACACAACATGCATTTGGCAGTTAAAGAAGTAAAAATAGGCATAGAGCAATTAAAACAATCTCAAGATTAAACTTCAATTAAAAGACAAGCTGTCTTCAACCCAGAACTCAACAGAGTCTTGACAGCAGAACTAAGGAAGCAGAAAATAGAATATGAGAACTAGAAGAACAAACCAGTTCAATCAAAGAGATTGTTAAATCCAAAAGGTACTTGAGAGGAATATTCAAGAGATATGTAACACCTTGAAGAAGCCTAACATGAGCATTCATGGACTACCAGAACAAGAGTCCAAAAATACCACACCCAGAGAAATTTTTCAAATAATCATAAAGGAAAATTTTCTATATCTAAAGAAAGAGAGGCCTGTCTAATTCAAGAGACATTCTGCACCATGAACAGATATGACCAAAATAGAAACAGATCATGCATAATAATAATCAAAACACTATACATACAAGACAGAAAGAATGTGATGAGAGATTAAAGAGAAAAAAAGGAGTCACTTTTAAAGGTAAACTTATTAAAATTAGAAATGATTTTTCAATGGAAACAGTTAAAGCCAGAAGAGCTTGGAGAAACATACTTCAAGTATTGATTGAGTACAAATATCAACTCAGGCTGATATACCCAGCAAAACTATTAGTAAAGAGCAAGATGAAAGAAAAATTGTCCACCATAAAGACAAATTGAAGGCTTAAATGACCATCAAAGCAGGTCTGCAAAAAAAATCCTAGAGAAGACAATCAAGCTTGAAGAGAAGAATAAGCTTATCGAGGAGGACATAAGAGAATTATAATACCACCACAACCTACAACTAAATAATACATTTATGAAAGCCACTATACACAAAATAACTGTCAAAAGTTAAATGTAATTTCTCCATTATAACCTGAAATGTCATTGAAATTAACTGACCAATCAAAGACACTAGTACACACATGGATTACAAAACAAAACAAATCTATCTGCTGCCTTCAGGAAACACATCTCATAGGTACACAAAACATAGGTACATTCCAAAAGTAAAAGGCAGGTCAAAATTCCTTCAAGCTAATGGACCTAGGAAACAAGCATGGGTATAATTTATGCTATCTGACAAAGTAGATTTCAACTATGAAAATCAAAAGACATGTAGAAGGATACTACATTTTAGTCATAGGAAAAATTCGCCAGAAAGACTTCACAATATTGAACACATAAGCACCTAATGTGGGCTCCTCCACATTCATTAAGTAAACACTACATCTAAAACAAGAAATCAATCCCAAAATGATAACACTTGGGGATTTCAATACCACATTCTCGATATAGGTTAGATCAACAAGACAAAAACTCAACAGAGACACATCAAAAATCAAACACTAAATCAAACTAAATAGAACACTTTACTGAAATGGACCTTACAGATCTCTATGGAACCATCCATCTAAGCCCCAAGGAATACACATTCTTCTCAGCAGCCCATGGAACTTTCTCCAAAACAAACCACATATTGGGCCACAAAATCAATTTCCACATATATAGGAAAGTTGAAATTATAGCCTGTACCCTATCAGTCTACCATGCTCTAAAGCTTGATATCTACAAAACAACAAATAGCAGAAAATACACTGACTCTGGGAATTAAACACTATGATGCTGAATGAGAAATGAGTTCAGGAAGAAATTGAAAAGGATAAGCAAGATTAACTAAAAGTGAATGAAAATGAAAATATGGCATATCCAAATCTCTGGGACACAATGAAAGCTGTCCTAAGAGGTAAGTTTATAGCTCTTAATTCCAATATCAAAAAAAAAGTGGAAACATCACAGTTCAACGTAAAGTTTTAGAGATATAAGAGCAATCCAATCCCAAAAGCAGTAGTAGAGAGGAGATGAGCAATATCAGGGGAGAAATATTAAAAAATTGAGATAAGAAAAATGATACAAAAAATCAACTTTTTGAAAAACCCGGTTCTTTGAAAAAATCAACAGGATTGATACACCTCTAGCTAAATTAACCAAAGTCAAGAGACAGCAAATCCAAATTAACAAAATTAGAAATGAAAATGGAGTTTTCACAACTGATAACCAAGAAATTCAGGGAATTATAAAGCCAGATTTGAAAAACTTATACTCCACAACATTTGATAACACAAAAAATGGATGGATTTCTGAGTAAGCACAACTTACCTAAATTGAATCAGGAAGTTCTGAATTATTTATATAGTCCTATAACAATTGAGGAAATTGATGATGTAATCTCAAATCTTTCCATCAAAAAAATGTCCTGGACTAGAAAGATTCAGCACAGAATTCTACCAGACATATAAAGAACAACTAACACCACTACTCCTTAAACTGTGCCGTAAAATAGTAAAGGAAAGAAGACTTCTGAATTCTTTCCAAGAAGCTAATACCATACTAATCTGAAAACCTAATAAATATATACTTAAAAAAGAAAACTATAGGCCAATCTCTTTGATGAACACAAGAGGCAAAAATTCTCAACGAAATTTTAGAAAATTAGACTCAAAAACATATCAAAGAGATCATTCATTGTGATCAAGTAGGCTTTATCCCAGGAACAGAAGGTTGGTCCAACATATGCAAATCAATAAATGTAATCCATCTTGTAAACCAACCCAAGAACCAAAAACACATGATTGTCTCCACAGATGTGGCAAAAGCCTTTGACAAGATGCAGCATCCTTTTATGGTCAAAACCCTAGAGACTGTTGGAATTGATGGAAATTATATCAGCATATAAAAGCTGTATATATATAACAAGACAATAGAAAGGATTGTACTCAATGAGGAAATACTTGAAGCATTCCTGCTTCGATCAGGAACAGGACAAGGCTATCCACTCTCACCACTTCTGTTCAATGCTGTATTTGAAGTCCTAGCTAGAGTCATAAGACAAGAGAGGGAGATGAAAGGAGCCCAAAATTTCAATGGAAATATAGGAGCATCTTCAATAAATAGTGTTGGCAAAACTCTATATCAACATACAGATGATTAAAACTGTACCTGTACTTGTCACCATGCACAAAAAATAATATCAAATGGATTGAGGACCTTAATATTAGGCCAGAGACTGAAAAACCCTACTGGAAAGTGTAGTGATCACCCTCGAGCTGATTGGACTAGACCATCAATTCCTGCACAGAAATCCAATAGCCCAGGCACTAGAATCAATACTCAAGAAAAGGGATCTCAAGAAATTAAAGAGTTTTTCTTCACCTAAAGAGATTGTAAACCAAGCACAAAGACAATTCATTGAATGGAAGGAAATGTTCACTAATCACATATCTGATAGATCTCTATTATCCAGAGTGTAAAAAGAACTTAAAAAGCTAAACGCAAAGGGAATAAATAGCCCAATTGCATATGGGCCTTGTTGCAGTCCGCCAGCATGGTTGCTGATAAATGACCAGAACACAGCTTAAGGGAACAAGGAGTTTACTTTCTTATGATAGTCCAGTTACAGTTCATAGTCCAGCTTGACGGGAGAACACACACCAACACCAGGGCCGAGGGAACTGGCCACCATAATGGCTGAGAGATGGACAATCCTTACTTGCCAGACCAGCATGTCTGGCCAAGTATACAGAAGGATGCCAACTCTTTCAACCAGCTCTCTGTGATTTATCCAGGGCCTAATCCCACCCACCATGGGCTGGGTCTTCCCCAGCAGCCAGACAATCTCCTTCAGGTTTGCTCTGGGCTTAACTCAACCATCAACTCTCTACACCTGTGCCCAGAGCTCAAACCCTCAAGAGTCAAGTTGACACCTGTGCTTAACTATGACATTCCACCCCTTGTCAACTTGACACAAAAACAATAGCACTTTTAAACTGTAACCTTTACTTGTCCCCACAGATGTTAAAATATAAATACATTCCATGGACAAATTTAAAATGTTCTTTCATTAAAACTTCAGTTCTAATATTTTAAAAGTTCAAAGTTTCTTAACCTTAAAACTCTTAAATCAGAATAAATTACTTTAAAACAGATAAAACATTAAAACAGAAGGATCTTAATAAGAAAACATTAAAAGAACAAAGTCCAGCAAATCACAGCATCCTGTACTTCAATGTCCATCTTCTGCTGCTCATCACGTAATCAAGGCGGCTCAAAGATTCGAGTCATTCCCAGTCCCTGTCTGCAGCTCGAAGTTGTAAGAGCAGAGTTCCTCTGAATCAGTCTGAATCTCTACTCGCAGTTGTCCTCAGCAGCAGTCCTACAGTTCTGGCATCTCAAATACAACTCTGGGTTCTCCTCTGCAGCTTTAAGCTTCACCATCTCTTGCAGGACTCTACGCCTGCCACTTGGTGCCAAGCTTTTGCTGCTCTCCATGAACCCTTCAGTACACGAAAACCAGTTATCACTTGAGGGACGCTACCAGATTCCGAAGCGAAGTTGAAACGCAGCTTAGTCCACTGGAGCCACAGCTGCACCAACTTCAACGTGCTGACGCTGGAAAAGCCTCTCTTCTAGGCAACCAAACTTGCAAAGGGCAAGAAACAGCTTTAACTTGGGCTTTCGCCCCTGA
This sequence comes from Typhlomys cinereus, assembly GCA_023101885.1. Classification (NCBI taxonomy): domain Eukaryota; kingdom Metazoa; phylum Chordata; class Mammalia; order Rodentia; family Platacanthomyidae; genus Typhlomys; species Typhlomys cinereus. Next base: position 3,725,843 of record JALPQD010000107.1, read on the forward strand.
AGGAAATTGAGTTTCCAAACCAGGAACTTGCCATACGGTGGTTTTCATGTCTTCCACCGTCTCAGTGCAAGTCACTAGGTTTTCCTTCACTGATACTCATTTGTCCAACAGCAGCTGATATTCTGCTGCCTGCCCTTTGCACATCCAAACCTCCAAGGTTGCCAACACAGCTCTCCTCTGTCAAACAAACCAGTCCATGGTCCTTATATTCAGTTTTTCCAAAGTCCTTGTTTCCCTCATCACAAACTGGGCCCAAACAATGTCTCTCAGCAACTGGCCCACTAAACTCTGAAGAACGGTATTTGTAAATCCACAAAGTGAAAATTCTCAAGCATTTTCAACTTTGTCCAGCGAAACCGTTCAAAAGACACAAAATCCACATAGTCAGATTTATCAGCAACACCCCACTTCCTGGGTACCAAATTCTGTAGCAGTCAGTCTGCAACATTGATGATAAATGACCATCAAACACCTTAAGGGAACAAGGAGTTTACTTTCTTAACGATAGTCCAGTTACAGTTCATAGTCCAGCTTGACGGGAGAACACACACCAACACCAGGGTCGAGGGAACTGGCCACCATAACGGCTGAGAGATGGACAATCCTTACTTGCCAGACCAGCATGTCTGGCCAAGTATACAGAAGGATGCCAACTCTTTCAACCAGCTCTCTGTGATTTATCCAGGGCCTAATCCCACCCACCATGGGCTGGGTCTTCCCCAGCAGCCAGACAATCTCCTTCAGGTTTGCTCTGGGCTTAACTCAACCATCAACTCTCTACACCTGTGCCCAGAGCTCAAACCCTCAAGAGTCAAGTTGACACCTGTGCTTAACTATGACAGGCCTCAAAGCTCAACTTTTCCAGGGGTAAAATCAAAATGTCTATCAAATGTCTTAAAAAATGCTCCACATCCCTAGCCATCAGGGAAATCAAAATCAAAACTATGCTGAGATATCATCTCAGGATGGCAAAAATCCATAATAAAACAACAAAGCTGGAGAGAATGTGGAGAGAAGGGAACTCTCATATTTTGCTGGTTGGAATGCATACTTATACAACCACTCTGGAGATCATAATGGTGGTTTCTATAAAAGGATTAAGTATTGAAATGTCACATGACCCTACTGTACCTCTACTGGGAATAATCCCCCATAATGAAGCACTACAATGATACAAGCATTACCATGTTCATTACAGCACTATCTGCAATAGCAAAGTCATAGAATCAACCCAAATGACCAATAGTTGACACATGGTTAATGAAAATGTGATAACTTTTACACAATGGAATACTACTCAGGCATCAAAAAGGATGAGTTAATGAAATTTGCTAGGAAATGGATGGAATTATAAAAGGTTATATTGAGTGAAGTATCCCAGGCACAGAAAGTTAGAGAACTTATGCACTCACTGATAAGTGGATCCTAGTTCGAAACTCATTTAATGACATATTCAAAGATAAATCTTTGTATTATGTACTATAATTGCAAAGGATTATAAGCACTTAAGAAGGATAACGCAGACCTCAATATAAAGGAGATAGGGAAACACACTTCATTAGAGAGAATAGGGCATGTTCAAGTATTGCATGTAAATAGTGAGACATCTGGTGAAGCTCACTTTCATGTTCCTTCCTGGTCACTTGAGACTGAACAGGTTTGATCTTACCTATCAGAGGAGGCATAGGGATTTATAGATAGATGGTAACCATTAGGCAAATGGGACAGTAATCCCCCCAACTGCTATGTTTTACTCCTATTCTTCCATCTACCTTTGAATCTCCTCTTATATTAAGACGTTCATTTAAATAGTCTTTTATCTTTGATTAGGAGGTGATACCAATTTGATACCAATTTGATACCAATTGGGATGCAGCCAAGGGCAGTGCAGGAAAGCAAAATTGAAAACAACAACAAACCATGATTCAGAACACCAAAGACACTACATTATTCACCTAGAATCAGACCAGCTAAATCTCTCCTCATTCTGAAGTTCAGGGGAAACTTGTGCAAGAGCGAGTGGCAAGATTTTAAGAGCCTAAGGATGAGGAGGACCATTGATATGCAAGATGCTCCACACACCGTCTGGAGATTCTTAAAGAAATTAAAGATTGAAATGCCATATGACCCTGCTATCCCACTTTTGGGAATAACCCCCCATGCAGCAGAGGTTCGCCTCGATAGCACAAGCTCGACCATGTTCATAGCAGCACTGTTTACAATAGCAAAGTCATGGAATCAACCTAAATGTCCAACAGTTGACGAGTGGATAAGGAAACTGTGGTACATCTATACAATGGAGTACTACTCAGCCATCAAAAATGATGAATTGCTGGAATTTGCCGGGAAATGGATGTCATTAGAAACAATTATATTAAGTGAAGTATCCCAAACCCAGAAAATTAAGCGCCGTATGTACTCCTTAATAGGTGGCTCCTAGTACCAAACTCACCCAGCCCACATTGAGACACTCAAAAGTAAACCTATGTAACACAGTAATTGCAAGGATTATGAACAAGAGAAATGGGGTAGGAGGGCCAAACCAGAAACAAGGAGAGAGGGGACCATGTTACAGCAGAGAAAATAGGCCTCCATCAAGGTCTGCAAGTAAGTAATGAGAAACCTGGTTAAGTTCACAGACGTTCTTTCCTGATCTCACCAGAAGGGGAGGGCATATAGTCTAGCAGATAAAAAGTAATCATTTTGCAAATGGGTGATGGACCCCTCCCTCACTGAGGTTTCCTACTCTTATTACATCTACCCTTGAATGTGCTATTATAACAAGACTCCAGTTTAACAGCTTTTTGTCTCTGGCCAGGGGGTGACATACAGTGCCCAGCAGAATGGAGTGAAGGGCATTGCAGGAGCAGCAAAACTGCAAAAGAAAATCAACAAACCACAATCCAGAACTTCAGAGACTCTATATCAATCACACAGAACTAGGCCAGCCTAATCTCTCCCCATCCTGGAGCTCAGGGACATTTGCGGAAGAGGGGGCGGTAAGATTGTAAGAGCAAAAGGATGGGAGGAGCAACGATTTGCAAGATTCTCAACAATCGTTGGGGCCAAAGCAATCATAATGGGACTTTGCATGCCCTGCGCAATGTCCAATGCACTGTTGCCCTCATAAAGTCTAGCATCTGTTAAGGGCACCGAGACCCCTGGAGGCAAGGGATTGACAGCCATATTAGTGATCCTATGCTTAAGGGGAACAAGAGAAAGGGCTTATGGAAATGCCACTGGGTCCTTATATGTCATCGGAGAAGAGGACCCAGTGGAGAGTTAGGCGTGCACAATAAAGGACTCTTTGGGAATTTGGGGGGAGGCACTGGGGGATGGGGAGGGAGAGGAGGGGGAAGAGGGGGTTTGGGGGGAGGAGGGGGAGGGAGGGAACTGGTAAAAAATTTTAAAATGTATAATTAAATTTTTAATAAAATAAGAATAAAAAAATAGAATCTTGAAAAAAAAAAAAAAAAAGATGCTACACACAAAGTAGGTCTGCAGCAACCAGGATTGGACTTTGACCTGCACAATGGCTGACATGTCAAAGTCTAGCAGGGATCACAGAGAAGAAGGCTTCAGGCAGTATAAATCCTTACAGGCAAGGGATTAACAGTCATAACAGAGTTCCCATGCTAACAGGCAGCTCAAGAAGGGGCCCCAGTATATGCCACCGAGTCCTCAACCCTAACATAAATGGATTCTACAGAAGATTGGAGGGAGTAAGGGAGAGGCACCTGGGAGGAGGAGGGAGAGAGGTAGGTGAAAGTAAGAAAGGAAGGAAAAGGGGAGGAGAGTGCAATGGGGGATGACGCGTGAGGGGAGGGAGGAGGGAGAGTACTGGGGTACCTATTGAGAGATTGTATGATTAGATAAAATTAAAAGAGGGAGAAAAAAAGTAATAGGATAAGACACAACAATGAAAAAAAATCTTATTAGTAGAGAATACCAGCTGTCATTTCAGAGACTAATTGTAAATCACACAGGATTGAGTCATGGAGCCAAGTGTCAGTAATCAAGATGACGGGAAGACCTGCCCATGCACCCACCAAATGCCCATATAAACATTTGACAATCTCCATGGGCTTGCTCTGCAGAGATACTTCAAAACTTTGGAGTCAAATATGACTCTGGAAACCTAAATTAACCCAGAAAGAGTTAATAAATCAAAGCTAGGATGGCAGCAGGCGTCCTGACAATATCTGAATTCTAGTAATGAAGGTGAGCACTGTGTGATAGAACTGTGGTTGCTGAAGTTTCTGTGAAAGTTTTAAAAAGTATTTTCTTCCAGCCTGAGTCAGAGGGGAACACAGAGCTATTGTGCAGAGCATCTTGTATCAAACCAGACCAACTTCAGAAAACTACAGATTCCATGCTTAAACTCTTGAGGCAAGAAGGTGGATTCCATGCAGGAATACATGGAGGTAGAATTGTTTTTCCCCTGCATATCCCAGACCACATAGTCATCAAAGTCACACCTCTAGTTTTAAGATTCAGTAAATTCCCTTCTTGATTTTAATATTGAGTTGATTATGCTTCTCTAATTATTTGTCCCTTTTTGGGGGATAATAATTTGTAACTCATACCTATTCTACCACTGCTCCTGGGAAATTAATGATTGCTTGGAAGTCACAGGCTCACAGCTCGTGGGATTTTGATTTGCACCTCAGATGAAACTTAAGGATTTAAATTGATTAGGAAAATGAGCTATACTGAGAGCCAAATGAGAGAATTAGGTGTTTTTAAGCAACAGAGGTAGAATGATAATGGAATGAATGTTCTTACATGTATCACACCAAAATTTAACTCTCATTGTTAAGTTTTAGGAAGGAACAAACATAATCTGACTATGAAATTCAGATGTGGGAGCTTTGAGAAATGATACATATTAGATGAGGTAATTATATACCTCTCCAATCTAGTGATGACCTGTGATGTAACAGAAGAGTGGTCTCTCTCACCACATGTGAACTGGTGCCACACGCTCAACAGGAAATGTGACAGCATAAACATTTGGTTTCCTTTATTTTGAAAATTCTTCATAGCTGTAAACCAAGTTTTTGTTCTTTAAAAATTACTTGCTGACACAGTTAGATGCAGGTGTCCACCTGACAATGGAAGCTTAGGGCTGTGGACCCATTTTTGAAGATTTTATAGTTCAGTTAACCTTGAACAGATCTACTGAAGATTATCAAGCTGACAGAGAAGGCTCAGCATTGGTGATTGGGAATAGAACTGGGGCAAGTAAACAAGTTAGAAGAGACTTGTTTAAGGAAATAGGCATCCTGCATCATACTTGACCAGACATCCTGTTCTGACAAGTGACAATTATCTCCCTCTCTCTTGCTCTCTCTCTTTGTATTTCTCTGTCTGTCGGTAGTTATGTGGATATGGTGTGTCCTGTTCACTTGGACAATATTTTTGGAATGAGCTCTCCTGATAAGCTGGACTAAGACATGTGGCCAGAAAATCATAAATAAAATATAACAAGCCTTGTTTTCCCTTCAGCTATTTATCATAACTATATTGGGAACATGCAGAGAAACTGCAACAATCGCTATCATTGCTGAGCACAGTGACCATCACCAGGAAGGCTTTGCCTCTTAGCTAGAAAAGTTTTCTTTTGAAGGAGTTTTGCACTGTTTCAGCAAGAAACTTATTTCAACTTTGGGGAAGAGTATAATGTCATGATAAAGGATATACTGGACAACTTCACTGATGTGAAAAAGAATGACCCCTCTCTCCCTATCTGGATTTTAGCAATAAAGTTTACTTTGGTGTGTTTAACTTTGAATGTCTACAGAAGCTATTAAACTACAAAAAGACTACTGGGCATGTAGTGCACATGCCCAGTAGAGTATGGGAAATGTGGATTATATATAACATAACATTAGGGAAGAGTCCATGAATGTGGAAAGATAGAAGCAGATTAATGAGTTGAAAGACGTCCTGGAGAGGGGAGGTAGAATGCTGCCCTAATAAAAGGCTGCATTCAAAGGCCCAACCTCCTAAAACACACTTAAAATATTACCTATATACATATATATATGTATATGTATATATATATAATTATTGAAGTGGAGATGCTATGCAAACCTGTATTAAACTTGGATAATGTTGATTCTAAAAGATATGTATTAAAAAAAATCCCAGCAGCTTATGTGCTGTTCTTTCTTTTGAAATGCTCGACAAGGAGACCACAGAGACTGCTCCCACCAAAAGTTACAAGCACATACTGGTTCTCTTGGTTGTCCACTGAAAATCTACAATAACAGTCTGTGCTATAGTCTGAATTTCTGACTCAAGAAAAAAACTTCAGAAGAAAGAATTTAAAACACAGAAAGTTGTAGTTCATTCAAGGAATAGGATGTAGGAACTAACCCTAGCCTTCATCCTTACACGACACAGTTTTCAGTTCTCTGTGCTCCGCTTGGAATTGCAGAGAGTATTTAGCAGGTGCACAGTGAGGTTGGACTGCCTGTGCACTCTCAGTGAAAAGTATTTCAGTCAATTCGAGTGAACTTCCTACTGGTGAATCTCTACCAGCAGAGGTCAGCAGAGATTCAGATGTGAATATTCAGGTGAGAGGTAGAACTGCCCCTGGGGAGTTGGAGAGATCTTCCAGCCCAGGAAAGTAATAAAGTTTTGAAGTTTTGAAATGCAGCAATCACATTCTGCATCTGATATTCTCATAGTGTCACCATGATATTGGCAGAAACCTGGGTCAGGTGGGACATGTTCCTGCACAGTACCATTCCATGTCTGCTTCTACAGCCCCTTCATGGCTCACAGTCATGGGAGACCATCATGAGGTCCAGGTGCTGCAGAAAGGAACTTACTGTGAGAGGACAGATATCAGGTCCTGGACATCCTTCACTTAGGACAGATAACAGGAACTTTGTAATATGACAATCTCTCACACCTCTTAGATAATATCCTAGGTTCACTTTGGCTCAGTTAGAGGGATCACCTCTCTTTCTCTTGCCTCCTCTTGCCCCCGTTAGGCTGATTTGCAATGAAGCTGAGACACCTGTGTTCAGATGCACTCTCAGGTAGGAAAGGGGTGTGCAAGGCATTTCCCCTGGATGGAACATCTATTCCATGAAGGACACTTAGAAATTCCCCAGACTTCCCTTGCTCAGGTCACACCTGCAAAACCCTGGCTTTATTGATTCAATGTTAGGTTCTCCTTGATTGTGGGATCTCTCTCCACTGACCTTCCAGAGTTCAGCTCTTTGAAACTCTGGCCTAGAAGCATTTCAAAAAAACGCAAGGACTGAAGTATGTTTTTCATTGAGATATTTCCTGTTCTGCAATTTTAGACCCTCATGGAAAACATGGTCCAGATTTTCTTAAATGAATGCATGTTGTACTTGCTAGTCTATTCTGTGAAAGTAATGTTGGCAAGGGAACCATATAACAGAAATGATTCTGCCTGTTTGGTGACTACAAAAGTTATAAGATTTTATGAGAGAAAATGTCATGTAAGAAAGGAATTCACACACATAGTAATGATGTAGGATTATTTTCCATTGAAATGGGAAAAAAAAAACATAGGAGTGTAAATAGTGACCTAAGAGAAGGATGGAGATGAAGGGTCCAGAGTATGAACAGTATTCTCTTAAAAGAACCAAGCTCCAGATGGAGAGAAGGCTCAGGAGTTAAGACTCTGTCTCATAAAAGAGCTAAGCCCAGGATATTTGAAGATCACTCTAGGGTAAATCCTTTGATTTCTAAGGAAAGGATTTGATTTTGGTTCCCTACATCCGACATGAAAATACTGAGCCAATATGACAGTGGCTTGTAATTCTGTCCCAGGAAAGCAGAGCTTGGGAAAACCAAGAGCAAAGCAATAAGGAAAAATAGCAATCTAGGCATTTCCAAATGTCAGTGTTGGGCCTCCACAGGGAAACATGCTGAAATGAGTTCTTGTACACACACACGTACACATACACACACACACACACACACACTTGGACAGGGTTCTTGAATATTGACAACTCTACACAAAGTTTAAGACAGGGGACATGGTGAAATTCTTTAGCAGGACACCTGTAATGAGGGGTCTTACAAGTAAAAAATAATTTTTCTGAACAACATGAACAACCCACAGTTCCAACCTCCTGTTCAGTCTTCCGTTAGGACTCAAGAGAATATAAGAGAAGCCTGAGGAGGCCAGATGTATTGAGGATCTGAAGACCCCCAGCTCCATAGCATCTCCATCATAGCCTGGAATTTTCTCTTGCTCTTGCTTCTCTTTCAATGCTCAGGTGATCTCTTCAGGCACAAACTCTAAATTAACCTTCTGAGGATCTTAAGCTTGCAGAACCTGAACATGGTGACCCATGGGAATTTGTTTTCATCCTCAGCATCCATATTCTTTCTTTTCTTCCAGGTTCTATGACTTCCTATGTTCTGACTCAACCTCCCTCAGCATCAGTAGCCCTTGGTGAGACGGCCAAAATCACCTGCTCTGGAGACAACCTTTCACAACGATGGATTTATTGGTATCAGCAGAAGCCAGGACAAGCCCCTCTCCTGGTTATTTACAAGAATAGTAAAAGGCCCTCTGAAATCCCTGACAGATTCTCTGGGTCCATCTCAGGGACGAAGGGCACTCTGACCATCAGCAGAGTCCAGAGTAAGGATGAGGCGACTTATTACTGTGGAAGGTGGGATACCAATGATGAGGTGAAGCACAGTGACCCAGACAGATAGGGAAGTGATACAAAAGCCGGTTGAGACAACATTTGTCCTTGCAGTTTTTCTGCCCCTGCCTTTGGCAGTATTGGGAATTCTTAAACCCAGATTGCTGTAGCTCAATTATTCAGATAGAAATTGCTAAAAATTCAATTTAATCTAAAGTCTAAAAAATATTTTGAAAGTATACACAGAATACATTTTAATATCATCTAATGCAATTCAAATCTATTTTTAAATATTATTTTAAAAATTTAATATACATTATCTATTTAATTTTAAATTGTATTAGACATGAATATTGTTTTTTTTATCACTCTCAACATGCCTTCTCACTATTTCCATTCCCCCCACATATTTTCCTCCCTCTCCTGTGCTTTTGTATATTTATATCTGGATTACTTCTAAAATGTATACACTAGATAGTGTGTGGGCACCTGTCAGAGTGCATAGACTGTACATGATAGAGGCTCCACCTGTCTTTTGTTTTCCACCAATCCCGTGCAGTCTGTCAGGTTAGCAACATGTCTGATGGAATCTTCTTTGTTGAATTACAAAATGTACTTCTAGTGGAACTACACACTGTAGCATTGAGTTCTGGTTCTTACATTCTTCTGGTACCTTCTTCCACAAGGTTCCCAGAAACTTTGGAGGGAGATAGTTTCAATCTCTTGAATAGGCCTAAGGCTCCACAGATGCCTTTAGTTTGTATTATGCTTACTTGTAGTTTTCTGCTTTACACATCTTCCATCGCACATATATCTTTCTTGGTTGGGTGCTGAGTGTTTCTTTGATGATCTTTCCACTCCTTCTTCTTACCCTAAGTTTTATGGTGGTAGTGGAGGTCACTTAGCCTGTTCATGGTTGAATAATCCAGAGTCGTTTATTTTCTGAATTTTGGACAGTGTGTTTACCTGTGATTAACACCTTGCAGTGCAGAATGAGAATTCTCTGTTGAGTGCTGAGTCCTCTTCTAGTCTATGGATATCATAACACTTTACTAAAAAAAATTTGATTTAATACTTTACAGCTAAACTTTTGTTGCTTTCACTCCACATATGATCTATATTCTCCTCTTGCAAATGTTCTTGTTCTTGGTTACAGTACAAGCAATGGGATCCCTGCTGAAAAGCGTGCCTTAAATTTAGTTGGGAAAATAGTGGTGTGATCCCTTGACTGACATACGACCATTACCCTGGTGATCAGATTATAAGAAGTATGATTGTCACTGTAACTTGTGGTTTTCACAGATTGAAGAGATGCTTCATCACTCTTCTCTCCCAGTCACTTGCACAGTATTTTTGGTATTATGAAAGCTGTCCAATAAGGAGTAAAGTTTCAGACTGGTTCTTACTTGTGTATTTAACTATGTCCTGCGATCCACATGCGTTGTATCTTCAGTAATCTAGTCTTACTGCCCATTTTATGTGGGCAAGTGAGAGCAATGTCAAAAGCCCATGTTATTTCTAGGTTTTCTGAAGCTTCACTGACCGAAATGTCAAGAAGTATCACATACCTGTTACTTCTAGTACTGGTGAATTACCTCTGGTTTCTAGTTGGAGTATACCTGGGCATTTTTGATTTGTTTTGCCCTATCTTCTTTTCTGTGCTCCCCTGAACAAAGAATGTCCATTCATTTTCCTTTGGTAAACTAAAATATTTCTTGGGATATTAATAATATAGGGTGTCTATGTGGTTTACTCAACATCCTTAGTATTTTTCTAAGGGTTTATTAATTGAGCAAAATAAAATATTTTGTTATTTAATAAATTTCGTACATGGATCAAATCCATTTTGGTTATTTTCATCCTCACTGATTCTTTGTTATTTAGATCTTGGATGAAAAATATTAGAAGAACATCAGTGAGTTTGGGTAAACTCTCTGCAGTTTAACAGGTATAGATTGGAGCCGAGAAAACACATTGTGAGAGTGGCTACTTTGTTTATCTTTGTAAATCCCTTTCTTATATTGTCACTTATTTTTCCTAGATTCTACATATTTAAAGGAGGCAATGTAATATGAATGGGTACATTGTTTAGTTAGATACATATTGCTACAGCATTATAGTAAGAAATCTTTTGAAATCAAAGTGCACATTAAGTGCATTACCCAACACCTTCTGAGGAAATAGAATCCACATGACACATGGTAGAAAAAGTATGTGCATGAGAGCTTGTTTGGAGTTTCTAGCAGGGGAGCGCAGCTGATCGTATAACCTTGACCAAAGTCCGGTCCTCCTTTATTTGGGGAAGGTCGTCCTCTTCGACCCAGCGCGCTTTGGGAGAGAGGCACATGGAACGGTGAGGAAGGAAGGGGACACCCGCCTAGCCAGCCAGATCAGCCAAATCAACCCTGGCGATCAATGGGGTGGCAGATGTCGCAGCCAGATGGGGAGGAGCAATGATATCCAAGATACTTCACACAAATTAGGGCCGAAGCAATCATAATGGGACTTTGCATGGCCTGCGCAATGACCAACACATCACTGACCCCTCAAAGTCTAGCATGGCCTAAAGGCACTAGGATCCTTAGAAGCAAGGGATTAATAGCCACAATAGTGTTGTTATACTTAAGGGGAATACAAGAAAGAGTTCTAGGAAATGCCAATGGGTCCTTACACCTCATCAGAGAGGAGGACCCAAGAGAAAGTTTGACATACACATTAAAGGATGCTCCAGGGACGGGGACGGGGACGGGGGGCACTTGGAGAAAGGGAAGGAGGGGGGTAAAGGAAGGGGAAAGGGAGGGAGGGAGGAAGGGGATTCAGGGAGGGGTGGAGGGATGGAGGGGACTGGTGGTGTACCTATTAAGTGTATATGAGCAGAAAAAATAAAGTATGAAAAAAAAGTATGTGCATGAATAGATGAAATTACTATATCGATAATCAGGTAGACAAGTGGATGGATGGAACTGGAAATGGTTGATAAGAAGATACATAAAGAGATATGCCAATATGCAGTTGTGTCTTGTACTCATTGGAGAGTGGATCCGCAAAATTAAAAAAAACAAATCCATAGATTTTGCCTTCTACTTTATATAACTTTTGCAGATAACACATCATATGCTTTCATATATTGTTAAATTTCCCATGGCACATATACTGTAAGATTTGAAGTTGTTGTACTCTATTTTTCAGTAGTGTACAATAACAAAAAATTTACTCTGAATGTAATTGCAAGACCTATATGTATGTGGCCCTTGTAAGAAATCCACTTTACTAATAAACAATCAAAAATAATGCCGTGTTGGGCTAGGGTGTTATCTTTGCTGCATAAATATGAGAATCTGATTTTGACAAAATGGCACAAATGAAAACAGATCTTAGTTTGGTGTTGTGATATGTGATGGCAATCCCAGAGCTGGTAGGCAGATACAAGAGCATCCTTGGGGTTTTCTAAATATCTTGTCTAACATAAGAAACTCATTACAATCTCAGCAAAAGACCTATGTTGTAGGTAGAAGTAGTGTTGCCAAGGAAAACACAGATCATTACAATCCACACATACATATGTGCATGTAGGCACAGACAAATAATTGTGTATGAACATGTATATGAACATGTAGAAAGATGTAACATCCTGATGTAAATTAGTGATGTTCTCCACATACTCTCCTATGTTCCACAAAATAGTACAGGGTGCAGTTCCTAGAAGATAGTTGATTAAACACAACTATAAATAAGCCCATCACTTATCACCCCATTTCTACTTACATGCCTTTAAGTCCTTGATCTTGGTTGCAGAACTGAAGAAAAAAGAGGAACAGAATGATCATTCCAGATGGAATATTCATGCTCAGTGAAAAAAGGCAGCAACATAAATAAAAAGAGCTCACATTTTCTCTCATCTGTAGAATTAGGTTGAAACCCAAAGACGTCAAAATAAGAAGATCTATCTTGGATATGAGAATGAAAGAGAACTCCAGCAGGAGATTAAAAGGCAAAAGAATAAAAAGGATCAAAGGATTTCTATACCCAAAAGAGCATGTATCATATTTACTACTCTGTGAAATTAATAAATAAAAATAAAATAAAAATAAACATTAAAATATGACAAAGTGGAACCTTGAAGATGTAAGTAGAAATAGACTTTAAGAAGACAAGAGAACATGGCCTCACATTGAATTGATTACACTTCTCTAATTCTCTGTTCTTTTTTTGTGAATAATAGTGTGCTATTCATACACACTTTTGAATAATGAATTAAAACCTAAGCACAACTACAGAAGATTAACGAACTAATAAGTATGGCTCAGGCAATGGTGTGTGGGATTAGATCTGGCACAAAAGAATAAGTTGGATGTGATTTGGTTAAAGAAGTAGGCATCTTTCATTATATTAGACCAGACATGCTGATCTGACAAGTGACAAGTCTCTCTGTCTCTGTCTCTGTCTCTGTCTCTGCCTCTCTCTTTGTCTCTCTCTCTCTCTCTCTGTGTCTCTCTGTCACTCTCTGGATCTCACTCTCTCTTTCTATGTAGGTATGTGGAATAAAAACCCTTTATTCCATTCATAAATATATTGCGAACATGCAGATAAACTGGGACACTCAATATTGTAAGGTAGCATAATAGCCATTACCTGGAAGGCTTTGTTTCTTGCTAGAAAAGTTTTATTTTGAAGAACATTTCCACTTTCAATAAGAAACATATTTCTAATTTCAGGAACAGTATAAGACCATTATAAAGGATGTTCTGGACAACTTCAGTTAACTGTGAAAAAGAAAGCTGTTTAGGTTGCCCTCTAGAATATTATCTAGTTGTGAAAGAGATATGTAATTCCACAGATATTTATTTTGGAAAAAATTATAGTCAACAAAAATCATGTATCTGAATATATATTCCAGAAATCACAAATAACGGTGCTATTTCTGGTAGAATAGTTCAGGTGAAAACTACAAGTTGATATTTATTCACCTCTCTTTTCCAGATGCATAGGTTACATTAGCTATATACTTCAAAAATTGTCAAGTAAAATTTTCTTTGTGATTTCAAAGCATTCTGATCATATTTATCTGTTTCATTAATCAACCCACCTCCTCCATATAAGTTCCTTTCCACAGTCATAAAATTTTGCTTTATTTTGTGATTTAATGAACTTTACTATGGACAACTGTGTGATCTTGCATATTGGCTCTCATCACAGAATCACAATTGATGACTGTATTTATCCAGAATCTCAGTAGATATTAGTTAAGTGACAGGAATAATTCCATGTATCTAGGTACAGACAGGTTCATCCCTGTAGAAGCTCCTTATAGAAAAGCACAATGACAAAATTTATGTGTCATTTTCCTTGTCATTGTATTTTTGCTCTTACATTCTTGGCATCTCTTGTTCCATGATGATTTCAAAAAATTAGAGGGATTAATATAAATGCCTTTATGGTTTTGTACTAAATCATCATTTATTCTTAGTTCCTTAAGTGGATATGTATTTTTCTATTCATCATCTTTTACCTCAAAGAGAGTTTTCTGTGATTAATTCTGAGAGTAACATTTATTCATGGCTATAACATAAAAGAGGAGAATGACAAGCAAACATGATCTTTTCACCTCATATCTGGATACTAACACTAAATTTTAATTCGGTGTGTTTAACATTCAATGTCTGCAGAAGCTAGGAAATTAGAAAAAGATTACCTGGCATGGGAAGCCCTTATGAGAAAGGGAAATGTGGATATATGTAATATAATATGACAGAAGAGTTCCTGAATGTGAAAAAAATAGAAGCAGAGTAATGAGTAGGAAGATGTACTGGAGAGGGAAGATGGAAGGCTGCCCTAGGCATAAAGAAACCCATTAAACCATGATTTGATTAAAGTTTATATATATATATATTACAATTGAGAGACTATCCAAACCTGAATCAAGCCTGGATTATGTTGCTTCTAGAATGCATGAGTTATTTAACAACAAAAAAATCCCAGTAGCTTACATGCTGTTCCTTCTGTTGAAATATTGGACAGGGAGACCAAAGAAACTCCTCTAACAAAATGTTATAGGAACTTGCTAGTTCTCTTGGTTGTCTATGGAAATATGCAAGTCAGTCTGCTATAGTTTGAATATCTGTCTCAAGAAAAAAATGCCTGAGAGAAAACAATTAAAAGAACAGAAAGTTGAAGTTCACTCATGGAATAGGATGTAGTAATTAACTCTAGCCTCTGTCCCTACACAACTCGGTTGTCACTTCTCTGTGCTTGGAGTTGCAGAGTGTATGGAGCAGGTGCAGAGGGAGGTTGGACAGCTTGTCCACTCTCAGTAAAAATGACTCTATTCTCAGTGGGAGAAGAGAAGCACCTACTTTAGACACTCCACCAACAGGGGGCAGAAGAGTTTCAGATAGGAACATTCAGGGGAGATGTAGGGCTGTCCATGAGGAGCTGAAGGAGGAATGCCATTCCAGGATAGAATTAAACTTTGACAGGTCAGTTTTAAATGTAGAGCGTCACACTCTGAGTCTGAGATTCTCATGGTGTCATCCCAAAGTACTGTGAGAAATCTGGTCCAAGTGAGAACCTCAATGAGGAAATACTGCACAATAGTACAATCCCACACATCTATTTCATCAGTTACTCATGGATGACAGTCACTGAGGAGACCACCTGGAGATCCAGGTGCTGCAAGAGGAAGCTCACTCTGATGGGACAGATGACAGGACTTCACCTAGCACAGATGACAGGGTCACTACCCATAAGGCATCTTCATACACTTTCTAAAAATTATCCTAGCTTCACTTCGGCAACTCTAGAGAAGTCTCCTCCTCTTCTCTTTCTTCTACTCTAGCTTACTGACTGACTTGCAATTAAACTGAAACACCTTTGCTCAGGTGCAATCTCAGGTGGGAAGGATATATTAAGGGCTTTTCTCCTGGCTGGACCATCATGATATGGGGGACTCTAAGAAATGACCCAGATATCCCTTTATCAGTCAAAAGCTGAAAATCCTGGCTGTATTGATTGCTTGATGGTGGAGTCTCTGTCCTCATATCTTCCAGAGTTCAGCTTTCTATAACCCGAAACGGGAAGCTCTACACACACAATGCAAGGCCTGAAGTCAGTCCATGTAGCCCTTTATTCTGACATTGTGAAAGACCATGGAAAATACTGATAAGTTTTTGTTTAATAATGACAATCTGTTTTTCTTAGTCTATTCTCAGAAAGTAGTGTCAGAGAAAGAACTGATTCAATTAGAGAAATCAGACTGCCTGTTTGGTGACTCTGTAAGTAAGAAGATTTCACCATAGAAGATGCCATGTAGGAAAGTCAATCACATACATCATAATGATATAGGATTATATTCTTTTGAAGATGATTGAAAAGGAAAGAAGTATATCTTGGTGATTCCAAGAGAAAGATGGAGATGAAGAGTCCATAAAACACATTCTCTGGAATCAGGCATTAACAGTGTTCTCTTAAAAGAGCCAAATTCAGGATCTGGGGCGATCACTCAATGATAAAATTCTTTTATTCCTAAGGAGAAAGATGTCTGTTCATAGCCCTTCATCCCACATAAAAATGCTGAGAGATATGACACCTGCACCTGCCCATAATTGTGGCTCAGGAAGATAGAGCTGGTAAAATGTAGACCTAGGGCATAAGAAAGTAGTGCAACCCAGAATAACTCCTGATGTCACCGTGTTCCTGGGTCTGTATAGGCAAACACACTCCATTATCTTCACACACACACACACACACACACACACACACACACACAACACACACACACACACACACACACACACACACACACACACTACACAGGGAAAAAAGAAATGTCAGTCCTTGGACAGACTGCATTCTTTTAGAATGTTGAAAACTCTACACAAGTATTAAGGCAGGAGTAAATCTTTATCAGGAAACTATAATAAGGTCCATCTGTCTTTTGTTTTGCACCAATCCTATGCACACTGTCAGGTTAGCAACATGTCTGATGGGATCCTCTTTGTTGGACTGCAAAATGTTCTTCTAGTGGAAGAAAATACTGTAGCACTGAGTTCTTGGGTATTACAACCCTGAAATGAACATTGGCAACTGTGTGATGCTACCACTTTCTGTGCTCTAGACGGAGATAGTTTCAATCTCTTGAATAGGTCTAAGCCTCCACAGATGCCTTTAGTTTGTATTATGCTTACTTATAGTTTTCTGCATTACACATCTTCCATCGCACATGTAACTTTCTTGGTTTGGGTGCTGAGAATTTCTATATTGATATTTCCACTCCCTCTTCCATCCCTAAGAGTTATGGTGCTAGTGGAGGTGATGTAGATATCCTATTCATGGCTAAGTAGTCCAGAGTCATTTATTTTCTGAATTTTGGCCAGTTGTGTTTCTCTGTGATTAAGACCTTCCCATTCAGAACGAGAATTCTCTATTGAGTGCTGAGTCCTCTTCCAGTCTATGGATATAACACTTTTCTAAAAGGAAATCTGATTTAGTACTTACGGCTAAACTTTATAACTTTCACTCTACATATGATCTATGGTCTCCTCTTTCTAATTTTCTTGTTCCTTTTTTTTTATTTCTTCCACTCATACAAAGTTGATAAGTACCCCATTCCCATCCCTCCCTCTACCCCTCCTTGGATACCCTTGCTCCCTTCCCACCTTTTCCCTTTCCTTTCCCCTTCTTTCCATTTCTCCTGGTGCCCATGCCCCCCCCCACTTTCCTGGAGCATCCTTTAGTGTGCATGTCAAACTTCCTTCTGGGTCCTTCTCTCTAATGAGGTGTAAGGACTCAGTGGCCTTGCCTAGAGCTCTTTGTGTGTGTGTGTGTATTACCCTTTAGTATAGGACACTATTGTGGCTGTTAATCCCTCGCCTCTAAGGATCCTAGTGCCTGTGATCCAATGCTAACCTTTGGGGTTCAATGATATGTTGGTCATTGCACAGGTCATATAAAGACCTATTATGATTACTTCAGCCCTAACTTGCATGGAGTATCTTGTATATTATTTCTCCTCCCCATCTTTAGGCTCTTAGGATCTTACCACCCCCTCTTCCACAAATTTCCCTGAGCTTTAGGATAGGGAGAGATTAGGCTGGCCTAGTTCCACGTGGTTGATATAGAGTCTCTGATTTTCTGAATTATGGTTTGTTGATTTTTTTCAGTTTTTCTGCTCCTGCACCACCCTTGGCTCCATCCTGATGGGTATTGGATATCACCCCCTGGCCAGAGATAAAAGGCTGTTAAAATAGAGTCCTATTATAAGAGGAGATTCAAAGGTAGATGGAATAAGAGTCGGAGACAATTTTCAGGATGTATACCTTCTATCTGCCAGACTCTATGCGCTCCCTTTCTGGTGAGATCATAACCCATCAGATACTAGTGACCAGTAAGGAAAGTCTGCAAGCCCAACCAGATGTTTTATTACTTAGTTACAGTCCATGATGGTGGCCTGTTTTCTCTCTCATAGCATAATTCCCTCTCTCTTTGTTTCTGGTGGGGCCCGTCTTCCCCTTACCTCCCATCTTATAATCTTTGCAATTTCTATAGGTATTACAGAGATTTGTCTTTGAGTGTGTCACTAAGTGGGTTTGGTACTAGAATCCACCTATTAGGGAGTACATACCACACTTAATTTTCTGTGTCTGGGATACTTCACTCAATATAAGTGTTTCTAATTACATACATTTCCTGGCAAATTGCATTAATTCATCATTTTTGATGGCTGAATAGTATTCCATTGTATCGATGTACCCAAATTTTTCTTATCCACTCGTCAACTATTGGACATTTGCGTTGATTCCAAGACTTTGCTATTGTAAATAGTGCTGCTATAAAAATGGTCGTGCTTGTGCTATCAAGGTGAATATTTGCTGTATGGGGGATTACTCCCAAAAGTGGAATAGCAGGGTCATATGGCATTTAAATCTTTAACTTTTTTAAGAATCACCAGACAGCTCGCCAGAGTGGTTGTATAAGCCTGCATTCCCACCAACAATGTAGGAGACTTCCCTTCACTCTACATCCTCTCCAGCATTTGGTGGTGTTTGTATTGTGGATTTTTACCATGCTGACCCGGGGTGAAATGACATCTCAGGGAGGTTCTGATTTGCATTTCCCTGATGGCTAAGGATGCAGAGCATTTTTTAAGATATTTGTTAGACATTTCAATTTCTGCCCTGGTAAAGTTTCTTTTAAGTTCCAAGAACCATTTTTTAAATGGTCCATTTGTTTCCTGGGTGTTTAGTTTTCTAAGTTCTTTGTGCACTCTGGATAATAGAGCTCTCTCAGATATGTGGTTAATGATTTTCTCCTGTTCTGTGGGTTGCATTATGCAGGACATCACAATCTCTTTATCTAAACAGAAGCTCTTTAATTTCCTAAGATCGCATCTGTTGATTGTGCAATTGGATTTCCGACTAGGAACTGTTGGCCTAGTTCAATCAGCTGGAGGGAGTTCCAGACCCTTTCAACTAAGGTTTTTATAGTCTCTAGCCTTATATTAGGTCCTTGATCCATTTGGAATTAAGTCTTGTACATGGTGACAACTATAGGGTCGAGCTTTAATCTTCTGCATGTGGACATCCATTTTTGCCAGTACCATTTGTTGAAGATGCTGTTCTTTTTACATTGGATTTTTTGGGCCCCTCTGTCAAAGATCAAATGGTTGTAATTGTGTGGGCTTATATCTAGGTCTCAACCCTTATCCATTGATCTGTGTGTGTATTTTGGAGCCAGTACCAGGCTGGTTTTATAACTATGGATTTGTAGTATAGACTAAGGTTTGGTATGGTGATACCTCCAGTAGTGTTTTTGTTACTCAGGATTGTCTTTGCTATCCTGGGTCTTTTGTGCCTCCATATGAATTTTGAGATTGTTTGGTCAACCTTTTTAAAGAATTGCTTTGGGATTTTAATTGGTATAGCATTGAATCTGTATATTATCTTTGGTAGTATCATTATTTTTACGATATTGATTCTGCCAATCCAGGAACATGGGAGGTCTTTCCACCTTCTGGTGTCTTCTGCAATTTCTTTCTTTAGGGTTTTAAAGTTTACATTGTAAAGGTCTCTTACTTCCTTGGTTAGGTTTATACCAAGGTATTTTTTTTTTAGGAGCTATGGTAAATGGGACTGTTTCTCTCAGGGCTTTTTCACTTCTTTCATTCTGGGCATATAGGAAGGCCACTGATTTTTGTATGTTTATTTTGTATCCTACCACCCTGCTGAACTACTGTATTAGTTTCAGGAGCTTCTTGGTAGATCACTTCCTGGTGGATTTTTAGGATAACTCAGGTATATGATCACGTCATCTACAAATAGAGATAACTTGACTTCTTTCTTGCCGATTTGAATCCCTTTTATTTCCCCTTCTTGTCTTATGCCTTCAGCTGAGACTTCAAGTATAATATTGAATAGAAGTGGTGAGAGAAGACAGCCTTTTCTAGTTCCTGATCAAAGCAGGAATGCTTCAAGTTTTTCCCCATTGAGTATAATACTTGCTGTTGGCTTGCTGTACACAGCTTTTATTATATTGATAAAGGCTCTTTCCATTCCAACTGTCTCTAGGGTTTTGATCAAAAAAAGCTGTTAGATCTTGTCAAAAGCTTTTTCTGCATCTATGGAGAGTATCACGTGGTGAATAACGTTTATTGGTTTGCACATGTTGAACTAACCTTGTGTGCTTCGGAAAAAGCCTACTTGATTCCCATGAATGATCTTTTTGATATGTTTTTGAATCCGATTTGCTAAAACTTTGTTGAGAATCTTTGCATCTGTGTTCATCAGAGAGATTGGCCTATATTTTTCTTTTTTAAGTGTATCTTTATTAGGTTTGGGGATTAAGATGATATTAACTTCATAGAAAGACTTTAATATAGTGTTCCTTCCTTTTCTATTTGATGGAACAGTTTAAGGAGTATTGGTGTTATTAACTCCTTAAATGTCTGGTAGAACTCTGTGCTGAATCCATCTGGTCCAGGACATTTTTTGGTGGGAAGATTCGAGATTACTTCATCAATTTCATCATATATTATAGGACTATTTAAATAATTCACAACTTCCTGATTCAATTTAGGTAAGTTGTGCTTACTTAGGAATTCATCCATCTCTTTTGTGTTGTCAAATTTCACAGAGTATAAGTTTTTGAAATATGACATTTTAATACTCTGAATTTCTTGGGTGTCAGTAGTGATAACTCCATTTTCATTTCTAATTTTGTTAATTTGTGTTTTCTCATCTTGCCTTTGATTAATTTAGCTAGGGATGTAACAATCTTATTGATCTTTTCAAAGAACCAGCTTTTTGACTGGTTGATTCTCTGTATCGTTTTCCTAATCTCAAATTCAGATTATTTCTCCCCTTATTTTGCTAATCTCCTCTCTTCTACTACTTTTGGGATTGGATTGTTCTAGTGTCTCTAAAGCTTTAAGCTGCATTGTTAAGTTGTTATTTGTGATGTTTCCATTTTTTGATGTAGGCATTAAGAGCTATGAACTTACCTCTTAGGACAGCTTTCATTGTGTCCCAAGGATTTTGATAAGTTGTATTCTCATAATCCTTCACTTTCAGGAAATCTTGAATTTCCTTTTTAATTTCTTCCTGAATCCAATTCTCATTCAGCATCATAGTGTTAAGTTTCTAGGAGTTAGTGTATTTTCTGTTGTTTGTTGTGTTGTGGATGTACAGCTTTAGGCTGTGGTGCTCTGATAGGGCACAGGCTAGAATTTCAACTTTTCTGTATATGTGGAGATTCGTTTTGTGGCCCAATATGTTATCTGTTTTGGAGAAAGTTTCGTGTGCTGCTAAGAAATATGTGTATTCTTTGATGTGTGGATGAAAAGTTCAATAGAGATCTGTAAGGTCCATTTCTTTCAGGGTTTGATTAAGTTCCAAAGTGTCTCTGTTAAGCTTTTGACCTGTTGATCTATCCCATGTTGAGAGGGCAGTGTTGAAATCCCCAAGAATTGTTTTTTGGGGGTTGATTTCTCACTTTAGATGCTGTAGATTTTTCGTAATGAATGTGGAAGGGCTGTATTTGGGGCATATATGTTCACTATTGTGAAGTCTTCCTGTTGAATTGACTTCCTGTGACTAAAATGTAGTATCCATCTGTGTCTCATGATTTTTTTGGTTTGAAGTCCACTTTGTCTGACAGCATAATGACTACTCCTGCCTGTTTCCTGGTTCCATTAGCTTGCAGAATTTTGGACCAGCCTTTCATTTTTAGGATGTGCCTATCATTTGTGGTGAGATGAGTTTCCTGAAGGCAGCAGATTGATGGGTTGTGGTTTTTAATCCAAGTTTGTAATCTGTGTCTCTTAATCGGTGAGTTAATACCATTGACATTTAATGTTATAATGGAGATATTATTTTTAATTTCGGACATTTTTTGTGTTTAGTGTCTTTTGTAAGTGTATTATTTGACTTTTAGGTTTTGGTGTTATTATAATTCTTTTCTGTCCTCCTAGATATTCTTGTTTTTTTCTTCAAGCTTGAGTATCATTCCTAGCATATTTTGCAGGACTGGTTTGGTAGACACATACACCTTCAAGTTGACTTTGTGCTGGAAAACTTTTTTGTCTCCCTCCATCATGACGGATAGTTTTGAGGGGTATATCAGGCTGGGTTGACATTTTTGCTCATTTAATATTGAAGTAAATCTCTCCAAACTCTTCTTGCTTTTACTGTTTCCATTGAGAATGCATTTGTTATTTTAATAGGTTTGCATTTAAAAGTGATTTTTTTCCCTTGAAGCTCTCAGCACCTTTTTTTTGTCTTGAATGTGGAGTGTTTTGTCTATTATTTGCTGTGATGATTTTCTATTTTGGTCATATCTGTTTGGGGTGAGGAATGCATCATGTATTTAGATGGGCCTCTCATTCTTTAGTTGAGGGAAGTTTTCATTTAGGATAATTTGAAAATTTTTCTCAGTTGTGGTCTTTTGGGATTCTTGCTCTGGTATTCCATGAATGTGCATGTTAGGCTTCTTCAGGGTGTCCCAAACTCTTGAATATTCCTCTGAAATATCTTTTTAGCTTTAACAACGTCTTCACTTGAGCTGGTTAACACTCCCACTTTTTTTTCAAGATATGAAATTATATTTTCTGCTTCATTAATTCTGCTAATGTGACTCTCTGTTGAGTTGTGAATTGAAGATAACTTGTCTTTTAGTTCAGTTTTACACTCTGCTTGAGACTCTTTTAACTGCTCTATGCCTATTTTTGTTTCTTGAACTGTTTTCCTCAACTCCTCCAAGTGTCTGTTGTGTTCCTGTTCAAAGTGATTGACGTGGTTGTTTAACTCCTCCTGGATTTCCTCTTTCATAGTATTGATCATGGTAATAATCATGCTTTGAAAGTCATTATCTAAGGTCTGATTTTCTTGGCTATTTTCTGTGAATTTGTTCTGGTTGGAATCCATCATTATGGGGTTCATTCTTTCAGTGGGAGATTGGTCTTCTTGGGTGTTGTTTCTCATGGATTTGTGCTTTTAGTTGGGCATTGTTGTTTTGTCTCTTAAGAACTTTCAGTTTCTTTGTGTTTTTAACTGAACTGATTTAGTTTGTATTACTACTCTCATGTAGTTAAGTTTACCTTGGAGTTATGTATGTTTGTCTGTTGTTACTGTTATTTCCTAGATGAGGCTATTAGGCTGTTAGTACATCAGTTAAGTCAGGTTAAGTAGACAGGAGTGAATATTAATATGGTAGTGCACTTTTACAGTTTAGTACCTTGGTGATATGTGAAGGTGAGTGGTATAATCCTTGGAGTTGTATATATTTTTGGGGTGGCTGTATGGAAAAGTTAGTCTACAGTGATTAATACTAGAAAGGAACAATATGGTTAAAAAAAAGGTTTACTTATCTTTGGGCTGGATGTGAAGAGAATCGCTCCCATGCGATAGGATTATTTTGGAGGATTTCAAATGTATGGCCTTTGTACCCCAGAGCTTTGCTTGAGTTTTCTTTAGACTCTGTTGAATTCTGAGTAGCAGTGTGCTTCCCTGTACTGCAAGTGAGGATCCCTAGGGGGCCAGAGGTGCAGAGGGGCTGGGACCTGGGGTGAGGCTTGCACAAACACAAGACTGCCTGGGTGTTGCTCAGGCTGGCTAGTGGGAGGAGCTGGGATGAGCAGCGAACTGGTGCTGGGGGAACTCATCAGGGAAGGAGAGCAAGTCCTGTCCCAGGCGGTCATGAGGGAGGGACAGAAGGGCCTAATGTTCTTGTTCTCGAATACAGTACAAGGAATGTGATACTTCCTGAAAATATGCCTTAAATTTAGTTGGAAAATGGTGGTGTGATCCCTTGCCTATCATACCTCTCTTACTCTAGTGATCAAATTCTAAGAAGTGTGATTGTTATAGTGACTTGTGATTTTGACAGATTGAAGAGATGGTTCATTACTGTTCTCTCCCAGTCACTTGCACAGTATTTTTTGGTACTATGAAAGCTGTCCAACAAGGAGTAATCTTTCAGACTTGTTCCAATTGGTGTATTTAACTTTGTCCTGCAATCCACATGCATTATATCTTCAGTAATATAGTCTTACTGCCCATTTTATGGGGGCAACTGAGAGCAAAGTCAAAAGCCTATGTTATTTCTAGGGTTTCTGAGGCTTCACTGATCAATAAAACATCAAGAAGTATCACATACCTGTTAATTCTAGTATTGTTGAATTACTTCTGGTTTCTAGTTGGAACATACTAGGGCATTTTTTTTTTTTATTTTGCCCTATCTTCTTTTCTATGCTCCCCTGAACAGAGAATGTCTACTCTTTTTCTTTTTGGTAAACTAAAATATTTATTGGCATATTAATGATAAAGAGAGTGTCTATGTGGTTTGCTCAACATGCTTAGTATTTTTCTATGGTGTATTAATTGCACAGAATAAATTATTTTGTTGTTTAATAAATTTCATACATGTATCAAATCCATTTTGTTTATTTTCATCCTCACTGTTTCTTTGTTATTTAGATCTCCAATGAAAAATATTTTAAAAACATCAGTGAGTTTGGGTAATCTTCACACAGTCTAATGTGTATAGGATTGGAGCTGAGAAAACACATTGTGAGATTGGCTACTTTGTTTATCTCTTATAAATCCCTTTTCTGATTTGGTCACTTATTTTTACTAAATTTCTCATATTTAAAGTAGGCAATATTATATGAATGGGTACATTCTTTAGTTACATGTATGTTGTAACCCTACAGCATTATAATAACAAACCTTTTAAAATCAAAGTGCAGATTAAGTGCATTACCCAATATCTTCTGAGGAAGTAGAATCCACAGTACACATGATTGAAAAAGTATGTGGATGAATAGATGAAACTATAAACTGGTATATCGATGACCAGATGGATGAGTGGATAGATGGAAGTGGAAATGGTTGATAAGATACATAAAGAGATATGTCAATATGCAGTTGTGTCTCAGTACTCATGGGAGAGTGGATCCACAAATTTTTTTAAAAAATCACATTCATAGATTTTGCTTCCTACATGATAAAACTTTTGCAGATAACACATCATATGCTCTCATATATTGTTAATTTTCACATGACACCTATATTATAATATTTGAAGTTGTTTTACTCCATTGTTCAGTAGTATACAATGACAATAAAATTTTTATTCTGAATGTAATTTCAAGACCAAGATGTATGTGGCATTTGTAAGAAATCCACTTTAATAATAAACAATGAAAAATAATGCAATGTTGGATCAGGATGTTATCTTTGCTGCATAAACATGAGAACGTGATTACAATCCACAATGACACAAAGGAAAATAGAGCTATGTTTAGTGTTATGATACATGATGGCAATTGCAGAGCTGGGTAGTCCAACACAAGAGGATCCCAGCTTTCTAAACATCTTGCCTACTAAAAGCAGTTTATTCCAGGCTCAGCAAAAGACCTTTGCTTTAGATAGATATAGCTTGCTGAGGAAAGATAAAGATCATTAAAATGCACACGTACATGTGTGCATGTTGGCACAGACAAATAATTGTATGTAAGAACATCTAGAAAAATGTACACATTTCCCCTTTCCCCACCTGCTGGGGAAGCACAGGCAGTCCAGCCAGGACACAGCGACCTAAGTAAGTTCCCCCTGCTCACCCACAAACCCCAGGGAATGCACACTAGTCCCAGCTCCTCCCACCAGCCAGCTGGAGCTGGCGCTGCTCCTGGCCAGGGAGGACCCCTGGGCCATGCCCCAAGTTAATTGTGCCTGCCACTGACACCTCCCCCCTTTCCCTGCCCGCAGGGGAAGCTTGCGCAGTCCAACCAGGACACTGCAACTTAGGTAAGCTCCCCTGCTCACCCCCAAACCCCAGGCAACCCACTAGTCCCAGCTCCTCGCACTAGACAGCTGGAGCAGGATCTGCTCCAGGCCAACTAATTCAGTTCAGTGAAAAACACGCAGAAATTGAAAGAAGGTCTTAAGAGTTAAAACGACAATGCCCAAGTCAAAGTACAAATCCATGAGAACCAAAACCCAAGAAAACAAATCTCCCACTGAAGGAATTCATCCCATAATGATAGACTCCAACCAGAACAAACCCATAGAAAATAGCCAAGAAAAGTCTGACCCAAGATAACGACTTTCAAAACATGATCATTACCATGATCAACACTATGAAAGAGGAAATCCGGGAGGAATTAAATAACTGCATCAACCACTTTGAACAGGAACAAAACAGACACTTGGAGGAGTTGAGAAAAAAAGTCCAATAAACAAAAATAGGCATAGAGCAGTTAAAACAGACTCAAACAGAGTTTAAAACTGAACTAAAAGTCAAATTATCTTCATCCCAGAACTCAACGGAGAGTCTTATCAGCAGAACTAAGGAAGCAGAAAATAGAATTTCAGACCGTGATGACAAAGTGAGAGTATTAACCAGCTCAATGGAAGAGGTTGTTAAAGCCAAAAAGTAATTCGAGAGAAATATTCAAGAGTTGTGGGACACCCTGAAGAAGCCTAACATGCGTATCCATGGAATACCAAAACAAGACTCCCAAAAGACCACACCTGAGGAAAATTTTCAAACTATCATCAAGGAAAACTTTCCTCATCTAAAAAAAGAGAGGCCCATCTATATACAAGAGGAATTCTGCACCTCAAACAGATATGACCAAAATAGAAACTTGCCATGGCAAATATTAGTTAAAGCACTCCACATTCAAGACAAAGGTGCTGAGAGCTTCAAGAGAAAAAAAAGGCACTTTTTAAGGTAAACCTATTAAAATAACAAATGACTTCTCAATGGAAACAGTAAAAGCAAGAAGAGCATGGAGAGACGGACTTCTAGTATTGAATGAGCAAAAATGTCAACCCAGGTTGACATACCCCGCAAAACTATCCATCATGATCAAGGGAAAAAGAAAAATTTTCCAGCACAAAGACAACATGTCCACCAAACCAGGCCTTCAAAAAATGCTAGAAATGATGCTCAAGCTTGAATAAAAAACAAGCATATCCAGGAGAACAGTAGGGAACTATAATACCACCAAAATGTAAAAGCAAAACAATATAACTACAAAAGCCACTAAACATAATAAATGTCTGGAATTAAAAATACTTTCTCCATTATAACATTAAATGTTAATAGAATTAATTCACCGATCAAGAAACACAGATTACAAACTTGGATTAAAAATTCTTCAATCTGCTGCCTGCAGGAAACCCATCTCACCACAAAACATAGGCACATCCTAAAAATAAAAATCTGGTCAAAAATTCTGCAAGCTAAAAGCATAAGAAGTAGCCCTTATGCTATTGGACAGAGTGGATGTCAAACCAAAAAAATCATAAGAGACACAGATGGATAATACATTTTAGTCACAGGTACAATTCACAAGGAAAACTTCACAATACTGAACATATATGCACCCAATACGCCCCCCCCCACATTCATTAAGCAAACCCTACATCATCTAAAGTGAGAAATCAATCCCAAAACGAAAATTCTTGGTGATTTCAATACCTCTCTCTCAACATGGGATAGATCAACAGGTAAAAAACTTAAAAGAGACACTTTGGAACTTAATCAAACCCTTACTGAAATGGACCTTACAGCTTTCTATCGAACTTTTCATCCATGCACCAAAGAAAACACATTTTTCTCAGGAGCACACAGATCTTTCTCCAAAATAGATAACATATTGGGCCACAAAACGAATCTCCACATATACAGAAAAGTTGAAATTCTAGCCTGTGCCCTATCAGACCACCACGGCCTAAAGCTGGACATTCACAACACAACAAAGAACAGAAAATACACTAACTCCTGGAAACTTAACACTATGATGCTAAAGGAGAATTGGATTCAGAAAGAAATTAAAAAGGAAATTCAAGATTTCCTGAAAGTGAAGGATTATGAGAATACAATTTACCAAAATCCTTGGGACACAATGAAAGCTGTCCTAAAAGGTAAGTTCGTAGCTCTTAATGCCTACATCAAAAAACTGGAAACATCAGAAATAAATAACTTAACAATGCAACTTAAAGCTTTAGAGACACTAGAGCAATCCAATCCCAAAAGTAGTAGAAGAGAGGAGATTAGCAAAATAAGGAGGGAAATATCCGAAATTGAGATTAGGAAAATGATACAGAAAATCAACCAGTCAAAAAGCTGGTTCTTTGAAAAGATCAATAAGATTGATACATCCCTAGCTAAATTAACCAAAAGCAAGAGTGAGAAAACACAAATTAACAAAATTAGAAATGAACATGGAGTTATCACTACTGATACCCAAGAAATCCAGAGAATTATAATGTCATATTTCAAAAACTTATACTCTATGAAATTTGACAACACAAAAGAGATGGATGAATTTCTAAATAAACACAACTTACCTAAATTAAATCAGGAAGTTGTGAATTATCTAAATAGTCCTTTAACATATGAGGAAATTCATGAAGTAATCTCGAATCTTCCCAACAAAAAATGTCCTGGACCAGATGGATTCAGCACAAAGTTCTACCAGACACTGAAGGAGTTAATAACACTAATACTCCTTAAACTGTTCCATCAACTAACAAAGGGAGTAACACTACTAAATTCCTTCTATGAAGCTAATATTGTCTTAATCCCAAAACCTAATAAAGATACACTTAAAAAAGAAAACTATGTGCCAATCTCTTTGATGAACACAGATGCAAAGATTCTTAACAAATCTTAGCAAATCGGATTCAAAAACATATAAAAAAGATCATTCGGCACTGGAGAGGTAGCTCAGGGGATAAGCCTCTGCCTTGCAGGCAGAAGGTCCTGAGTTTGTATCCTAGACCCCACCTATAGGGGCAGCCTGAGTTTATGGTCCTGGTAGGGCGGAGCCTGTGAATCCTGGGAAAGAGTAAACAAGGAGGCAGTCCGTGGTGGTTCCCAAATTTGTCCATGGTTCTACACACACACAACACACACACACACACACACACACACACACACATACACATATACATACACATGTGCACGATTGAATAAATAATAAATTAAAAAATTTTAAAAAGATCATTCACAGGGATCAAGTAAGCTTTGTGCCAGGCATACAAGGTTGGTTCAACATATGCAAATCAATAAATGTAATTCACCATATAAACCAGTCCAAAGACCAAGACCACATGATACTCTCGATAGATGCAGAAAAAGCTTTTGACAAGATCCAACAGCCCTTTGTGATCAAAACCCTAGAGAAGGTTGAAATGGAAGGAACATTTATCAATATAATAAAAGCTGTATACAACAAGCCAACAGCAAGGATTATACTCAATGAGGAAAAACTGGAAGCATTCCCACTTCAATCAGGAACTAGACAAGGCTGTCCACTCTTACCACTTCTATTCAATATTGTACTTGAAGTCTTAGCTGAAGTGATAAGACAAGAAAGGGACATAAAAGGGATTCAAATCAGCAAGGAAGAAGTCAAATTATCTCCATTTGAAGATGA
This sequence comes from Typhlomys cinereus, assembly GCA_023101885.1. NCBI lineage: Eukaryota > Metazoa > Chordata > Mammalia > Rodentia > Platacanthomyidae > Typhlomys > Typhlomys cinereus. The sequence goes on from JALPQD010000107.1 coordinate 3,755,432, forward strand.
CATGCTCTTATACCTGAGTGATCCCAAAACCTCCACCAGGACACTCCTGGAACTAATACAGAAGTTCAGCAGGGTGGGAGGATACAAAATAAATGTACAATAGTCAATGGCCTTCCTATATGCCCAGAATGAAAGAAGTGAAAAAGCCCTGAGAGAAACAATCCCATTTACTATAGCCCCTAAAAAAATGAAATACCTTGGTATAAGAAGGAAGGAAGTAAGAGACCTTTATAATGAAAACTTTAAAACCCTAAAGAAAGAAATAGCAGAAGACACCAGAAGGTGAAAAGATCTCCTATGTCCCTGGCTTGGCAGAATCAATATTGTAAAAATAATGATCCTAACAAAGGCAATATACAGATTCAATGCTATACCAATTAAAATCCCAAAGCAATTCTTTAAAGAAGTTGACCAAACAATCTCACTATTCATATGGAGGCACAAAAGACCCAGGATAGCAAAGACAATCCTGAGTAACAAAAACACTGCTGGAGGTATAACCATACCAAACCTTATTCTATACTACAAATCCATAGTTATAAAAACAGCCTGGTATTGGTTGGGTTGAAGACCCTAGATATAAGCCTATACAACTACAGCCATTTGATCTTTGACAAAGGGGCTCAAAAAATCAAATGGAAAAAAGGACAGCATCACCCCGGAGCCCAGCCGCCCGGCCAGCAGCACCCGCGCGGGCGGTCGCCGGCTTTGCCCCCAGCCCCCCCTTCGCGCCGAACCCCGACCAGCGCCCAGGTGAGAGCGAGCCCCTCCCAGCCCCGCCCCCCACCCCCCACCCCGGAGCCGAGCCGCCCGGCCAGCAGCACCCGCCAGCTTAGCCTCCGGGGCCCCGCCCCGGACACCAGCCCCTTGTGCCCTCCCGCCCCCGCGCCCCTCTGCCCCCCCTCAGGTCGCAGGTGAAGAATTTTGCCATCAACATCAGACCCTCTGCCTCTCTGGCCCACCGGGGACCTACGCATGTGGTTCAGAAGTCACACTGCTACTCAGAATTCAATAGAGTACAAAGGAAACTCAAGCAAAACTCTAAGGAACAAAGAGAACACAGGCCATACATCTGGACTTCACTACAACCATTGTATCACATGCGAGACTCTTCACATCCAGCCTAAAGATAAGTAAACCTTTTTTTTTTTCCTTACTCTTTTTCTTTTCTTTCACCTTACTGATCCTTTCTAGTATCAATGTTGTAGGTCAGCTTCCTCATACAGCCACCCCAAAAACATACAACTCCAGGGAGTACACGACCCACCCTCACATTTCACCAAGACACTAGATCATAAAAGTGCACTACCATACTTATATTCATCCCCTGGTTACGTAACTGACGTACTAACATCCTAGTAGTCTCATCTAGGATATAACAATACCAATACACAAACATACCCAATCCAAGGCAAGCACTAGTAACAACTGGCAGGTGTAACAATACCAACTACATCGGTTCAGTGAAAAACACACAGAAACTGAAAGGTTCTAAAAAACAAAACAACAATGTACAAGTCAAAGTGCAGATCCACGAGAAACAAACCCCAAGAACAATCTCCCACCAAAAGAATCAATCCCATAACGATGGATTGCGACCAGAACAAATCCATAGAAAATAGCCATGAAAGCCAGACCCAACATAACGACTTTCAGAGTATGATCATTACCATGATTAATAATATGAAAGAGGAAATCCTAGAAGAGTTAAATAACCGTGTCAACCACTTTGAACAGGAACACAACAGGAACCTGGAGGAGTTGAGAAAAACAGTTCAAGAAACAAAAATAAGTATAGAGCAGGTAAAACAGTCTCAGGCAGAGTTTAAAATTGAACTAAGAGATAAGTTATCTTCAACCCAAAACTCGACAGAGAGTCTTATCAGCAGAACAAATGAGGCAGAAAATAGAATCTCAGATCTTGAAGACAAAGTAGGAGAATTAACCAGCTCAATGGAAGAGATTGATAAAGCCAAAAAGATACTGGAGAGGAACATTCAAGAAATATGGGACACCCTGAAGAAACCTAACATGCGCATTCATGGAATACCAGAACAAGAATCCCAAAATACCACACCTGAGGAAATATTTCAATTCATCATAAATGAAAACTTCCCACAATTAAAGAATGAGAGGCCTATCCAAATACAAGAGGCATTTCGCACTCCAAACAGATATGACCAAAATAGAAAATCGCCACGGCAAATAATAGTCAAAACACTCCACATTCAAGACAAAGAAAAGGTGCTGAGAGCTTCAAGAGAAAAAAAGCAACTCACTTTTAAAGGTAAACCTATTAGAATAACAAATGACTACTCAATGGAAACAGTAAAAGCAAGAAGAGCTTGGAGAGACATACTTCAAGTATTAAATGAGCAAAAATGCCAACCCAGACTGATATACCCAGCAAAACTATCTGTCATGATTGAGGGAGAAAGAAAAGTTTTTCAGCACAAAGACAACTTGAAGGGATATATGTCTACCAAACCAGGCCTTCAAAAAATGCTAGAAATGATACTCAAGCTTGAAAAAAAGAACAAGCGTATCCAGGAGGACAGAATGGAAGTATAATACCAACAAAATATAAATATCAAACAACATGCTTACAAAATCTAAACAAAAAAATGTCCAGAATTAAAAATAATTTCTCCATTATAACATTAAATGTCAACGGCATTAACTCACCGATTAAGAGACACAGATTACAAACGTGGATTAAAAACCACTAAAAACCTTCAGGAAACTCATCTCACCACAGAAGGTAGGCACATCCTAAGAATGAAAGGCTGGTCCAAAATCTTGCAAGCTAATGGAACCAGGAAACAGGCAGGGGTAGCAATTATGCTTTCAGACAAAGTGGACTTCAAACCAAAGAAAATCATAAGAGACACAGATGGATACTACATTTTAGTCACAGGTACAATTCACCAGGAAGACTTCACAATACTGAACATATATGCACCCAATATGGGCCCCTCCACATTCATTAAGAAAACCCTACAGCGTCTAAAGCAAGAAATCAACCCCCAAACAATAGTTCTCGGGGATTTCAACACCGCCCTCTCAACATGGGATAGATCAACAGGTCAAAAGCTTAACAGAGACACTTTGGAGCTTAACAAAACCCTTACTGAAATGGACCTTACAGATCTCTATCGAACTTTTCACCCACGTACCAAAGAATACACATTTTTCTCAGCAGCACACGGAACTTTCTCCAAAATAGATCACATATTGGGCCACAAAATGAATCTACACAAATACAAAAAAGTCGAAATTCTAGCCTGTGCCCTATCAGACCACCAGGGCCTAAAGCTGGACATCCACAACAACACAACAAACAAGAGAAAATACACTAACTCCTGGAAACTTAACAATATGACTGCTGAATGAGAACTGGATTCAGGAAGAAATTAAACTGGGAAATTCAAGATTTTCTGAAAGTGAACGAAAATGAAAATACAACTTACCAAAATCTCTGGGACACAATGAAAGCTGTTCTAAGAGGTAAGTTCATAGCTCTTAATGCCTACATCAGAAAATTGGAAACATCAGAAATAAATAATTTAACGATGCAGCTTAAGGCTTTGGAGAAACTTGAGCAATCTGATCCCAAAAGTAATAGAAGAGAGGAGATTAGCAAAATAAGGGGAGAAATATCTGAAATCGAGATTAAGAAAACGATAGAAAAAATCAACCAGTCAAAAAGCTGGTTCTTTGAAAAAATCAATAAGATTGATACACCCCTAGCTAAATTAACCAAAAGCAAGAGAGAGAAAACCCAAATTAACAAAATTAGAAATGAACATGGAGTTATCACTACGGATACCCAAGAAATCCAGAGAATTATAACATCATATTTCAAAAACTTATACTCTGTGAAGTTTGACAACACAAAAGAGATGGATGAATTTCTAAGTAAACACAACCTACCTAAATTGAATCAGGAAGTTGTGAATTATTTAAATAGTCCTATAACATACAAGGAAATTGAAGAAGTAATCTCGAATCTTCCCACCAAAAAATGTCCTGGGCCAGATGGATTCAGCACAGAATTCTACCAGACATTTAAGGAGTTAATAACACCAATACTCCTTAAACTGTTCCATCAAATAGCAAAGGAAGGAACACTGCCAAATTCCTTCTATGAAGCTAATATCGTCTTAATCCCAAAACCTAATAAAGATGCACTTAAAAAAGAAAACTATAGGCCGATCTCTCTGATGAACACAGATGCAAAGATTCTCAACAAAGTCCTAGCAAATCGGATTCAAAAACATATCAAAAAGATCATTCACGGGGACCAAGTAGGCTTCATCCCTGGCACACAAGGTTGGTTCAACATACGCAAATCAATAAATGTAATTCATCATGTAAACCAGTCCAAAGTCCAAGACCACATAATACTCTCCATAGATGCAGAAAAAGCCTTTGACAAAATCCAACAGCCTTTTATGATCAAAACGCTAGAGACTGTAGGAATGGAAGGAACCTTTATCAATATAATAAAAGCTGTATACAACAAGCCTACAGCAAGGATTATGCTCAATGGGGAACAATTGGAAGCATTCCCACTTCGATCAGGAACTAGACAAGGCTGTCCACTCTCACCACTTCTATTCAGTATTGTACTTGAAGTCTTAGCTGAAGCCATAAGATAAGAAAGGGACATAAGAGGGATTCAAATCGGCAAGGAAGAAGTCAAACTATCCCTATTTGCAGATGACATGATCTTATACCTGAGGGATCCCAAAAACTCCACCAGGAAGCTCCTGGAACTAATTGAGAAGTTCAGCAGGGTGGCAGGATACAAAATAAATGTGCAAAAATCAGAGGCCTTCCTATATGCCCAGAATGAAAGAAGTGAAAAAGCCTTGAGAGAAACAATCCCATTCACTATAGCCCCTAAAAAAATGAAATACCTTGGTATAAACCTAACCAAGGAGGTAAAAAACCTTTACAATGAAAACTTTAAAACCCTAAAGAAAGAAATAGCAGAAGACACCAGAAGGTGGAAAGACCTCCCATGTTCCTGGATTGGTAGAATCAACATCGTAAAAATGACCATCCTACCAAAGGCAATATACAAATTCAATGCTATACCAATTAAAATCCCAAAGCAATTCTTTAAAGAAGTTGACCAAATAATCTCAAAATTCATATGGAGGCACAAAAGACCCAGGATAGCAAAAACAATCCTGAGTAACAAAAACACTGCTGGAGGTATTACCATACCAAACCTTAGTTTATACTACAAATCCATAGTTATAAAGACAGCCTGGTACTGGCTCCAAAATAGACACACAGATCAATGGATAAGGATTGAAGACCCAGATATAAGCCCACAAAAATACAGCCATTTGGTCTTTGACAAAGGGGCCCAAAAAATCCAATGGAAAAAGAACAGCATCTTCAACAAATGGTGCTGGCAAAACTGGATCTCCACATGCAGAAGATTAAAGCTGGACCCATACTTGTCACCATGTACAAGACTTAATTCCAAATGGATCAAGGACCTTGATTTAAGGCCAGAGACTTTAAAAACCATAGTTGAAAGGATAGGGAACTCCCTCGAGCTGATTGGGCTAGGCCAACATTTCCTAAACAGACATTCAATGGCACAGTCACTGCTACCAACTCTCAACAGTTGGGATCTTGTGAAATGAAAGAGCTTCTGTTCAGATAAAGAGATTGTAACACGAGCTCAAAGGCCACCCACAGAATGGGAGAAAATCTTCACTAACCACGTATCTGACAGAGCTCTACTGTCCAGAGTGCACAAAGAACTTAGAAAACTAAACTCCAAGGAAAACACTGGCCCAATTAAAAAATGGGCCCTGGAACTTCAAAGAAACTTTACCAGGGATGAAATTAAAATGTCTAACAAATATCTTAAAAAATGCTCCACTTCCTTCGCCATCAGGGAAATGCAAATCAAAACTTCCCTGAAATACCATCTCACCCCGGTCAGGATGGCAAAAATCCACAATACAAACAACGACAAATGCTGGAGAGGATGTGGAGAGAGGGGGACTCTCCTACATTGTTGGTGGGAATGCAGGCTCATACAGCCACTCTGGCGAGCTGTCTGGAGATTCTTAAAGAAATTAAAGATTGAAATGCCATATGACCCTGCTATCCCACTTTTGGGAATAACCCCCCATGCAGTAGAGGTTCGCCTCCATAGCACAAGCTCGACCATGTTCATAGCAGCACTGTTTACAATAGCAAAGTCATGGAATCAACCTAAATGTCCAACAGTTGACGAGTGGATAAGGAAACGGTGGTACATCTATACAATGGAGTACTACTCAGCCATCAAAAATGATGAATTACTGGAATTTGCTGGGAAATGGATGTCATTAGAAAGAATTATATTAAGTGAAGTATCCCAAACCCAGAAAATTAAGCGCCGTATGTACTCCTTAATAGGTGGCTCCTAGTACCAAACTCATCCAGCCCACATTGAGACACTTAAAAGTAAACCTATGTAACACAGTAATTGCAAGGATTATGAACAAGAGAGATGGGGTAGGAGGGCCAAACCAGAAACAAGGAGAGAGGGGACCATGTTACAGCAGAGAAAATAGGCCTCCATCAAGGTCTGCAAGTAAGTAATGAGAAACCAGGTTAAGTTCACAGACGTTATTTCCTGATTTCACCAGAAGGGGGGGCATATAGTCTAACAGATAAAAAGTAATCATTTCGCAAATGGGTGATGGACCCCTCCCTCACTGAGGTTTCCTACTCTTATTACATATACCCTTGAATGTGCTATTATAACAAGACTCCAGTTTAACAGCTTTTGTCTCTGGCCAGGGGGTGACATACAGTGCCCAGCAGAATGGAGTGAAGGGCATTGCAGGAGCAGCAAAACTGCAAAAGAAATTCAACCAACCACAATCCAGAACTTCAGAGACTCTATATCAATCACATAGAACTAGGCCAGCCTAATCTCTCCCCATCCTGGAGCTCAGGGACATTTGCGGAAGAGGGGGCGGTAAGATTGTAAGAGCAAAAGGATGGGAGGAGCAACGATTTGCAAGATTCTCAACAATAGTTGGGGCCAAAGCAATCATAATGGGACTTTGCATGCCCTGCGCAATGTCCAGCGCACTGTTGCCCTCATAAAGTCTAGCATCTGTTAAGGGCACCGAGACCCCTGGAGGCAAGGGATTGACAGCCATAGTAGTGATACTATGCTTAAGGGGAACAAGAGAAAGGGCTTATGGAAATGCCACTGGGTCCTTTTATGTCATTGGAGAGGAAGACCCAGTGGAGAGTTAGGCGTACACAATAAAGGACTCTCTGGGAATTGGGGGGGAGGCACTGGGGGATGGGGAGGGAGAGGAGGGAGAGCAGGGGGTTCGGGGGGAGGAGGGGGGAGGGAGGGAACTGGTAAAAAAATTTTAAAATGTATAATTAAATTTTTAATAAAAACAAAACCAAAAAAAAAAAAGGACAGCATCTTCAACAAATGGTGCTGGCAAAACTTAATGTCCACATGTAGAAGATTAAAACTAGACCCGTACTTGTCAGCATGTACAAGACTTAATTCCAAATGGATCAAGGACCTCAATATAAGGCCAGAGATTATAAAAACTTTAGTTGAAAGGGTAGAGAACTACCTTCAGCTGATTGGGCTAAGCCAACAGTTCCTAATCAGAAATCCAGGAGCACAGTCAACATAACCAACACTCAACAGATGGGATCTTATGAAGTTAAAGAACTCCTGTTCAGATAACGAGATTGTAACTAGAGCACAAAGACAATACACAGAATGGGAAAAAAAATCTTCAGTAACCACATATCTGATAGAACTCTATTATCCAGAGTGCACAAAGAACTCAGATAAATAAACACCAATGAAACACATGGGCCAACTAAAAAATGAGCTGTGGAACTTAAAAGAAACTTCACCAAGGACGAAATTAAAATGTCTAACAAATATCTTAAAAAATGCTCCTCATCCTTAGCCATGAGGGAAATGCAAATCAAAACCTCCCTGAGATATCATCTCACCCTGGGTCAGGATGATAAAAATCCACAATACAAACAACAACAAATGCTGGAGAGGATGTGGAGAGAGGGGAACTCTCCTACATTGCTGGTGGGAATGCAGGCTCATACAACCACTCTGGTGAGCCATCTGGTGATACTTTAAAAAGTTAAAGATTGAAATGCCATATGGCCCTGATATTCCACTTTTGGGAATAACACCCCAATACAGCTAAAATTCACCTCAATAGCATAAGCATGGCCATGTTCATGGCAACACTGTTTACAATAGCAAAGTCATGGAATCAACCCAAATATCCAACAGTTGATGAGTGGATAAGGAAAATGTTGTACATTTATACAATGGAATACTACTCAACCATCAAAAACAATTAATTAATGGAATTTGCCAGGAAGTGGATGGAATTAGAAACAATTATATTGGTTGAAGTATCACAGACACAGAAAATTAAGTGTTGTATGTACTCCCTAATAGGTGGATCCTAGTACCAAACCCACTTAGAGACATACTCAAAGACAAATCTCTGTAATTCCTACAGTAATTGCAAAGATTATAAACAGGAGAGAAGGGGAAGGAGGGCCCTGCCAGAAACAAGGGGTGAGGGGAATCATGCTATAGCAGTGATAATGGCCACCATCAAGGACTGCAAGTAAGAAATGAGACATCTGGTTAAGCTCACAGATGGTCCTTTCTGTTCACTTGCAACTGATGGGATATGATCTTACCAGAAAGGGAGAGCATACAGTCTGGCAGATAGAAGGTAACCATTTTGCAATGGAAGACTGACCCACCCCTAACCATAGTCTCCTATTCCATCTACCTTTGAATCTATCCTTATAATAAGACTCTATTTTAACAGCTTTTTATCTCTGTCAAGGGGGTGATATCCAATACCCACGAGGATGGAGCCAAAGGGCATTGCAGGAACAGCAAAACTGAAAAAAAAAAAAAAAAACCAAGAAACCATAATTCAGAACATCAGAGACTCTATATCAACCACCTGGAATCAGTCCTGCCTAATCTCTCCCCATCCTGAAGCTCAGGGAAATTTGGGGAAGAGGGGGCACTAAGAGTGTAAGAGCACAAGGATGGGAGGAGTCATGATATGCAAGATATTCCACACAAGTTAGGGCCAAAGCAGTTATAATAGGACTCTGCTTGATCTGCGCAATGACCTACATATCATTGACCCCTCAAAGTCTAGTATGGAATAAAGGCCCTAGGATCCTTAGAAGCAAGGGATTAACAGTCACAATAGTGTTCCTATGCTTAAGAGGAACACAAGAAAGAATTCTAGGTGATGCTACTGAGTCCTTATACCTCATCAGAGAGGAGGACCCAGAGGAAAGTTTGATATACACATTAAAGGATGCTTCAGAGATGGGGGAGGAGGCACTGGGAGAAAGGGAGGGAAAAAGAGGGAGGGAGCAGGAAGGTCCAAGGAGGGGTGGAGGGAGGGAGGGGACAGGAATAGCTATTACATTTGTATGAGCAGAAAATTAAAAAAAAAATAAAAAATTAAAGAGCTTCTCTTCAGCTAAAGAGATTGTAAACCAAGCACAGGGACAATACACAGAATGGGAGAAAATCTTCACTAACCACATATCTCTCTATTATCCAAAGTGCAGAAAGAACTTAAAAACCTAAACACCAAGAAGATAAATAGCCCAATTAGAAATGGGGCTCAGAGATGAACTTTTCCAGAGATGAAATCAAAATGTCTAACAAATATCTTTTAAAATGTTCAACATCCCTAGACATCAAGGAAATCCAAATCAAAACTACCCAGAGATATCAACTCACCCAGGTCAGGATGGCGAAAATCCACAATACTACAACACTGAATGCTGGAGAGGATGTGGAGAGAAGGGAGCTCTCATTTGTTGCTATTGGGAATGTAGGATTATCAGAGATCAGTATGGCAATTTCTAAAAAAAAGTTAAGGATTGAAATGCCATATGATCCTGCTATACCTCTACTGGGAATAATTTCCCATAATGGAGCAATTCACTGCAGCGACACAAGCAAAACCATGTTCATTACACCACTATTTACAAAGCAAAGTCAAACCAAATGTCCAAAAATTGACAAATGGATAAAGAAAATGCGGTAACTTTTCCATAATGGAATACTACCATGGCATCAAAAAGGATGAGTTAACGAAATTTGCTAGGAAATGGATGGAATTAGAAAAAATTATATTGAGTTACGTATTCCACAGAAAGTTAGAGACCTTATGTACTCACTGATAAGTGGATCCTAGTTCCAAACCCACATAATGACAGAGTCAAAGATAAATCTTTGTAGTATGCAGTTTAATCGCAAAGGATTATGCACAGTTAGGAGAAGGAAGACCTCAACAGAAAGGAGATAGGGAAACACACTTCAGTAGAGAAAATAGGCAACGGTCAAGAAGTATCGCATGTAAATAGTGAGACATCTGGTGAAGCTCACTTTCACTTCCCTTCCTGGTCACTTGGGACTGAACAGGTTTGATGTCACCAATCAGGGCAGGCATAGGGACTCACATATAGATGGTAACCATCAGAAAAATGAGACATTGATCCTCCTCTCCAACTGCTGTGTTGTACTCGTCTATCTACCTTTGAGTCTCCTCTTATATTAAAACCTTCATTTAAACTGTCTTTTATCTTTGGTTAGGAAGTGACCTTCAATACCAGTTGGAATGCAGCTAAGGGCAGTGCAGGAAAAACAAAATTTAAAACAACAACAAACCATGTTTCAGAACACCAAAGACACTACATTATTCACCTGGAACCAGACCAGGCAAATCTCTTCCCATCCTAAAGCTCAGGGAAACTTGTGGAAGAGGGGGTGGCAGGATTTTAAGAGCCTGAAGATGAGTAGGACCATCAATATGCAAGACACTCCACACCAGTTAGGGCTGCAACAGCCAGGATTAGACTTTGCCTGACCTGCACGATGGCTGACATGTCAAAGTCTAGCAGGGATCACATGGAAGAAAGCTTCAGGCAGTAGGATCCTTAGAGGCAAGGGATTAACAATCATAACAGAGTTCCCACTAACAGGAAACCCAAAAAGGGGCCCAGGGTTATGCCACCAAGTCCTGAACCCTAACATAAATGGATGCTCCAGGAGATGGGAGGGAGTAAAGGAGAGACACCTGGAGAGGAGGAGGGAGAGAGGGGTGAAAGGAAGAGCAGAAGGAAAAGGGGATGAGAGTGCAATGGGGGATGACAGGGGAGAGCAGGGAGGAGGGAGAGTAATGGGGTATTCATTGATCTTATATGATTAGGAAAACAATAAAATGTGGGAGAAAAAAAGTCATAGAATAAGACCTGACTATAAAAAAATGTACTCAGCAGAGAATACCATCGCTAATTTTATCTGCAATTATAGCCAACACAAGCCATGGGTCTGGATATCTATTGCAATACATAGAACATTATCCTTTTTATGACAACAGAGTTTACCTGAATGCTGTGACAAGTTGTCTAGGACAGAGGGCTAAGATAAGGTCTTATAACTTATCCTTGCCTCTTTTTATGGGGGCAGGTTACTTGTGAAATCCACTTCAAAAGTCACCAATACAGGGGCTGGAGAGGTGGCTCAGGGGTTAAGCCTCTGTCTTGCAGGCAGAAGGTCCTGAGTTCGGATCCTAGACCCCACATATAGACGCCAGGCAGAAGCGAGGGTGGCCTGTGTTTCCGGTCCTGGTAGGGTGGAGCCTGTGAATCCCGGGGCAGAGTAAACAAGGAGGTGGAGGCGTCCATGGTGGTTTCCAAATTCGTCCGTGGTTCTACACACACATACATACATACACACACACACATACATACACACACGCACACACATGCATACACACATAATTGAATAAATAATAAATAAAAAAATTTTTAAAAGTCACCAATACAATTTGTTCTTTACCATTTTATACATGTATACAATATATTCTGGTTACATGCATCCCTAGTAGAAATCAAGAAATCAATCCTCCTTCTCCCTACAAGTAAATTTTCTGCATTAATGCTATTTGGTTTTGTTTTGTGAAGTAATACATGTTACCAGGGCCATCTGTGTGACAAGTTTGGGTTTTCCTTTCAAGCTCAGTGGGCTTATCTGTGAGTATACAGATGATAGCAATGATTCCACATTCCCCAATATCTGTAAATAGATGTTAGTTGAGCAACAAAGACCTTTATCTTGAGTTCCCCCTTTTTACATAGCTGGCTACAGTCAGGTCCATTCTTGTACAAGCTACTTGTAGGCAAGCACAACAGACTGGACTTCATGATTATTCAAAGATCACACTTAATATTTTTTTCACAATATTCTTATTCTTGCATACTTTCCATCTCTTCTTCTGCCATGTTACCTTAACCTTCCAGGATTTTTGTCTTATGTCTTAACACTCAACCAACAATTATTCTTAATATCTTAGGCAGCAATGAATTTTTATACTCACCATTTTTACTTCAAAGGGGCTTTTATAATTAATGTGAGAGTATAATTTGTCTGTGGGCATACACATAAGTACTTAGAATTAATCCCAGAATGACAAATACTCCCTCATGTATAGCCTAGCTCTAAATTTTATTTTGTTGTGTTAAAACTTCAATACCCGCAGAAGCTCGGAAACTAGAAGTGGATAACTGGGAAGGATAAGCCCTTAAGGGAAAGTGAAAAGTGGAATGTAGGTAATATTATATTATAAAAAGGGATCCTGGAAGTAGAAAGATACAAATAGAGAAGTAGGTATGAGGAATGGTAAGGAGAAACAATAGAGAACACTGACTTAATAAAGGCTGTATGAAAAAGTCATAAGAGGGCTGGAGAGATGATTCAGGGGTTAAGACTCTGCCTCGAAAACAGAATGTTGTGAGGTTGGATCCCAGGTCCCATGTACAAACAGCAGGCAAAAACGGCAGGGGCCTGCACTTCCAGTGCTTGTGGGCAGAGCCTGGCAAATCCCAGAGCAAAGCAAAAAGAAGGTAGAAGCAATCTAGGATGATTTTTGAAGTCATCCTTGGTACTCCACAGGGACATGCAGTGACCTCAAGACACACACACACACACACACACACACACACACACACACAATATATATATATATATAAATAGGTTTTAAATGAAAAACTCACATGGAAACCCATCACTTTGTAGCTCATTTAATACATATATATTCATATATAATATTTGGAATAGAGATATTGTAAAAACTTGGATGATACTATTTCTAGAAACCATGGATTATTTAAAAAAATAATTCCAGGAGCATGTTTGAGATACTTCTTTTTTGAGTTATTGGACAGGGAGACACAGCTATTTCCCATAAAAACTTATGGGCTTTTCACATTTCTCTTCTCTTTGATATCCATCAGAAATTCTTGATGAGTTCCTGAGTAACAGTATGAATCTCTGTCTGAAGAAAAAAAAAGGGAAAAATAATAAAAGGACTGAAAGGTAAATTTTCATAAGTTATAAGACTTTATCTATACTATCCCATTGTCCTAGACAACATGGCTGCCACTTCCCTGGGCTGGGGGTAGCGGAGTGAACTGAGTAGGTGCTGAACGAAGTTGGCCTGCGTGCCCATTTTTAAGTAAAAAGGAGTTTGTAGTCCTCGGGAGGAGGGAAATTCCTATTGGTAGACACACGACCAGCAGGTGGCAGCACAGATTCAGTCAGGAACTTTCAGGTGAGAGGTAGGGCTGTCCATGGGAAGATGGAGAAGATGCCAGCCCAAGATCTTAACCAAAAGGTCAGATTGAAACTCAGTGATCACTTTCTGCAACTAATATTTCATAGTTCCACATAAAGATACTGGAAGAAACCAGGACTTAGTGAGGACCTCATTTAGTAAAATGTCCTAGGAGAGTGCAGTCTCATATGTCAACCTCAGCTGCTCCTTCATGGCTGACAGTCACTTGGGAGATCATTCTAAGGTCCAGGTTCTTCAGGTGGAAGTTCAGTGTGAGAGGACAAATGTCAGGACCTGTGTGACCCTCGCCTAGGACAGATGAGAGGTCTCTGTCCACAGTGAGGGAAATCTTCCATGCTATCTAGAAACACTGTGTATATCTGGACATTTCTGGAGAGGCTTCTCTTCTTTCCTTGCCTCCCTTTACTCTTAACAGGTAGATATACCATTAAAGCACCTGTGCTCAGATGCAACCTCAGGTATAGAAGGGACACTTGTTTGTCCTCTGATGGATCATGCACAACATATCTAAGAAACTCTACCAAATGACCTGGCTCCAACCACACTTGTGACTCGCTGGCTATGTTGATTCAGTGTCAGAACCGTACTTGATTGAGAATCCCTCTGTGAAACCCTTACCTTGAAGTTCACAAATAACAGGGACTGATTTGTGTTTCTCATAGAAATGATAAAAATATCACTGAAAACACTGGCGCAGGATTTTCTGAAAATGTATTTCTGATGTGCTTGCTAGTGTACTCTTAGAAAAGTGGTGTGATAGAAGGATCTGGCTGCACATGAGATGTGTGTTTTCTGTTACTCTGTAGGGAAAAGGACTTTTACTTAAAAAATTCATAGAGAAGAGAGTTTCACATACATCCTTAAGAAATTAGATCACATAATATTGAAATGGCATGAAGGGGACAGAAGAGCAAGTTGGTGACACAGATGGAAGGAGGTTGAAAGGTCTATGTCTACATTCTGCAGTTTCAGGTGTCAGTAGTATCTTTTGAAAGAATCAATCTCAGCCCTTGGCTAAGATTCCTGGAATAACCACACATCTACAATGGTAAAGACAGGGGACATGGTGCACACATTCCTAGCAGTAAACTGATGTGGGGACATAAAAATTTAGGATGATTTTCTGAGTGAAGAAGCACCTGAAAAAACCTCAGAGTTCCACTCTCCACATCAATCTACCCCACAGTTACATCCTGCAAGAATGTTCCCCACTGTCTGTCCATGATAAACCTCAGAGGAGGATGGTAAATTTGCACAATCTCTAAACACTCACTGCCTCAAAGGACCTGAAGATGGATAAAAGAAGCATGAGCAGCTCAGATGTGTGGTGAATCGTAAGATTCTGAGCTCACAGCATCCCCATCATGACTTGGACATCTCTCTCTTGCTCTCCCTTCTTTTTCTCTGCTCAGGTGATCTGTCTGGGCTGAAACTGTGGGTTGACCCTTCAGAGGACCTTAAACTAGTGCAATCTGCACCTAGTGGACCCTGGGAATGGGTGCCTCATCCTCAGTATTTCTACCTGTTCTTCTTTTGTAGGTTCTGTGGCTTCTTAGTCCTGACTCAGCCTCATCAGTGTCAGTGACCCTTGGTCAGACAGCTGCAATCGCCTGCGCTGGAGACAATCTCTCAAGTAAACCCGTTCATTGGAATTAGTAGAGGCTAGGCCAAGCCCCCATACTATTTACTTATAAGGATAGTCAGTGACCCTCTGATATCCCTGAGTGATTCTCTGGCTCCCACTCAGAGAACAAGGCCATCCTGACCACTCGCAGAGCCCAGGCAGCAGATGAGGTGAATTACTACTGTCAGGTTGGATAACACTGGTGAAACTCACAGTGACCCAGGCAAATGGAAAGTGAGACACAAAACATTTCCCTGTTGTGACAGAGGCAGCCCCTGCTACAATTGCCAGTGTGCAGAGTTGCTGCTCCTGACTTTGCCAACATTGTAAATTCTGAAGCGTTTGCTGCACCTCATTGATTTAGATGGGAACTGCTAAAAATTCATTTTCATCAGAAGACTAAAATGCCTTTAGAAGGTAGAACCTGGAATACATGGTGATATTAGAAAATGTAATTATTTGTTTATAGATATATAGCTAAATATGTATTTTTACATTTTATAATATATTAATTGTTCATAATATTATGCTTCACTATTTGTGAATTTTTTATTTACTTTTTTCCACTCATACAAAATATATAGGTACCCCATTCCCCTCCCTCCCTCCACCCCTCTCTAGATCACCTTGTTCCCTCCCCACTTTCCCCTTTTCTTTCCCCACCTCTCCCTTTCTCCCAGTGCCCCCTTCCCCTCCCATTCCTGGAGCATTCTTTAGTGTGCATGTCAAACTTCCCTCTGGGTCCTCCTCTTCTGATAAGGTATAAGGACTCAGTAGCATTACCTAGAGCTCATTTTTGTGTTTCCATTTAGTATAGGAATGGTATTGTGGCTATTAATCCCTTACCTCTAAGAATCCTAGTGCTTGTGATCCATGCTAACCTTTGGGGGGGGGTCAATGATGTGTTGGTAATTGCACAGGTCATGCAAAGTCCTATTATGATTACTTCAGCCCTAACTTGCATGGATTATCTTGCATATCGTTGCTCCTCCCCATCTTTAGGCTCTTACAATCTTACAGCTCATTCTTCCGCAAATTTCCTGAGTTTAAGATGGGGACAGATTAGGCTGGCCTGGATCCTGGTGGTTAATGTAGGGTCTATGATGCTCTGACTTATGGTTTGTTTGTTTTTTTCTTCTTCTTCTTCCAGTTTTGCTATTCCTGCTTCGCCTTTGGATCCATCCTGATGGGTATTGGATGTCACCTCCTAGCCAGAGATAAAAGGCTGTTAAAATAGAGTCTTATTATAAGTGGAGATTCAAAGGTAGATGGAATAAGAATAGGAGACCATGGTGAGGGGGTCAGTTTCCCATTTGCAAGATTGTTACCTTCTATCTGCTAGACTCTTTGCCCTCCCTGTCTGGTGAGACCAAACCCCATCAGTTGCAACTGACCAGGAAGGAAAGCCTGTGAGCTTAACCAGATGTCTCATTACTTACCTGCAGTACTTGATGGTGGGCTATTTTCTCTGATATAGCATGAGCCCCTCTCTCCTTGTTTCTGTCGGGGCCCTCCTTCCCGTTCCCTCATGTCTATAATCTTTGCAATTACTATAGGTATTACAGAGATTTATCTTTGAGTGTGTCACTAAGTGGATTTGGTAGTAGGACCCACCTATTCGGGAGTACATATAATGCTTAATTTTTTGTGTCTGGGATACTTCGCTCAATTTAATTTTTTCTAATTGCATCCATTTCCCAGCAAATTTCATTAATTCATCATTTTTGATGGCTGAGTAGTATTCCATTGTATAAATGTACCACATTGTCAGAAGACTAAGATGTCTTTTGAAGGTAGAACCCAGAATACATGGAGGTATTAGAAAATGTAATTCTTTTACTTGTTTTATGGATTTATAGCTAAATATGTATTTTAACATTTTATAATATCATAATTGTTCATAATATTATGCTTCACTATTTGTGAAATTCTTAAACATTCCTGCAATCTACTTTGATCCTTTCCATTTTCATTCTTTCTGTTGTCCTAGTCTACCCTGATAAACTTTAGGAAGACATAAATCAGTTTGGGCAAATCATCTTGCAGTCTAATGGATATAGAAATGAAGCTGTCTACAAACTTGGATTAAAAATCACAATCCATCAATCTGCTGCTTGCAGGAAACCCATCTCACCACAAAAGATAGGCACATCCTAAAAATAAAAGGCTGGTTAAAAATTCTGAAAGCTAATGGAACTAGGAAACAGGCAGGGGTAGCCATTATGCTATCAAACAAAGTGGACTTCAAACAAAAAAAAAATTATAAGAGACACAGATGGATACTACAATTTAGTCACAGGTACAATTCACCAGGAAGACTTCACAATACTGAACATATATGCACCCAATACGGGCCCCTCCACATTCATTAAGAAAACCATACAACGTCTAAAGAAAAAATCAATCCAAAAATGATAATTCTGGGGGATTTCAACACCTCCCTCTCAACATGTGATAGATCAACAGGTCAAAAACTTAACAGAGACACTTTGGAGCTTAATCAAACTCTTAGTGAAATGGACCTTACAGATCTCTATCGAACTTTTCATCCAACCACCAAAGAACACACATTTTTCTCAGCAGCACACGGAACTTTCTCCAAAATAGATCACATATTGGGCCACAAAATGACTCTCCACATATACAAGAAAGTTGAAATTCTAGCCTGTGTCCTATCAGACCATCACGGCCTAAAGGTGGACAAAAAATACACTAACTCCTGGAAACTTAACACTATGATGCTGAATGAAAATTGGACTCAGGAAAAAATTAAAAAGGAAATTCAAGATTTCCTGAAAGTGAACGATAATGAGAATACAACTTACCAAAATCTCTGGGACACAATGAAAGCTGTCCTAAGAGGTAAGTTCATAGCTCTTAATGCCTACATCAAAAAAACCTGGAAACATCAGATATAAATAACTTAACAATGCAGCTTAAAGCTTTAAAGACACTAGAGCAATCTGATCCCAAAAGTAGTACAAGAGAGGTTAGCAAAATAAGGGGAGAAATATCTGAAATCGAGACTAGGAAAATGATAGAGAAAATCAACCAGTCAAAAAGCTGGTTCTTTGAAAAAATCAATAAGATTGATACACCCCTAGCTAAATTAACCAAAAGCAAGAGAGAGAAAACCCAAATTAACAAAATTAGAAATGAAAATGGAGTTATCACTACTGATACCCAAGAAATCCAGAGAATTATAATATCATATTTCAAAAACATACTCTGTGAAATTTGACAACACAAAAGAGATAGATGAATTCCTAAGTAAACACAGCTTACCTAAATTGAATCAGGAAATTGTGATTTATTTAGTCCTATAACATATGAGGAAATTGAGGAAGTAATCTCGAATCTTCCCACCAAAAAATGTCCTGGACCAGATGGATTCAGCACAGACTTCTACCACACATTTAAGGAGTTAATAACACCAATACTCCTTAAACTCTTCCATCAAATAGCAAAGGAAGGAACACTACCAAATTCCATCTATGAAGCTAATATCATTTTAATCCCAAAACCTAATAAAGATACACTTAAAAAAGAAAATTATAGGCCAATCTCTCTGATGAACACAGATGCAAAGATTCTCAACAAAGTCTAGCAAATCGGATTCAAAAACATATAAAAAATATCATTCAGGGGGACCAAGTAGGCTTTATCTCCTGGCACACAAGGTTGGTTCAACATACGCAAATCAATAAATGTAATTCATCATATAAACCAGTCCAAGGTCCAAGAAAATATGATACTCTCCTTAGATGCAGAAAAAGCTTTTGACAAGATCCAACAGCCTTTTATGATCAAAACGCTAAAGACAGTTGAATGGAAGTAACCTTTATCAATATAATAAAAGCTGTATACAACAAGCCCACAGCAAGGATTATACTCAAAGGGGAAAAACTGTAAGCATTCCCACTTTGATCAGGAACTAGACAAGGCTGTCCACTCTCACCACTTCTATTCAATATGGTACTTGAAGTCTTAGCTGAAGCCATAAGAAAAGAAAGGGACATAAAAGGGATTCAAATCAGCAAGGAAGAAGTCAAGCTACCCCTATTTGCAGATGACATGATCTTATACCTCAGTGATCCCAAAAACTCCACCAGGAAGCTCTTGGAACTAATTGAGAAGTTCAGCAGAGTACCAGGATACAAAATAAATGTACAAAAATCAGTGGCTTTCCTACATGCCCAGGATGAAACAAGTGAAAAAGCCCTGAGAAAAACAATCCCATTTACTATAGCACCTAAAAATGTGAAATACCTTGGTATAAACCTAAGCAAGGAGGTAAAAGACCTTTAAAATGAAAACTTTAAAACCCTCAAGAAAGAAATTGCAGAAGACACCAGAAGGTGGAAAGACCTCCCATGTTCCTGGATTGGCAGAATTAACATCATAAAAATGACCATCCTACCAAGGGCAATATACAAATTCAATGCTATACCAATTAGAATCCCAAAGCAATTCTTTAAAGAAGTTGACCAAACAATCTCAAAATTCATATGGAGGCACAAAAGACCCAGGATAGCAAAGACAATCCTGAGTAACAAAAACACTGCTGGAGGTATCACCATACCAAACCTTAGTCTATACTACAAATCCATAGTTATAAAACCAGCCTGGTACTGGATCCAAAATAGACACACAGATCAATAGGATAAGGGTTGAATTCCCAGATATAAGTGCACACAACTACAGCCATTTGGTCATTGACAAAGGGGCCAAAAAATCCAATGGAAAAAGAACAGTATCTTCAACAAATGGTGCTGGCAAAACTTAATGTCCACATGCAGAAGATTAAAACTGGACCCGTACTTATCACCATGTACAAGACTTAATTCCAAATGGGTCAAGGACCTTGATATAAGGCCAGAGACTATACTTTCAACCATAGTTGAAAGGGTAGAGAACTCCTTCGAGCTGATTGGGCTAGGCCAACAGTTCCTAAACAGACATCCAATGGCACAGTCACTGCTACCAACTCTCAACAGTTGGGATCTTGTGAAATTAAAGAGCTTCTGTTCAGATAAAGAGATTGTAACACGAGCTCAAAGGCAACCCACAGAATGGGAGAAAATCTTCACAAACCACATATCTGATAGAGCTCTATTATCCAGAGTGCACAAAGAACTTAAAAAACTTAACACTAAGGAAACTCATGGCCCAATTAACAAATGGGCCCTGGAACATAAAAGAAATTTTACTAGGGATGAAATTAAAATGTCTAACAAATATCTGAAAAAATGCTCTGCATCCTTAACCATCAGAGAAATGCAAATCAAAACTTCCGTGAGATATCATCTCACCCTGGTCAGGTTGGCAAAAATCCACAATAAAAACAAAAACAAATGCTGGAGATGATGTGGAGAGAGGGGAACTCTCCTACGTTGCTGGTGGGAATGCAGGCTCATACAACCACTCTGGTGAGCCATCTGGAGATTCTTAAAGAAATTAAAGATTGAAATGCCATATGACACTGCGATTCCACTTTTGGAAATAACCCCCTATACAGCAAAAATTCACCTCGATAGCACAAGCACAACCATATTCATAGCAGCACTGTTTACAATAGCAAAGTCATGGAATCAACCCAAATATCCAACAGTTAACGAGTGGATAAGGAAACTGTGGTACATCTATACAATGGAGTACTACTCAGGCATCAAAAATGATGAATTAATGGAATTTTCTGGGAAATGGATGGGATTAGAAACAATTACATTGAGTGAAGTATCCCAGACACAGAAAATTAAGTGCTGTATGTACTCCCTAATAGGTGGCTCCTAGTACCAAACCCACTTAGAGACACTCAAAGATAAATCTCTGTAATACCTACAGTTATTGCAAAGATTATGAACAGGAGGGATGGGGAAAGAGGGACACACTAGAAACACAGGAGAGAGGGGACCACGTTACAGCAGAGAAAATAGGCCACCATCAATGACTGCAAGTAAGTAATGAGACATCTGGTTAAGTTCACAGACCTTCCTTCCTGATCATTTACAACTGATGGGGTGTGATCTTACCAGAAGGGGAGGTTGTATAGTTGGCAGATAAAAAGAAACCATTTTGCAAATGGGTGATTGACCCCTCCCTCACCACCGTTTCCTATTTTTATTACATCTACCCTTGAATATACTCTTATAACAAGGCTCTAATTTAACAGGTTTTTATCTCTGGCCAGGGGGTGATATCCAGTACCCATCAGAATGGAGTGAAGGGCATTGCAGGAGCAGCAAAACTGAAAAAAAAAAATCAACAAACCATAATCCAGAACATCAATCACCTGGAAGAAGGGCAGCCTAATCTCTCCCCATCCTGAAGCTCAGGGAAATTTGCGGAATAGGGGGCGGTAAGATTATAAGAGCACAAGAATGGGAGGAGTAACGATATGCAAGAATCTGCCCACAAGCTAGGGCTGAAGCAATTATAATTGGACATTGCATGCCCCGCACAATGTCCTACACAGTATTGCCCCCACAAAGTCTAGCGTTTGCTAAACGGCACTATAATCCTTGGAGGCAAGGGTTTGACAGCCACAGTAGTGTTCCTATGCTTAAAGGGAACACAGGAAATGGTTCTGGGAAATGCCCCTGGGTCCTTGCACCTCATCGGAGAGGAGGACCCAGAGGAGAGTTTGGCATGCTCATAAAAGGAGGCTCCAGGGATGGGAGGGGGAGGCACTGGGAGATGGGGAGGGAAGGGGGGTGGGGAGCAGAGGGGGATGGGGGGTTGAAGAGAGGGGCGAAACCGGTATATCTGTTAAGTTTGTATGAGTGGAAATAAAAAAAAATCAGGAAATTATACCAATAATAGGACGTATTTGTATTTTACATGATATTTAAGATCCACATATTTTATGCATGTATCTTGTTCTGAGTGGTTGCACCACAGACTAGGTATAATTCTGTTATCCATATTATGGGTCATAGAGGCCATGGAATTTTTTCCAAGTAATAATTCCTCTTTGATGTAGTGTTAACTGGTATTTCAAGGGAGAACATATCTCTAAAACCTAGCTTTATTCAGCTTGACTTCACAGATCAAGTGCTAGTGGCATTTTTCTGAATTCAGCTCAGTACCATCCCCGCATTCAGCATGGTTTCATCAGCCAGCAAATTAAATCTATTTATTTGTTGGTCCATGCTTTAATGACCTATGAATTACAGAGCACTAGATGCCTGATATTAAAGAACTTTTAGCTCTAAAATTGCACAGACTTTGGGATAATAGAGTTCAAATTTCTTTTCTATAATTTTTGTTATTTTATTATTTATTCAATTGTGTGTGTGAGGGTGTATGTATGTGTGTGTAGAACCATGTACGAATTGGGGAACCACTGTGGACACCCCACCTCCTTGTGTACTCTGCCCCAGGATTCACAGGCTCTGCCCTACCAGGACCAGAAACGCAGGCTGTCCCTGCTTCTACCTGGCTTCTATATGTGGGGTCTAGGATCCAAACTCAGGACCTTCTGCCTGCAAGGCAGAGGCTTAACCCCTGAGCCACCTCTCCAGCCCTGAGTACAAATTTCTTAATAAATATTTTCATTACAATTTTTTTTAAAAAAAAGAAAGTAATGAAGCTGACAAGAAAGCTTGGGAGATTGACTATTCCTTTTCCCTGATACATTCCCTTCTACTTTCATGCTTTCACAACTTACTTTTTCTATATTCTACATATTTTAAGTTAGCAATATAATTTAAGTGTGGACATTAATTAGATACATACCACAACCTTCACAGCATTATAATCCCAAACCTCTTAAAATCAAAGTGTACATAGCTAATTAATTTCACAACATGATATTCTCTGTGAAAACATAATCAATAAGACACATGATAGATAATGGATACTCTGTCAGTACCCTGCATTCTGTGTAGTCAGAAGGCAGAGAAATTACATGTAAAGTGATGCAAAAAACTCTGTCTGGAAAAACTTCTTATGAAGTAAAACATAAGGTCTGATATTCACTGACAAAGGTCAGTTGTAATAATAACTTGTTTATCAAGACACATCTAAGGTTGAAGAAGAGATGGTAACTTGAGGAAAAGAATATACTTATGATCCATGATGAAAGTACTTGAGTCAATAAATAATATAAAATATAGACTACAGACTATGTATCTAAAAGATGAGAAGTCTTGGTAATATAAATTAAAGTAGTCAGATCAAAGGCATTAAATGATTCATGATCATGATATCAAAATCAAGGGTAGAACATACCAAGATAGTAGTTGAGATGGGAGAGGCATTGGAAATAAAGCTGTTACCAGTCAAAATAGATTAGAAATAACAAGAGAATTAATGATTATGTGTCTGGCTTTCACTAGGAAAGTCAATTGAAGATATTTCAGCAAAGACATGAAAGAGAACCAAAATACTGGAAAAATTAAAGGGTACAAAAGAAGCAAGCATTGGAAATGAGACAAAGAAGAAAATGATAAAGGGACAGGTATAAACCATAGATCTCATACAGTATGTGATAAATGCCCTTCATTATCAGTTATAATGTTAAAAGGTCACAATACCTTAGCTCCTGTGTGCATAAGAAATACAGTTTCTAGAGGGGGTCACACAGTTAACGAGCTATTAATTTGAAAACTTTATGTCCAACAAAAACCATGTATCTGGTTATCTATTCCAGCAATTATAAAGAACTTCACTATTATAGGATAGTTCAGCTAAACAAAAATAGTTGAAATTCTACAAGTGAATTGTTTAACTTTGAATACTACAGAAACTCGGTAACTAAGCAAAGATCACTGGGCTTGGGTAGCCCTTAAGGAAAAAGGATATGTAGAATGTAAGCTATATAATGCCTTAGAGAATGTGCCCTGCAAGTGGGAAGATACAAGCAGGGAAATGAGTAGGAAATATGTGGAAGAGATGGAAGAGAGAGCTTACCTAATAAAAGGTTGTGTGAAACACCTGTAAAAACCTACTAACTTATAACTCATTTGAGATGTAAGATTTTATATACATATATATATACACACATATATGTATATATATGCTCACATATATACATATATGTGCATATATAACACAAATTATGTATTACATAATATATATTATTTGAAATGGAGATACTATGCAAATCTTGATAATGCTGCTCCTACAAGTTATAGATTATTAAACAGAAATCCAAGAAGCATGTATTTTTGTTTGAAAGTTGGACAGGAAGACCCAAGAGCACCCTCCTACAGAAAGTTACAGACTGTTGCTATTTTCTGAACTATGTTAAGTTACAGTTTGGGTCTCTGTTTAAAAACAGAAAAGAAAAAATAATAAATATTGAAAAACAGAAAGATTAATCTCAACCATGTAATAAGTTATAGGAACTGATTCTACCCTTCCTCCCCAGACAGCAGTGCTACCACTACTCTGTGCTGGGCTGTAGTTATCAGAGGGAAAGAAGCAGGTGCAGAGTAGGGCTCTGTCCATTTTCAGTTAGAGTTTGTGGTCTGTTAAACACCTCACCAGTAGGAGGCAGCAGAGCTTTATCCAGGTAGGGTGCTCCATGGGGAGTAGAAGGGATGCCAACCCAGAATGGTCAACAAGCGCTGAAAGGTCAATTTGAAATGCAATGGCCATGTTCTGCAGCTCAGATACTCATAGTGTTAACACAAGATCCTGGAAGGAACCTGGGCCCCATGCAAATCTCACCTTGGATATGCTACTGAGTAGTATAACCTCATATATTAACCTCAGCTAGTCCTTCATGGCTGATGTTCATGGGAGTGGAGGAGAAATCATCCTGAGGTCCGGGTGCTGTAGTACAGATCTCAGTGTGATGGGACAGATGGCAGGGCTTGTGTGTCCTTCACCTAGGACAGATGGCAGGTGTCTGCCCACAGTCAGGGCAGTTTTTTACGGCCTGGAAATAATCTTAGTTTCACTTGGGCACTTCTAGAAAGGCCTCTTCTTCTTCCCTTGCCTTCACTCTCCCCTACAAAGGATTGTAATTAAGCACATTGTGTTCAGGTGCAATCTCAGGTGTAAAAGGGGAGGGAACTAAGGAGGTTTCTTCTGGGTTAAACATCACATGATGTTGGAGAATCCTACAGAATACCCCATCTTGCCTGATCCAGGTCACACTGTAACCTTGTGGCTGCATTGTCTCGATGTCAAGATTCTCCTTGACTGAAGGGCCCCTGACCTCTGTACTTCTTAGATCAGCTTTGTGAAACCCTGACTTGAAGCTCCTTGTACAGACCACAGCAACTGCCTTGTGTTTCTCATGGATGTCTTCCTTCCGACATTTTTTAAATAACCATGGAAAGCACTGGTCCAGTATTTTTTTAAAAAAAGAAAAAGAGTTCTTGCTAGTATACTCTCACAAAGTGATGTCAGTTAAGGGAGTTGACTTGTACATGCGGAATGAGACTGGATGTTTGAGGACTGCATATGTAACAGGGTGCTTACTTAGTAAAAATGTCACAGGAAAGGATTTCACACACGTCTTAATGATTTTTGGATTAGATTCTATTGAAATGGTCAGAAGGGGACAGAAAGGTAAATTGGTGACACAGAGAGGATGATGATGAAGGTGAAGGGGATCCACATTCTGCTGAGTCAGAATGCTATTTTTTAAAGAACTAAGCTCAGTCCATGCCAGGCTCCTTGAACGCCGATATCCCTGCAACAAGTTTAAGACAGGAGACAGAGGGTAAATCCCTAACATGAAACTGTGTTGAGAGTTTATGATGGTAATCTGAGTGAAGAAGCACTAGACCAAGCCAGAGCTGCATGCTTCTCTTCAATCTCCTGTTACACCCCAGTATTTGGAAGAAAGCTCCCTACAAGCCCTCCATGGTATGTCCCAGAAAGGCAGCAGTAAATTTGAATAGTCACCAAACACCGCCCCCAAAGGAACTGAGAGGGGATAAGAGAAGCCTGAGGATCCCAGATGTGCTGTGAACCTCAACACCCAGGTCTCTGTAGCATCTCCATCATGGCCTGGACCTCCCTTCTGCTCTCACTTCTCTTTCTCTGAACAGGTGATCTGTCTAGGATCAAGCCTTAAGTTCATCTTCCAGAGGACCCTGAGCTCATCTGTGATATAGTGTTCATTTGACCCTGAGGAACAGGTCCTTCAAACTTATCCTCCTCCTCTGTCTTCTCTTGTAGGTTCCATGGCCTCCTATGTCCTGACTCAGCCTCCATCAGCATCAGTGGCCCCAGGTCAGACGGCCACAATCACCTGCTCTGGAGACAACCTTTCAAAAGAATGGATTTCTTGGTACCAGCAGAAGCCAGGACAACCCCCTGTACTGGTGATTTATAAGGATAGTGAGCGGCCCTCTGGGATCCCTGACCGATTCTCTGGCTCCAGCTCAGGGAATGAGGCTACACTGGCCATCAGCAGAACCCAGTTTGCAGATGAGGCCACCTATTACTGTCTAAGGTGGGATGGCACTAATAAGGAGCACAGTGACCCAGGCAGATGGGGAAGTGAGACACAAAGCCTTTCCCTGTTGTGACAATGACAGCCCCTTCTGCAGTTGTCCTTGCAGAGGTGCTTGTCTCTGTCACGCACTGCAAAGCTAGGCTACCATACCTCAATGATTCAGATGGAAACTACCAAAAAGTCATTCTTGTGACTCTAGCAAAAATACATGGTGGTATCAGAAAATGTATTTTCCTCCTTAATTTTTAAAATTTGTATTTGAAGATGTATTAGGACATAATAATTGTACAAATCAATACATTTCATTGTGAAAGTTTCATACATTCATGCAATCTGCCTTGATCATTTTCAAAATTAAGTCTCACTCTCTTTTCCAGAATTACCCTAAAAATTATTACCAAAACATCAATAGGTTTGGAGTAAACATCCTATATCTTATGGATATAGGATCAGAACTGACACGACAGTTTATAGTATCAGTGGTTAATGTAAGTATGTCAAAAGCCACATGCTTAAGAATTCATAAGTGCAACTATTGACATTTTGCTAAATGAATATGCTTCCAAATATCCCTTTAACTACTTCTTTCTGCCCACATATTAGTGATTCCCTCAGTCTTCCTCAGAGAAGTTTCTAAAGCAGAATCTGGCAACAGGTATTGATTGCACTGAGAATAAGTGACCATTGTACTGAGCCCTAAGACCCAAGAAACATCCAGAAGAGGGGGCAGAAAAAAAAATGTTAAGAGCTGGAGGAGGGGAGGATTGCTGTGAAACAATTGTTTCTCAGCATGACATGGCTATTGCACTAGTGTACTTACTGCACTTTTGGTTAGTTTCACAAGACCTATACAAGACTGGGCCTGTCCACACTGTATGTGGGACAGGGTCTCATGGGGTTCTATGGACAGTGAATGGTTATTGGGGAAGAACTTCCATTTTCTTTAGTGGCATGGACACTGATAAACTTCCAGTGCTGAAGTCAGTAGCCTCCTACTCACATTCATGCAAGTAACCATAACTAATTTCAGCGCATCATTAAAAACATATAAAAGTAGGAGGGAAACAGGGAAAGATTTCAGCAGGAGAAAAATGAAAAGAAAATATATAATGGAGGGAGAAATCACCAAAATTTATTATATAAATAAATGAAATAGTCACAATAAAATAAATAAGAAGAAAAGGGGGTATTATTTATATTCACAATGACTTAGCTAAGTCTCTAGGAAGCTAAGGGAAAAAAGGCATTCAAAAAGGTCATCTGATTTATGATTCCATTTATATAAGTTTTAAGAATGCCTAGAGATAGAGAACAGACTATTTCTTGCCAGGGATTAGAAATGGGGGATATGGGTAGGAGGTCTGTAAGTAGCTGTAATTATTATAGGCTAATGTAAGGAACATGTGTCTAGGAGATGATAACCACACTAATGGTGATTGACACACAAGCCTAGATCTGTAATAATTACATGTAACCAAACACTGGTACAAACACACACACACACACACACACACACACACACACACACACACACACACATACACACGGTCAACATTATTAGTAAGATTATCTAAAGTTAACCCTGATACCTGTTCATAGATGACTTGCTCATTGCTATACATTGACCACAGGAGGGTGGGCAAATTACATCTGGCAGTTTGAACTCTGAAATATCCATCTGGTAAATAAAAAATAAATAAGTCAATAAAGAAATAAATAAATTTTAAATGAAAAAGTCATATGGAAACCCATCACATTGTAGCTCATTTAATACATACATATATTTATACATAATATTTGGAATAGAGATACTATAAAAACTTGGATAATACTATTCTAAAGCCATGGATAATTATATTAAAAAAATAATTCCAGGGCCATGTTTGGGATACTTCCTTTTGAGTTATTGGACAGGGAGACACAGCCATTTCCCACAAAAAAAGGGCTTTTGACATTTCTCTTCTCTTTGATAGCCATCAGAAATTCATGATGAGTCCCTGAGTTACAGTATAAGTCTCTGTCTGAAGAAAAAGAAAAGGGAGAAAAAGATAATAAAAGGACAAAAGGTAAATTTTCATTCATTGGATAAATTATAAGACTATCAATACTAGCCCTCTGTTCTAGACAACATGGCTGCCAGCTCCCTGGGCTGAGGGTAGTGGAGTGAACTGAGTAGGTGCTGAATAAAGTTGGACTGCCTGCCCATTTTCAGGTAAAAAGGAGTTTGAAATCTGTGGGAGGAGGGAAATTCCTATTGGTAGAAACCCGACCAGCAGGTGGCAGCACAGATTCAGTCAGGAACTTCCAGGTGAGAGGTAGGCCTGTCATGGCAAGTTGGAGAAGAGCCAGCCCAAGATTTTAACCAAAAGGTCAGATTGAAATTCAGTGATCATTTCTGCAACTAAGATTTCATAGTTCCACCTAAAGTTACTGAAAGAAACCAGGGCTTAGTGAGGACTACATTTAGGAAAATGTCCTAGGAGAGCACAGTCTCATATGTCAACCTTGGCAGCTCCTTCATGGCTGACAGTCACTGGGGAGATCATTCTAAGGTCCAGGTTCTTCAGATGGCAGCTCAGTGTGAGAGGACAAATGTCAGGACCTGTGTGACTCCCACCTAGACCAGATGACAGGTCTCTGCCCACAGTAAGGGAAATCTTCCATGCTATCTAGAAACAACACTGTGTATATCTGGACACTTCTGGAGAGGCTTCTCCTCTTTCCTTGCCTCCCCTTACTCCTAACAGGTAGATATGCCATTAAAAGTACCTGTGCTCATATGTAATCTCAGGTATAGAAGGGATACTTTTTTGCCATATGATGGATCATGCACAACATATCTAAGGAACTCTACCAAATGACCTGGATTTTCCTGGCTCCAACCACACCTGTGACTCTCTGGGTTGACTCAGTGTCAGTACCCTACTTGATCAAGAACCCCTCTGTCAAACCCTTACTTTGAGGTTCACAGACAATAGGGACTGACTTGTGTTTCTCATGGAAATGATTTCTCTGACTTGTTTTAAAAAATGTCACTGAAAACACTGGTACAGGATTTTCTGAAAATGTGTTTCTGATGTGCTTGCTAGTGTACTCTTAGAAAAGTGATATGATAGAGGGATTTGACCATACATGAGAAATGAGAGTGTATTTTCCATTACTCTGTAAGGAAAAGGACTTTTGCCAAGAAAAAATGTCATAGAAAAGAGGGTCTCACACACATTCTAATGAAATCAGATCACATAATATTGAAATGGCAAGAAGGCAACAGAAATGCAAGTTGGTGACACGGAGGGAAGGCGGTTGGAAAGTCCATGTCTACATTCTGCAGTTTTGGGTGTCAGTAGTATTCTTTTAAAAGAATCAATCTCAGCCCATGGCTAAGACTCCTGGAATAACCACACCTCTATGATGGTAAAGACAAGCAGGAGATATGGGGCATTCCCCTGGTAGGAAACTGATGTAGGGCCATTAAAAGCTTAGGATGATTTTCTGAGTGAAGAAACACCTGAAAAAAATCCTCAGAATTCCACCCTCCACATCAATCTATACCCACAGTTACA
This sequence comes from Typhlomys cinereus, assembly GCA_023101885.1. Classification (NCBI taxonomy): domain Eukaryota; kingdom Metazoa; phylum Chordata; class Mammalia; order Rodentia; family Platacanthomyidae; genus Typhlomys; species Typhlomys cinereus. The sequence goes on from JALPQD010000107.1 coordinate 3,785,762, forward strand.
TTCTGAAAGAATTCTCTCCACTGGCCCTCTATGATAAACCTCAGAGGAAGATAGTAAATTTGCATAATCTCTAAACACTCACTGCCCCAAAGGATCTGAGGATGGATAAAGGAAGCCGAAGAGCACAGACGTGCTCTGAATCTTAAGTCTATGAGATCAACAGCATCCCCATCATGACTTGGACCTCTCTCTCTTGCTCTCCCTTCTCTTTATCTGCTCAGGTGATCTGTCTAGGTTCAAACTCTAGGTTCACCCTTCAGAGGACCTTAAACTAGTGCAATCTGCACCCAGTGGACCCTGGAATGGGTGCCTCATCCTGAACATTTCAACCTGTTCTTCTTTTACAGATTCCGTGGCCTTTTAACATCCTGACTCAGCCTCATCAGTACATGTGGCCCTTGGTCAGACAGCTGCAATCACCTGCGCTGGAGAGGATCTCTCAAGTAAACCCATTCATTGGTATTAGTAGAGGCCAGCCCAAGCCTCCATACTATTTACTTATAAGGATAGTCAGTGACTCTCTGATATCCCTGAGCGATTCTCTGGTTCCAGCTCAGGGAACAAGGCCATCCTGACCAGCAGATGAGGTGAATTACTACTGTCAGGTTGGATAACACTGGTGAAACTCACAGTGACCCAGGCAAATGGAAAGTGAGACACAAAACCTTTCCCTGTTGGGACAGAGGCAGCCCCTGCTACACTTGCCAACATTGCCAACATTGTAAATTCTGAAGCCAGTTCACTGCACCTCAGTGATTTAGATGGGAACTGCCAAAAATTCAATTTGGTCAGAAGAACAAAATGGTTTTTGAAGGTAGAACCCAGAATACATGGTGGTGTTAGAAAATGTAATTCTTTCTTCATTTGTTTTATAGATTTATAGCTAAATATGTATTTTAATTTTTTATAATATCATAGTTATTCATAATATTATGCTTCACTGTTTGTGAAATTCTTAAACATTCATGCAATCTACTTTGAACCTTTTCATGTTCACTATTCCTGTTGTCCTAGGCTATCCTGATAAACTTTAAGAAGACATAAATGAGTCTGGGCAAATCATCTTGCAATCTAATGGATACAGAGCTGAAGTTGACAAGAAAGCTTGGGAGATTGACTGTTTCCTTTTCCCCGATAATTCCCTTCTACTTTCATGCTTTCACAACTTACTTTTCCTAGATTCTACATATTTTAAGTTAGCAATGTAATTTAAGTGTGGGCATTAATTAGATCCATACCATAACCTTCATAGCATTATAAACCCAAACCGTTTAAAACCAAAGTGTCATAGCTGATTAATTTCATAACATGATATTCTCTGTGAAAATAGAATCAATAAGACACATGGTAGAAACGTTGTATATGGGTAGATGGATGACATATGGATGATGAATGGAAGAAAGAAGTGATAATTGGCAGATACATAGAGATGTGCATAAATATGTAGCCATGTTTTGCACTCATGGAAAAGTTGATCCACAAATTTACAAGGAAACCAAAACCATATATGCATCTCCGTGCACGGTATAGCTTTGAGAGATAATATGTGACATTCTCTCATGTGTTTTTATTATTCCATAACACCTATTATAATATTTTATGTAAATCACTTTATTCCTCAGTAGCATGCAATGACAAACATATTTTCCGTCTGAATTTAATAGCAAAACCCAACTACATGTTGCACCTGTTAAGAAATACACTTTCGGGACTGGAGAGGTGGCTCAGGGGTTATGCATTTGCCTTGCAGGCAGAAGTTCAGATCCTAGATCCCATGTATAGACTCTGGGCAGAAGCAAGGACTGCCTGCCATTCTGGTCTTGGTAGGGCAGAGCCTGTGAATCCCCGGGCAGAATAAACAAGGAGGAAGTGGTGACCGTCCATGGTGGTTCCCGAATTCGCCCATGATTCTACACACAAACACACACACACACACACACACACACACACACAACACACACACACACATGCATACGCACATGCACATTTTAATAAAAAAAGAGAAGTCATGGTAATATAAATTAAAGTAGTCATATGAAAGGCATAAAATGATTCATGATCATGATATCAAAATCAAGGGTAGAATATACCAGCATAGTAGTAGAGGTGGGATAGGCATCTGAAACAAAGCTGTTGCCAGTCAAAATAGATTAGAAATAACAAGAGAATTAATGATTATGTGTCTGGCTCTCACTAGGAAAATCAATTGAAGATGTTACAGCAAAGACGTGAAAGACAACCAAAATACTGGAAAAATTAAAGGGTGCAAAAGAAGCAAGCATTAGAAGAGAGACAAGGAAGAAAATGACAAGGAGACGTGTAAACCACAGATCTCATACAGTATGTGATAGATACTCTTCATTATCAGTTATGATGTTAAAAGATCACATCTACCTTAGCTCCTGTGTGCATAACAAATACAGATGCTAAATGGGGTCATACAGTTAATGAGCTATTAATTTGGGAAAACTTTGTGTCCAACAAATCCATGTATCTGGTTATCTATTCCAACAATTATGAAGAACATCTCTATTTATGATAAGATAGTTCAGTTGAAATCAAAATAGTTGAAATATAGTTACCATGGAAAACTGCTTATACAAGTTCTAAATTTTATTGTGAATTGTTTAACTTTGAATACCTGCGAAACTCCGTAACTAGGCAGAGATCACTGGGCTTGGGTAGCCCTTAGGGAAAAAGGATAGGTAGAATGTAAGCAATATAAGGTTAGAGAATGTGCCTTGCAAGTGGAAAGATACAACCAGGGAAGTGAGTAGGAAGATGTGTGGAAGATGGAAGAGAGGGCTTGCCTAATAAAAGATTGTGTGAAATGTCCTGTGAAAACTCACAACCTTGTAACTCATTTGAAATGAGGGATTATATGTATATATGTACATATATTATATAAATGTATATATATACGTATGTCTATATATATATATACAAATTATCTATTACACAATATATATTAGTTGAAATTGAGGTACTATGCAAAGCTTGATAATGCTGCTCCTAAAAGTTACAGATTATTAAACAGAAATCCTAGAAACATGCGCTGGATAGCAGGAAGGAGTTCCTACTGTTAAGCACCCCGCCAGTAGGAGGCAGCAGAGCTTAAGCCCAGGAGCACTAGGGGACAGGTAGGGTTCTTCATGGGGAGTAGAAGGGATGCCAGCCCAGGAAAGGTCAATTTGAAATGCAGTGTCCATGTTCTACACCTCAGATTCTAATAGTGTTACCACGAGATCCTGGAAGAATCCTGGGCCCCAGGCAAACCTCACCTTGGATATGCTCCTGAGTAGTACAACCTCATATATTGACCTCAGCTGTTCCTTCATAGCTAACATTCACAGGGGGAAGATCATCCTGAGGTCCAGGTGCTGTAGTACAGAGGTCAGTGTGACAGTACAGACAGCAGGACCTGTGTGTCCTTCACCTAGGACAGATGCCAGGTGTCTGCCCACAGTCAAGGTAGTTTTTTGTACTGCCTAGAAATAATCTTAGTTTGACTTGGGCACTTCTAGAGAGGCCTCCTCTTCTTCCCTTGCCTTCACTCTCCCCTACAGAGGATTTGCAATTAAGCAACTTGTGTTCAGTTGCAATCTCAGGTGGAAAAGAGTGGTTACTAAAGAGGTTTCCTACAGGATCCTACAGAATAACCCCATCTTGCCTGACTCAGGTCACACTGTAACCTTGTGGCTATATTGCCTGGATGTCAAGATGCTCCTTGACTGAAGGGCCCCTGACCTCTGTACTTCCTAGATCAGCTCTGTGAAACCCTGACTTGAAGCCCCTCACACAGACCACACCAACTGCCTTGTGTTTCTCATGGATGTCTTTCTTCTGACATTTTTAAAATAACCATGGAAAACACTGGTGCAGTATTCTTTTAAAAAATGAAAAAGAATTCCTGATATACTTGCTAGTGTACTCTCACAAAGTGATGTCAGTTAGGGAGTTGACCTGTACATGCTGTATGAGAATGGATTATTGAGGTTGCTTACTTAGCAAAATGTCACAGGAAAGGATTTCACACACATCCTAAAGATTTTGGATTAGATTCTATTGAAATGGCAAGAAGGGTACAGAAATGTAATTGGGTGACACAGAGAAAAGAAGGATGAAGCTGAGGCAATTCACACTAGGCTGTATCATAATGCTATTTTTAAAAGAACTAAGCTCAGTCCATGCCAGGCACCTTGAATGCTGATAAACCTGCAAAAAGTTTAAGACAGGAGACACAGGGTAAATCCCTAACATGAAACTGTGTTGAGAGTTTGTGATGGTAATCTGAGTAAAGAAGCACTAAATCAAACTGGAGCTGCACCCTTCTCTTCAATCTCCTGTTACACCCCAGAGTTTGGAAGAAAGCTCCCCACTAGCCCTTCATGGTATGTCTCAGAAAGGCAGCAGTAAATTTGAATAGTCACCAAACACCGCCCCCAAAGGAACTGAGAGGGGATAAGAGAAGCCTGAGGATCCCAGATGTGCTGTGAACCTCAACACCCAGGTCTCTGTAGCATCTCCATCATGGCCTGGACCTCCCTTCTGCTCTCACTTCTCTTTCTCTGCACAGGTGATCTGTGAGGATCAAGCCTTAAGTTCATCTTCCAGAGGACCCTGAGCCCAGCTGTGACATTTTTAAAGTAACCATGGACCCTGAGGAACAGGTCCTTCAAACTTATCCTCCTCCTCTGTCTTCTCTTATAGGTTCCATGGCCTCCTATGACCTGACTCAGCCTCCATCAGCATCAGTGGTCCCAGGTCAGACGACCACAATCACCTGCTCTGGAGACAACCTTTCAAAAGAATGGATTTATTGGTAACAGCAGAAGCCAGAACAAACCCCTGTACTGGTGATTTATAAGGATAGTGAGCGGCCCTCTGGGATTCCTGACCGATTCTCTGGCTCCAGCTCTGGAAACGAGGCCACATTGACCATCAGCAGAACACAGGCTTCAGATGAGGCCACCTATTACTGTCAAAGGTGGGATGGCACTAATAAGGAGCACAGTGACCCAGGCAGATGGGGAAGTGAGACACAAAGCCTTTCCCTGTTGTTACAATGACAGCCCCTTCTGCAGTTGTCCTTGCAGAGGTGCTTGTCTCTGTCACGCACTGCAAAGCCAGGTTACCACACTCCAGTGATTCACATGGAAACTGCTAAAAAGTCATTCTTTTAACTCTAGAAAGAAGAATACATGGTGGTATCAGAAAGTGTAATTTACTCCTTGATTAATTTTTAAGATTTGTATTTGAAGATTTATTAGGACATAATAATTGTACAAACCAATACATTTCATTGTGAAAGTTTCATACATTCATGCAATCTGCCTTAACCATTTTCAAAATTAAAGTTTCTCTCTCCTTTCTTGACTTACCCTAAAAATTATTACCAAGACATCAATAGGTTTGGAGTAAACATCCTGTAACTTAATGGATATAGGATCAGAACTGACAAGACAGTTTATGGGATCAATGGTAAATGTAAGCATATCAACAGCCTGATGCTCAATAATTCATAGATCCAAGGCAAGAAGCTACTATTGGCATTTTGCTAAATGAATATGCTTGCAAACATCCTTTTAAATACTTGTTTCTGACCACATATTAGTGATTCTCTTAGTCTTCCTCAGAGAAGTTTCTAAAGCAGAATCTGGCAACGGGTATTGATTGCCCTGAGAATAAGTGACCATTGTACTGAGCCCTAATTGGGTCCTCTATATCACCTTATCCAAGACCCAAGAAACATCCAGAAGAGGGGGTAGGAAAAAAATGTTTAGAGCTGGAGGAGGGGAGGATTGCTGTGAAACGATTGTTTCTCAGAATGACATGGCTTTTGCACTAGTGCACTTACTGCATCTTTGGTTAGTTTCACAAGATATAAAACAAGACTGAGTCTGTCTACACTGTATGTGGGACAGAGTCTCATGGGGTTCTATGGATAGTTAACGGTTATTGGGGAAGAACTTTCATTTTCTTTAGTGGCACGGACACTGATAAACTGCCAGTGCTGAAGTCAGTAGCCTCCCACACACATTCATGCAAACGTAACTAATTGCAGTGCATCATTAAAAACACTAAAAGTAGGAGGGTAACAGGGAAAGAAAGATTTCAGCAGGAGAAAAAATGGAAAGAAAGTAGGTAAAGGAGGCAAAAATCACCAAAATTTGTTATATACATATATGAAATATTCACAGAATAAAATAAATAAGAAGAAAAGGGGATATTATTTATATTCACAATGTCTAGGCTAAGTCTCTAGAGAAGCTAAGTAAAAAAAAAAGGCATTCAAAAAGGTCATCTGATTTATGATTCCATTTACATAAGCTTTAAGAATGCCTAGAGATAGAGAACAGAGACTATTTCTTGCCAGGGATTAGAAATGGGGGATATGAGTGGGAGGTCAGTAAGTAGCTGTAATTATTATGGGTTAATGTAAGGAACATGTGTCTAGGGGATGATGAGGACACTAATGGTGATTGATACACAAACCTATATCTGTAATAATTACATGTAACTAAACACTGGTACAAACACACACACACACACACACACACACACACACACACACACACACAGGGTCAACATTAGCAGTAACGTTATCTAACGTAACCCTGATACCTCTTCATAGATGACTTGCTAATTGCTATACATTGACCACAGGAAGGTGGGCAAATTATGTCTGGCATTTTAAACCCTGAAATATCCATTTTCTAAATAAATAAAAATTAAATAAATAAATAAATTTTAAATGAAAAAGTCATATGGAAACCCATCACTTTGTACCTCATTTAATACATACATATATATTTATATATAATATTTGGAATAGAGATGCTGTAAAAACTTGGATAATACTATTTCCAGAAACTATGGATTATTCTTTTAAAAAAATTCCAGGGGCATGTTTGGGAAACTTCCTTTTGAGTTATTGGACAGAGAGACACAGCCATTTCCCACGCAAAAAAAAGTTACGGGCTTTTCACATTTCTCTTCTTTTTCATATCCACCAGAAATTCATGATGAGTCCCTAAGTTATTGTATGAGTCTCTGTCTGAAGAAAAAAAAGGAGAAAAGATAATAAAAGGACAGAAAGGTAAATTTTCATTCATCGGATAAGTTATAAGATTTTATCAATACTAGCCCTCTGTCCTAGACAACATGGCTGCCAGATTCCTGGGCTGGGGGTAGTGGAGTGAATGGAGTAGGTGATGAACAAAGTAACACTGCCTGACCATTTTCAGGTAAAAAGGAATTTGTAATCTCTGGGAGGATGGAAATTCCTAGAGGTAGACACCCTACCAGCAGGTGACAGCACAGATTCAGTCAGGAACTTCCAGGTGAGAGGTAGGGCGGTCCATGTGGAGTTGGAGAAGATCCCAGCCCAAGATCTTAACCAAAAGGTCAGATTGAAAAGCAGTGATCACTTTCTGCAACGAAGATTTCATAGTTCTACCTAAAGATACTGGAAGAAACCAGAGCTTAGTGAGGACCTCATTTAGGAAAATGTCCTAGGAGAGAGCAGTCTCATCTGTCAACCTTAGCAGCTTCTTTGTGGCTGACGGTCACTGGGGAGACAATTCTGATGTCCAGGTTCTTCAGATGGCAGCTCAGTGTGAGAGGACAAATGTCAGGACCTATGTGATCCTCACCTAGGACAAAAAACAGGTCTCTGCCCACAGTGAGGGAAATCTTCCACACTATCTAGAAACAACACTGTGTATATCTGGACACTTCTGGAAAGGTTGCTCCTCTTTCCTTACCTCCACTTACTCCTAACAGGTAGATATGCCATTAAAGCACCTGTACTCAGATGTAATCTCAGGTGTAGAAGGGACACTTGTTTGCCCTCTGATGGATCATTTACAACATATCTAAGGGACTCTACAAATGACCTGGATTTTGCTGGCTCAAGCCACACCTGTGACTCTCTGGCTGTGTTCACTCAGTGTCAGTACCTTACTTGATTGAGAACCCTTTTGTGAAACCCTGACCTTGAAGTTCACAGACTACAGGGACTGACTTGTGTTTCTAACCGATTTTCTGTGACTTTTTTTTAAAAAAAAAGTCACCAAAAACCCTGGTGCAGGATTTTCTGAAAATGTATTTCTGATGTGCTTGCTAGTGTACTCTTAGAAAAGTGGTATGATAGAGACATCTGGCTGCACATGAGAAATGAGAGTGTATTTTCCATTACTCTGTAAGTAAAATGACTTTTGCCAAGAAAAATGTCATAGAGTAGAGGATTTCACACACATTCTAATGAAAGCAGATCACGTGATATTGAAATGGTAAGAAGGTAACAGAAGTGAAAGTTGGTGACACAGAGGTAAGGAGGTTGAAAGGTCCATGTCTACATTCTGCAGTTTTGGATGTCAGCAGTATTCTTTTAAAAGAATCAATCTCAGCCCATGGCTAAGACTCCTGGAATAACCACACCACTATGATGGTAAAGACAGGAAGGAGATATGGGGCAAACCCCTAGGAGGAAACTGATGCAGGGCCATTAAAAGCTTAGGATGATTTTCTGAGTGAAGAAACACCTGAAAAAATCCTCAGAATTCCACCCTCCACATCAATCTCCCCACAGTTACATTCTGAAAGAATTCTCTCCACTGGCCCTCTGTGATAAACCTCAGAGGAGGATGGTAGATTTGCACAATCTCTAAACACTCACTGACCCAAAAGATCTGAGGATGGATAAAAGAAGCCTGAGGAGGACAGACGTGCTCTGAATCTTAAGTCTCTGAGATCAACAGCATCCCCATCATGACTTGGACTTCTCTCTCTTGCTCTCCCTTCTCTTTCTCTGCTCAGGTGATCTGTCTAGGTTCAAACTCTAGGTTCACCCTTCAGAGGACCTTAAACTAGTGCAATCTGCACCCAGTGGACCCTGGAATGGGTGCCTCATCCTCAGCATTTCTACTTGTTCTTCTTTTGCATGTTCTGTGGCCTCTTAACATCCTGACTCAGCCTCATCAGTGTCAGTGACTCTTGGTCAGATGGCTGCAATCATCTGAACTGGAGACGATCTCTCAAGTAAACCTGTTCATTGGTACTAGTAGAGGCCAGGCCAAGCCCCCATACTATGTACTTATGAGGATAGACAGTGACTCTCTGATATCCCTGAGTGATTCTCTGGCTCCTGCTCAGGGAACAAGGCCATCCTGACCATTCGCAGAGCCCAGGCAGCAGATGAGGTGAATTACTACTGTCAGGTTGGATAACACTGGTGAAACTCACAGTGACCCAGGCAAATGGAAAGTGAGACACAAAACCTTTCCCTGTTGGGACAGAGGCAGCCCCTGCTACACTTGCCAACATTGCCAACATTGTAAATTCTGAAGCCAGTTCACTGCACCTCAGTGATTTAGATGGGAACTGCCAAAAATTCAATTTGGTCAGAAGAACAAAATGGTTTTTGAAGGTAGAACCCAGAATACATGGTGGTGTTAGAAAATGTAATTTTTTCTTCATTTGTTTTATAGATTTACAGCTAAATATGTATTTTAATTTTTTATAATATCATAGTTATTCATAATATTATGCTTCACTGTTTGTGAAATTCTTAAACATTCATGCAATCTACTTTGATCCTTTTCATATTCACTATTCCTGTTGTCCTAGGCTATCCTGATAAACTTTAGGAATACATAAATGAGTTTCGGCAAATCATCTTGCAATCTAATGGATACAGAGCTGAAGTTGACAAGAAAGCTTGGGAGATTGACTGTTTCCTTTTCCCCGATAATTCCCTTCTACTTTCACACTTTCACAACTTACTTTTCCTAGATTCTACATATTTTAAGTTAGCAATGTAATTTAAGTGTGGGCATTAATTAGATCCATACCATAACCTTCATAGCATTATAAACCCAAACCGTTTAAAACCAAAGTGTCATAGCTGATTTTCACAACATGATATTCTCTGTGAAAACAGAATCAATAAGACACATGGTAGAAACGTTGTATATGGGTAGATGGATGACATATGGACGATGAATGGAAGAAAGAAGTGTTAATTGGCAGATACATAGAGATGTGCATAAATATGTAGCCATGTTTCAGCACTCATGGAAAAGTTGATCCACAAATTTACAAGAAAACCAAAACCATATATGCATCTCCGTGCATGGTATAGCTTTGAGATATAATATGTGACATTCTCTCATGTATTTTTATTATCCCATACCACCTATATTATAATATTTTAAGTAAATCCCTTTATTCCTTAGTAGCATGCAATGACAAATATATTTTCAGTCTGAATTTAATAGCAAAACCAACTATATATTGCACCTGTTAAGAAATACACATTAATCAAACAACTCAAAACTAATGTAAAGTGGAAATAAAGAGTTGTGTTTGCCACACAAATATAAGCACCACAGTTTCATACTCTACAGGCCAAATGAAAAATATCTTGCTGTGACAGTACGGCACATGACTGATCCTAGAGTCAGGGAGAAAGAGATAAGAAGAACTTTGGGCTTCCTTGCCAGATAGTGTGGTGAAATCAGGGGGCTTTACGCTCGATGAAAAGCACTATGGTAAAAGTAGAGGTACTCTTGCTGAAGGAATACACAGAACATCAACATGCATGGAGAGAAATCCATACATACACACAGAAATGGAGGCACACATGCACATATAAATGCAATTAAATTGTATTTTACATCTGCACTCCTGCCCTGTTCCACAAAGCAGTAGAAAGTGAAACCTGTAGAACACAGGTATAAGCATACATATCACTACTATTTCCATTTCCCCCTCTCTAAGTCTATAAGACTTCAATCTTTATGCCAGAATAGAAGAATAATGGGTCAAATAAATGTTAAATACAGAAGGGTTAATCCTGAGAAATGAAATTAATCAGAGTCTTAAAGACAAGGATCTCACATATTCTTTCATGTGTTTAAATTAGTTTAAAAAAAGAGATGGGACACAAAATGTGAATGGACATGGAAGAGTACAATAGCAGAAGAGGTTTGATATTAAAGGCACTGGTATGAATATGATATAAAATTTTCTATCTATAGAAAAGCATATCATAATGAAAATCCATTACAGTATAATTAATTCAAGCAAATAAAAATAAGCATTAAAAGATGAAGAAATGGGACCATGAAGGTGGAAGTGAAGAGAACCTCACATATGCTAGGGAAGCTCTGGCATAGCGTTTGATAGATAATGGATACTCTGTCAGTACTCCACATTCTGTGTAGTCAGAGGGCAGAGAGGTTACATTCAAAGTGATGTGAAAAATCCTGTGTCTGGAAAAACTTCTTATGAAATAAAACATAAGGTCTGACATTCACTGAACAAAGGTCAGTTGTAATAATAACTTGTTTATCAAGACACACTGAAGAATTTCTAAGGTTGAAGAAGAGATGGTAACATGAGGAAAACAATGTATGAGTCAATAAATATAAAGGTTTTTCATTCTGTAGGACTACAGATATATATCTAAAAGATGAGAAGTCTTACTAATATAAATTAAAGTAGTCAGATCAAAGGCATAAAATGAGTCAAGTTAATGAAATCAAAATCAAGGGTAGAATATACCAGCATAGTAGTAGAGGTGGGATAGGCATTTGAAACAAAGCTGTTGCTAGTCAAAATAGATTAGAAATAACAAGAAAATTAATGATTATGTGTCTGGCTCTCACTAGGAAAGTCAATCAAAGATAGTTCAGCAAAGACATGAAAGAGAAACAAAATATTGGAAAAATTAAAGGGTACAAAAGAAGCAAGCATTGGAAACGAGACAAAGAAGAAAATGATAAAGGGATATGTATAAACCATAGATCTCATACACTATGTGATAAATGCCCTTCATTATTAGTTATGATGTTAACAGGTCACATATACCTTAGCTCCTGTGTGCATAAAAAATATAAGTTAATGAGTTATTAATTTGGACAAATTTTATGTCTAACGAAAATCATGTATCTGGTTATCTATTCCAACAATTATGAAGAACTTCACTATTTATGATAGGATAGTTCAGCTGAAATCAAAATAGTTGAAATACAGTTACCATGCAATCCTGCTTCTACAAGTTCTAAATTTTATTGTGAATTGTTTAACTTTGAATACCTGCAGAAACTCCGTAACTAGGCGGAGATCACTGGGCTTGGGTAGCCCTTAGGGAAAAAGGATAGGTAGAACGTAAGCAATATAAGGTTAGAGAATGTGGGAAGATACAAGCAGGGAAGTGAGTTGGAAGATGTTTGGAGGAGATGGAAGAGAGGGCTTACCTAACAAAAGGTTGTGTGAAACGTCCTGTGAAAACTCACAACCTTGTAACTCATTTGAAATGTAAGATTTTATATATATGTACATATATATGTATATACATACATACATGTATAGATGTTTATTTACATATATATACACAAATTATCTATTACATAATATATATTAGTTGAAATTGCAAACTATGCAAAGCTTGATAATGCTGCTCCTAAAATTACAGATTATTAAACAGAAATCCCAGAAACATGTGCTGGATACTTTGGTTTATATGCTGGAACAGGGAAACCCAAGAATATCTTTCCACAGAAAGTTACAGACTGTTTCCATTTTTCTGGAATGTCACTCAGAAATATGTGATAAGACCTTGAGTTACAGTCTAAGTCTCTATATTAAAAAAATAATAAAAAATAAGGAACAGAAAGATGAATTTCAACCATGTCATAAGTTATAGGAACTGACTCTACACTCCTTCCCCAGACAGCAGTGCTGGGCTATAGTTATCAGAGTGAAAGAAGCAGTTGCAGAGTAAGACTCACTTTCAATAAAAGGAGTTTGTGGTCTGTGGGAGGAAGGAGTTCCTACTGTTAAACACCCCGCCAGTAGGAGGCAGCAGAGCTTAAGCCCAGGAGCACTAGGGGACAGGTATGGTTCTCTTTGGGGAGTAAAGAAGGGATGCCAGCCCAGGATGGTCAACATGTGCTGAAAGGTCAATTTGAAAGGCAGTGGCCATGTTCTGCAGCTCAGATTCTCATAGTGTTACATTGAGATCCTGGAAGAACCCTGGGCCCCAGACAAACCTCACCTTGGATATGCTCCTGAGTAATACAACCTCATATATTGACCTCAGCTGTTCCTGCATGGCTGACATTCACAGGGGGAGATCATCCTGAGGTCCAGGTGCTGTAGTACAGAGGTCAGTGTGACAGTACAGACAGCAGGGCCTGTGTGTCCTTCACCTAGGACAGATGCCAGGTGTCTGCCCACAGTCAGGGCAGTTTTTTGTACTGCCTAGAAATAATCTTAGTTTGACTTGGGCACTCGTAGAGAGGCCTCCTCTTCTTCCCTTGCCTTCACTCTCCCCTACAGAGGATTTGCAATTAAGCACCTTGTGTTCAGGTGCAATCTCAGGTGGAAAAGGAGGGTTATCAAGGAGGTTTCCTACAGAATAACCCCATCTTGGCTGACCCAGGTCACATTGTAACTTTGTGGCTGTATTGCCTCAAGGTTAAGATCCTCCTTGGCTGAAGGGCCCGTGACCTCTGTACTTCCTAGATCAGCTCTGTGAAACCCTGACTTGAAGCCCCTCACACAGACCACACAAACTGCCTTGTGTTTCTCATGGATGTCTTTCTTCTGACATTTTTAAAATAACTCTGGAAAATAACAGTGGAAAACACTGGTACAGTATTCTTTTAAAAAAATGAAAAAGAATTCCTGATGTACTTGGTAGTGTACTCTCACAAAGTGACGTCAGTTAGGGAGTTGACTTGTACATGTTGAATGAGAATGGATGTTTGAGGACTGTATATGTAACAAGTTGCTTACTTAGCAAAATGTCACAAGAAAGGATTTCACACACATCCTAAAAATTTTGGATTAGATTCTAGTGAAACGGCAAGAAGGGGACAGAAATGTAGCTTAGTAATACAGAGAAAAGAAGGATGAAGTTAAGGGAATCCACATTCTGCTCAGTGAGAATGCTATTTTTAAAAGAACTAAGCTCAGTCCATACCAGGCTCCTTGAATGCTAATACCCCTGCAACAAGTTTAAGATAGGAGACACGCTAAATCCCTAACACAAAACCGTGTTGAGAGTTTATGACGGTAATCTGAGTGAAGAAGCACTAGACCAAGCTGGAGCTGAATGCTTCTCTTCAATCTCCTGTTGTACCCCAGAGTTTGGAAGAATGTTTCCTATAGCCCTGCATGGTATGTCCCAAAAACGCAGCAGTAAATTTGCATAGTCACCAAACACTGCCCCCAAAGGACCTAAGAGGGGATAAGAGAAGCCTGAGGATCCCACATGTGCTGTGAACCTCAGCACCCAGATCTCTGTAGCATCTCCATCATGGCCTGGACCTCCCTTCTGCTCTCACTTCTCTTTCTCTGCACAGGTGATCTGTGTAGGATCAAACCCTAAGTTCATCTTCCAGAGGACTCTGAGCCCAGCTGTGACATAGTGTTCATTTGACCCTGAGGAACAAGTCCTTAAAACTTATCCTCCTCCTCTGTCTTCTCTTGTAGGTTCCATGGCCTCCTATGTCCTGACTCAGCCTCCATCAGCATCAGTGGCCCCAGGTCAGACGGCCACAATCACCTGCTCTGGAGACAACCTTTCAGACCTATGGATTCATTGGTACCAGCAGAAGCCAGGACGAGCCCCTGTACTGGTGATTTATAAGGATACTGAACGGCCCTCTGGGATCTCTGACCGATTCTCTGGCTCCAGCTCAGGGAACGAGGCCACATTGACCATCAGCAGAGCACAGGATGCAGATGAGGCCACCTATTACTGTCAAAGGTGGGGTAGCACTAATGAGAAGCACAGTGGCCGAGAGAGTTGGGGAAGTGATACACAAAGCCTTTCTCTGTTGTGACAATGACAGCCCCTTCTGCAGTTGTCCTTGCAGAGTTGCTTGTCTCTGTCACGCACTGCATGTTCCAAAGCCAGGTTCACCATACTTTAGTCATTCAGATGGAAATTTCTAAAAAGTCATGGTTTTGACTTTAGAAACAAGAATACATGGTGGTATCAGAAAGTGTAATTTCCTCCTTCTTTAATCTTTGAGATTTGTATCTGAAGATTTATAAGGACACAGAAATTGTACAAAACAATACATTTCATTATGAACGTTTAATACATCCATGCAATCTGCTTTGATCATTTTCATAATTAAAGTTTCTCTCTCTTTTCCAGACTTACTCTAAAAAATATTATCAAGACATCAATAGGTCTCAAGTAAACATCCTAAAACCTAATGGATATATGATCAGCACTGACAAGACAGTTTGTGGGATCAATGGTTAATGTAAGCATATCAAAAGCCTGATGCTCAAGAAGTCATAGTCCACGGCAAGAAGCTACTATTGATATTTTTCCAAGTGAATATGCTTCCAAACTTCCCTCTAAATACTTATGTTTCTATCCACCTATTAGTGATTCTCTGAGTTTTCTTCATGGAAGTTTCTAATGCAGAGGCTGGCAACAGGTATTGATTGTGCTGAGAATAAGTAACTATTGTAATTAGCCCTAAATGGGTCATCTATATTACCTTATCCAAGACCCAAGAAATATCACAGAAGAGGGAGCAGGAAAAAAAATGTTAAGAGCTGGAGGAGAGGAGGATTGCTGTGAAACCATTGTTTCTCAGCATGACATGGTTGTTGCACTAGTGCACTAACACTATACCTTTGGTTAGTTTCACAAGACCTATACAAGACTGGGCTTGTCAACACTGTGCATGGGACAGGGTCTCCTGGGGTTCTATGGACAGTGAATGATTATTGGGGAAGAACTTCCATTTTCTTTAGTGGCATGGACACTGATAAACTGTCAGTGCTGAAGTCAGTAGCCTCCTCACACATTCATGCAAGTAACCATAACTAATTTCAGTGCATCATAAAAAAGACATAAAAGTAGAAGGGTAACAGGGAAAGATTTCAACAGGAGAAAAAATGGAAAGAAAGTAGGTAATGGAGAGAGAAATCACCAAAATTTATTATATACATAAATGAAATAGTCACAATAAAATAAATAAGAAGAAAAGGGGGTATTATTTATATTCACATGACTTAGCTAAGTCTCTAGGAAGCTAAGGGAAAAAAGGCATTCAAAAAGGCCATCTGATTTATGATTCCATTTATATAAGTTTTAAGAATGCCTAGAGATAGAGAACAGACTATTTCTTGCTGGGAATTAGAAATGGGGGATATGGGTAGGAGGTCTGTAAGTAGCTGTAATTATTATAGGCTAATGTAAGGAACATGTGTCTAGGAGATGATGAGCACATTAATGGTGATTGATACACAAGCCTAGATTTGCAATAATTACATGTAACTAAACACTGGTACAAACACACACACATGGTCAACATTAGCAGTAAGGTTATCTAAAGTAAATCTGATACCTGTTCACAGATGACTTGCTCGTTGCTCTACATTGACCACAGGAGGGTGGGCAAATTGTGTCTGGCAGTTTGAACTCTGAAATATCCATTTGCTAAATAAAAAATGAATAAATATATAAATTTTAAATGAAAATATAATATGGAAACCCATCACTTTGTAGCTCTTTCAATACATATGTACATAGTTATTTATAATATTTAGAATTGAGATACTGTAAAAACTTGGATAATACTATTTCTAGAAATCATGGATTATTTTTTTTGATTTTGATGATTTTATTTCAAAATGTTCCTAGTGTAATTTCTTGCTCATATTTTTATTACTCACAAATATTAACTCTATCTTCACATTATTCAACAAACACGTAACTATATTTTAATGTATGTCAAGCAGTCTATATTTTTTATTTCTTCCACTCAAACAAAGTAGTTAAGTACCTCATTCCCCTCCCTCCCTCCACCCCTCACTGGATCCCCTTGTTCCCTCCCCACCTTTTCCCTTTCTTTCCTCCCTCCCTCCCTATCTCCCAGTGCCCCCTCCCCCCCATTCCTGGAGCATCCTATAGTGTGCATGTCAAAATTCCCTCTGGGCCATGTTTGGGATACTTCCTTTTGAGTTGCTGGACAGGGAGACACAGCAATTTCCCACAAAAAAGTTACAGGCTTTTCCCATTTCTCTTCTCTTTGATATCCATCAGAAATTCATGATGAGTTCCTGAGTAACAGTATGAGTCTCTGTTTAAAGCAAAAAAAAAAAAAAAAAAAAAAAAAAAGGAGAAAAATAATAAAAGGATAGAAAGGTAAATTTTCATTCATTGGATAAGTTATAAGACTTTATTAATACTAGCCCATTATCCTAGACAACATGGCTGCCACTTCCCTGGCCTGGGGGTAGCGGAGTGAACTGAGTAGGTGCTGAAAGAAGTTGGACTGCCTGCCCATTTTTAGGTAAAAAGGAGTTTGTAGTCCTTGGGAGGAGAGAAATTCCTACTGGCAGACACCCTACCAGCAGGTGGCAGCACAGACTCAGTCAGGAACTTCCAGGTGAGAGGTAGGGCTGTCCATGGGGAGTTGGAGAAGATCCCAGCCCAAGATCTTAACCAAAAGGTCAGACTGAAACACAGTGATCACTTTCTGCAACTAAGATTTCATAGTTCTACCTAAAGATACTGGAAGAAACCAGAGCTTAGTGAGGACCTCATTTAGGAAAATGTCCTAGGAGAGCACAGTCTCATATGTCAACCTCAGCAGCTCCTTCGTGGCTGACAGTCACTGGGGAGATCATTCTGAGGTCCAGGCTCTTCAGGTGGCAGCTCAGTGTGAGAGGACAAATGTCAGGATCTGTGTGACCCTCACCTAGGACAGATGACAGGTTTCTGCCCACAGCGAAGGGAAATCTTCCTCGCTATCTAGAAACAACACTGTGTATATCTGGATACTTCTCGAGAGGGTTGCTCCTCTTTCCTTGCCTCCCCTTACTCCTAACACGTAGATATGCTATTAAAGGACATGTACTCAGATGTAATCTCAGGTGTAGAAGGGACACGTGTTTCCCCTCTGATGGATCATGCACAACATGTCTAAGTGACTCTACAAATGACCTGGATTTTGGTGGCTCAAGCCACACCTGTGAGTCTCTGGCTATGTTGACTCAGTGTCAGTACTCTATGTGATTGAGAACCCCTCTGTGACACCCTGATCTTGATGTTCGCATACTATAGGGACTGGCTTGTATTTCTCACGGAAATGATTAATCTGACTTTAAAAGAAAAATTCCAGAACCAGCACTGAGCAAGACCAGGGAGGACACCCTGAGCCACGCCCTAGTTCCCCAGGTTAATATCGCCCCACTACCTCCACATTCTCCCTTTCCCCACCCACACAGGACACACGTAGTCCAGCTGGGACTCACGGGAACCTAGAATTTCAGACCTTGAAGACAAAGTGGAAGTATTAACCAACTCAATGGAAGAGATTGTTAAAGCCAAAAAGATACTCGAGAGAAATATTCAAGAGTTATGGGATACCCAGAAGAAGCCTAACATGGGTATTCATGAAATACCAGAGCAAGAATAGCAAAACACCACACCTGAGGAAATTTTTCAAACTATCATCAAGGAAAATTTTCCTCATCTAAAAAAAGAGAGGCTCATCCATATACAAGAGGCATTCCGCACCCCAAACAGATATGACCAAAATAGGAACTCGCCACGGCAAATAATAGTTAAATCACTCCACATTCAAGATAATGAAATGGTGCTGAGAACTTCAAGGGAAAAAAAAAAAAAAACAAGTCACTTTTAAAGGTAAACCTATTAAAATAACAAATGACTTCTCAACGGAAACAGTAAAACCAAGAAGAGCTTGGAGAGATATACTTCAATTATTGAATGAGCAAAAATGTCAACCCAGGCTGACATACCCTGCAAAACTATCCATCATGATTGAGGGAAAAAGAAAAATTTTCCAGCACAAAGACAACTTGAAAGGATACATGTCCACCAAACCAGGCCTGCAAAAATGCTAGAAATGATAATCAAGCTTGAAGAAAAAAACAAGCACATCCAGGAGAACAGAAGGGAAATATAATACCACCAAAACTTAAAAGCGAAACAATACACTTACAAAAACTACTAAACATAATAAATGTCTGGAATTAAAAATAGTTTCTCCATTACAACATTAAATGTCAATGGAATTAACTCACCGATCAAGAGACACAGATTGCAAACTTAGATTAAATGGGGCGGGAGGCAGTGGGGGATGGGGAGGTAGGAGTGAGGGGAGGGGGAGCAGGGGGTTCGGGGGGAGGAGGAGGGAGGTAGGGAACCGGTGTACCTATTAAGTTTGAATGAGCGGAAATAATAATAAAAAATGTTAAAAAAAATCACAACCCATCAATCTGCTGCCTGCAGGAAACCCATCTAAACACAAAAGATAGGCACATCCTAAAAATAAAAGGCTGGTTAAAAATTCTGCAAGCTGATGGAACAAGAAAACAGGCAGGGGTAGACATTGTGCTATCAGACAAGTGGACTTCAAACCAAAAAAAATCATAAGAGACGCAGATGGATACTACATTTTAGTCACAAGTACAATTCACAAGGAAGACTTCACAATACTGAACATATATGCACCCAATACGCCCCCCCACATTCATTAAGCACACCATACAACATCTAAAGCGAGAAATCAATCCCAAAAATGATAATTCTTGGGAATTTCAACACGGCCCTCTCAACATGGGATAAATCAACAGGTCAAAAACATGACAGAGACACCTTGGAGATTAATCAAACCCTGAAAGAAATGGACGTGACAGATCTCTATTGAACATTTCATCTACACACTAAAGTATACACATTGATCTCAGCAGCACATGGAACTTTCTCCAAAATAAATCACATATTAGGCCACAAAACAAATCTCCACATATACAGGAAAGTTGAAATTCTAGCCTGTACCTTAACAGACCACCATGGCCTAAAGCTTGACATCCACAACACAACAAGTAACAGAAAATACACTAACTCCTGTAAACTAAACATTATGATTCTGAAGAAGAATTGGATTCAGGAAGAAATTAAAAAGGAAATTCAAGATTTCCTGAAAGCGAAGGATAATGAAAATACAATTTACCAAAATCTCTGGGACACAATGAAAGCTGTCCTAAGAGGTAAGTTCATAGCTCTTAATACCTACATCAAAAAAAAAATGGAAACATCAGAAATAAATAACAATGCAGCTTAAAGCTTTAGAGACACTAGAGCAATGCAATCCCAAAATCAGTAGAAGAGAGGACATTAGCAAAATAAGGGGAGAAATATCCAAAATCGAGATTAGGAAAACGATACAGAAAATCAATCAATCAAAAGCTGTTTTTTTGAAAAAATCAATAAGATTGATACACCCCTAGCTAAATTAACCAAAAACAAGAGAGACAAAACTCAAATTAACAAAATTAGAAATGAACATGGAGTTATCACTACTGATACCCAAGAAATCCAGAGAATTATAACCTCATATTACAAAAATTTATACTCTGTGAAATTTGACAACACAAAAGAGATGGATGAATTTCTAAGTAAACACAACTTACCTAAATTGAATCTGGAAGTTGTGAATTATTTAAATAATCCTATAACATATGAGGAAATTGATGAAGTAACCTCAAATCATCCCACCAAAAAATGTCCTGGACCAGATGAATTCAGCACATAGTTCTATCAGACATTTAAGGAGTTAATAAAACCAATACTCCTTAAATTGTTCCATCAAATAGCAAAGGAAGGAAAACTACCAAATGCCTTCTATGAAGCTAATATTGTTTTAATCCCAAAACCTAATAAAGATACACTTAAAAAAGAAAACTATGTGCCAATCTCTTTGATGAACACAGATGCAAAGATTCTCAAAAAAGTCTTAGCAAATTGGACTCAAAAACATCAAAAAGATCATTCATGGGGACCAAGTAGGCTTTATCCCCGGCACACAAGGTTGGTTCAACATACGCAAATCAATAAATGTAATTCACCATATAAACCAGTCCAAAGCCCAAGACCACATGATACTCTCGATAGATGCAGAAAAAGCTTTTGACAAGATCCAACAGCCATTTATGATCAAAATGTTAGAGTCAGTTGGAATGGAAGGGAACTTTTTCAATATAATAAAAGCTGTATACAACAAGCCTACAGCAAGGATTATACTCAATGGGGAAAAACTTGAAGCATTCCCGCTTTGATCAGGAACTAGACAAGGCTGTCCACCCTTGCCACGTCTGTTCAATATTGTTCTTGAAGTCTTAGCTGAAGCGATAAGAAAAGAAAGAGACAAAAAAGGGATTCAAATCAGCACGGAAGAAGTCAAGCTTTCCCTATTTTCAGATGACATGATCTTATACCTGAGGGAACCCAAACCATCCAACAGGAAGCTCCTGGAACTAATTGAGAAGTTCAGCAGGGTGGCAGGATACAAAATAAACGTACAAAAATCAGTGGCCTTCCTATATGCCCAGAATGAAAGAAGTGAAAAAGCCCTGAGAAAAACAATCCCATTTACTATAGCCCCTAAAAAAATGAAATACCTTGGTATAAACCTAACCAAAGAAGTAAGAGACCTTTATGGTTAAAACTTTAAAACCCTCAAGAACGAAATTGCAGAAGAAAACAGAAGGTGGAAAGACCTCCCATGTTCCTGGATTGGCAGTAAAAATGACCATCCTACCAAAGGCAACATACTAATTCAATGCCATACCAATTAAAATCCCAAAGCAATGCTTTAAAGAAGTTGACCAAACAATCTCAAAATTCATATGGAGGCACAAAAGACCCAGGATAGCAAAGACAATCCTGAGTAACAAAAACTGCTGGAGGTATCACCATACCAAACCTTAGTCTATACTACAAATCCATAGTTATAAAAACAGCCTGGTACTGGCTCCAAAACAGACACACAGATCAATGGATAAGGGTTGATAACCCAGATATAAGCACACAACTATAGCCATTTGATCTTTGACAAAAGGGCCCAAAGAATCCAATGGAAAAAGAATAGCATCTTCAACAAATGGTGCTGGCAAAACTGGATCTCCACATGCA
This sequence comes from Typhlomys cinereus, assembly GCA_023101885.1. Classification (NCBI taxonomy): domain Eukaryota; kingdom Metazoa; phylum Chordata; class Mammalia; order Rodentia; family Platacanthomyidae; genus Typhlomys; species Typhlomys cinereus. The sequence goes on from JALPQD010000107.1 coordinate 3,807,750, forward strand.
GAAGATTAAAACTGGACCTGTACTTGTCACCATGTACAAGAATTAATTTCAAATGGATGAAGGACCTAGATATAAGGCCAGAGACTATAAAAACCATAGTTGAAAGGGTAGGGAATTCCCTTGTGCTGATTGGATTAGGCCAACAGTTCCTAAACAGACATCCAATGGCACAGTCACTGCTACTAAATCTCAACATTTGGGATCTTGTAACATTAAAGAGCTTCTGTTCAGATAAAGAGATTGTAACTCAAGCACAAAGGCAAACCACAGAATGAGAGAAAATCTTCACTAACCACATATCTGATAGAGCTCTGCTGTCCAGAGTGCACAAAGAACTTAGAAAAGTAAACACCAAGGAAACTAATGGCCCAATTAACAAATGGGCCCTGGAACTTAAAAAAAAATTTACCAGGGATGAAATTAAAATGTCTAACAAATATCTTAAAAAATGCTCCATTTCCTTAGCCATCAGGGAAATGCAAATCAAAACTTCCCTGAGATATCATCTTACCCGGTCAGGATGGCAAAAATCCACAATACAAACAACACCAAATACTGGAGAGGATGTGGAGAGAGGGGAACTTTCCTACATTGCTGGTGGGAATGCAGGTTCATACAGCCACTCTGGCAAGCCGTCTGGAGATTCTTATAGAAATTAAAGATTGAAATGTCATATGACCCTGCGATTCCACTTTTGGGAATAACCCCCTATACAGCAAAAATTCACCTCGATAGCACAAGCACGACCATGTTCATAGCAGCACTGTTTACAATAGCAAAGTCATGGAATCAACCCAAATGTCCAACAGTTGGCGAGTGGATAAGGAAAAATCTATACAATGGAGTACTACTCAGGCATCAAAAATGATGAATTACTGGAATTTCCCGGGAAATGGATGGAATTAGAAACAATTATATTGAATAAAGTATCCCAGACACAGAAAATTAAGCACCTTATGTATGCCCTAATAGGTGGCTCCTAGTTCCAAACCCACTTAGAGACATTTAAGGATAATTATCTGTAATACCTACAGTAATTGCAAAGATTATGAACAGGAGGGATGGGATAGGAGGGCCACACTAGAAACAAGGAGATAGGGGACCATGTTACAGCAGAGAAAATAGGCCGCCATCAAGGACTGCAAGTAAGTAATGAGACATCTGGTTAAGTTCACAGACGATCCTTCCTGATCATTTACAACTGATGGGGTATGATCTTACCAGAAGGGGAGGGCACATAGCCTGGCAGATACAAAGTAACCATTTCGCAAATGGGTGATTAACCCCTCCCTCACCGCAGTTTCCTACATTTATTACATCTACCATTGAATGTACTCTTATAACAAGACACTAGTTTAACAGGATTTTATCTCTGGCCAGGAGGTGACATCCAATACCCATCAGAATGGAGTGAAGGGTATTGCAGGAGCAGCAAAACTGAAAAAAAAAAATCAACAAGCCATAATCCAGAACATCAGAGACTCTATGTCAACCACCTTGAACTAGGCCAGCCTAATCTCTCCCCATCCTGAAGCTCAGGGAAATTTGTGGAAGAGGGAGCAGTAAGAGTGTAAGAGCACAAGGATGGGAGGAGCAATGATATTTATTTTATTTCCACTCATAAAAAGTTAACAGGTACTCTGATCTTCCTCTCTCCAACCCCCCATCCCCTTCCCTCCTCATCCTCAACCCCCTCTCCCTTTCCATCCCCCATTGCCTCCTCCTCCCCTTCCCAGAGCATCCTTTAATGTGCATGCTAAACACTCCTCTGGGCCTCCTCTCCCATCATGTGCAAGGAACCAGTCGCTTTTCCAAGAACCCTTTCCTGTGTTCCCCTTAAGCCTAGGAACACTACTGTGGCTGTCAATCCCTTGCCTCCAAGGATCCTAGTGCCTTCAGCACATGCTAGACTTTGTGGGGTCAATTGTGTGTTGGACATTGCGCAAGGCATAAAAAGTCCAATTATGATTGCTTCGGCCCTAACTTGTGTGGAGTATCTTGCATATCATTACTCCTCCCATCTTTGTGCTCTTACACTCTTACTGCTCCCTCTTCCACAAATTTCCCTGAGCTTCAGGATGGGGAGAGATTAGGCTGGCCTAGTTCTACGTGGTTGATATAGAGTCTATGAAGTTCTGGATTATGGTTAGTGGATTTTCTTTTGCAGTTTTGCTGCTCCTGCAATGTCCTTCGCTCCATCCTTTTTTTTTTTTTTTAACATTTTTATTATCTCTGCTCATACAAACTTAATAGGTACACCGGTTCCCTCCCTCTCTCCTCCTCTCTCAACACCCCTGGACCCCCTCCCCTCACCCCTCCCTCCCCACGCCCCAATGCCTCCCCTCCCACAATCCCCGGAGAATCCTTTAATATGCACACCAAACTCTCCTCTGGGTCCTCCTCTCCGATGACGTACAAGGACCCAGCGGCATTTCCCTGAATCCTTTCCTTTGTTCCCCTTAAGCATAGGAACACTATTTTGGCTGTCAATCCCTTGCCTCCAAGGATCCTGGTGCCTTCAGCATATGCTATACTTTGTGAGGTCAATAGTGTGTTGGACATTGCACAGGGCATGCAAAGTCCAATTATGATTGCTTCGGCCCTAACTTGTGTGGAGTATCTTGCATATCATTACTCCTCCCATCCTTGTGTTCTTACAATCTTACCGCCCCCTCTTCCACAAATTTCCCTGAACTTCAGAATGGGGAGAGATTAGGCTGGCCTAGTTCTAGGTGGTTGATATAGAGTCTCTGAAGTTCTGGATTATGGTTTGTTGATTTTCTTTTGTGATTTTGCTGCTCCTGCAATGCCCTTTACTCCATCCTGATGGGTATTGTATGTCACCCCCTGGCCAGAGATAAAAATCTGTTAAATTAGAGTCTTGTTATAAGAGTGTATTCAAAGATAGATGTAATAAAAGTAGGAAACCACAGTGAGGGAGGGGTCAATCACCCATTTGCAAAATGGTTACTTATTATCTGCCAGATTATATGCCCTCCCCTTCTGGTGAGATCACACTCCCTCAGTTGTAAATGATCAGGAAGGAAAAGTCTGTGAACTTAACCAGATGTCTCATTGCTTACTTGCAGTCCTTGATGGCGGCCTATATTCTCTGCTATGACATCGTACCCTCTCTCCTTGTTTCTGGTGTGGCCCTCCTACCCCATCCCTCCTGTTAATACTCCTTGCAATTACTGTATTACAGAGATTTATCTTTGAGTGTCTTAGGGTGGGCTGGGTGGGTTTGGTACTAGGGGCCACCTATTAGGGAGTACATACAGCACTTAATTTTCTGTGTCTGGGATACTTCACTCAATATAATTGTTTCTAATCCCATCCATTTCCCAGAAAATTCCATTAATTCATCATTTTTGATGGCTGAGTAGTACTCCATTGTATAGATGTACCACGGTTTCCTTATCCACTCGTCAACTGTTGGACATTTGGGTTGATTCCATGACTTTGCTATTGTAAATAGTGCTGCTATGAACATGGTCGCACTTGTGCTATCGAGGTGAATTTTTGCTGTATAGGGGGTTATTCCCAAAAGTGGAATCTCAGGGTCATATGGCATTTCAATCTTTAATTTCTTTAAGAATCTCCAGACGAAAAAAAAAAAAAAAAAAAAAAAAGAATCTCCAGACGGCTCGCCAGAGTGGCTGTATGAACCTGCATTCCCATCAGCAATGTAGGAGAGTTCCCCTCTCTCCACATGCTCTCCAGTATTTGGTGTTGTTTGTATTGTGGATTTTTGCCATCCTGACCGGGTAAGATGATATCTCAGGGAAGTTTTGATTTGCATTTCCCTGATGGCTAAGGAAATGGAGCATTTTTTAAGATATTTGTTAGACATTTTAATTTCATCCCTGGTAAATTTTTTTTTAAGTTCCAGGGCCCATTTGTTAATTGGGCCATTAGTTTCCTTGGTGTTTACTTTTCTAAGTTCTTTGTGCACTCTGGATAATAGAGGTCTATCAGATATGTGGTTAGTGAAGATTTTCTCCCATTCTGTGGGTTGCCTTTGAGCTCATGTTACAATCTCTTTATCTGAACAGAAGCTCTTTAATGTTACAAGATCCCAACTGTTGAGATTTGGTAGCAGTGACTGTGCCATTGGATGTCTGTTTAGGAACTGTTGGCCTAATCCAATCAGCACAAGGGAATTCCCTACCCTTTCAACTATGGTTTTTATAGTCTCTGGCCTTATATCAAGGTCCTTGATCCATTTGAAATTAATTCTTGTACAAGGTGACAAGTATGGATCCAGTTTTAATCTTCTGCATGTGGAGATCCAGTTTTGCCAGCACCATTTGTTGAAGATGCTGTTCTTTTTCCATTGGATTTTTGGGTCCCTTTGTCAAAGACCAAATGGCTATAATTTTCTGGGCTTGTATCTGGGTCTTCAACCCTTATCCAGTGATCTGTGTGTCTATTTTGGAGTCAGTACCAGGCTGTTTTTACAACTATGGATTTGTAGTATAGACTAAAGTTTGGTATGGTAATATCTCCAGCAGTGTTTTTGTTACTCAGGATTGTCTTTGATATCCTGGGTCTTTTGTGCCTCCATATGAATTTTGAGATTGTTTGGTCAACCTTTTTAAAGAATTGCTTTGGGATTTTAATTGGTATAGCATTGAATTTGTATGTTGCCTTTGGTAGGATGGTCATTTTTATGATGTTGATTCTGCCAATCCAGAAACACGGGAGGTTTTTCCACCTTCTGGTGTCTTCTGCAATTTCTTTCTTGAGGGTTTTAAAGTTTTAACCATAAAGGTCTCTTACTTCCTTGGTTAGGTTTATACCAAGGTATTTCATTTTTTTAGGGGCTATAGTAAATGGGATTGTTTCTCTCAGGGCTTTTTCACTTGTTTCATCCTGGGCATATAGGAAAGCCACTGATTTTTGTACGTTTATTTTGTATCTTGCTACCCTGCTGAACTTCTCAATTAGTTACAGGAGCTTCCTGTGTGATGGTTTGGGTTCCCTCTGCAAATAGGGAAGGTTTGATTTCTTCCTTGCTGATTCGAATCCCTTTTATGTCCCTTTCTTGTCTTTTGGCTTCAGCAAACACTTTAAGTACAATATTGAATAGAAGTGGTGAGAGTGGACAGCCTTGTCTAGTTCCTGATCAAAGCAGGAATGCTTCAAGTTTTTCCCCATTAAGTATAATCCTTGTTGTAGGCTTATTGTATACTGCTTTTATTATATTGATAAAGATTCCTTCCATTCCTACTGTCTCTAACATTTTGATCGTAAAAGGCTGTTGGATCTTGTCAAAAGCTTTTTCTGCATCTATCGAGAGTATCATATTTTCTTGGGCTTTGGACTGGTTTATATGGTGAATTACATTTATTGATTTGTGCATGTTGAACCAACCTTGTGAGCCGGAGATAAAGCCTACTTGATCCCCGTGAATGATCTTTTTAACATGTTTTTGAATCCAATTTGCTAAGACTTTGTTGAAAATCTTTGCATCTGTGTTCATCAGAGAGATTAGCCTATAGTTTTCTTTTATAAGTGTATCTTTATTAGCTTTTGAAATTAAAACAATATTAGCTTCATAGAAGGAATTTGGTAGTGTTCCTTCCTGTGCTATTTGTTGGAACAGTTTAAGGATTATTGGTGTTATTAACTCCTTCAATGTCTGGTAGAACTCTATGCTGAATCCATCTGGTCCAGGACATTTTTTGGTGGGAAGATTTAAGATTACTTCCTCAATTTGCTTAAATGTTACAGGACTATTTAAATAATTCACAACTTCCTGATTCAATTTAGGTAAGTTGTGTTTACTTAGGAATTCATCCATCTCTTTTTTTAATACATTATTATTTCCGCTCATACAAACTCAATAGGTAGACCAGCTCCCTCCCTCCCTCCTCCTCCCCCCAAACCCCCTATTCCCCCTCCCTCCTATACCCCAGTGCCTCCCCCCCAATTCCCAGAAAGTCCTTCATTGTGTAAGCCGGACTCTTCTCTGGGTCCTCCTCTCTGATGACGCACAAGGACCCAGCGGCACCTCCCCCAACCCCCTCTCGTGTTCCCCTTAAGCATAGGAACACTACCGTGGCTGCCAATCCCTTGCCTCCAAGGATCCCAACGCCTCCAGCAGATGCTAGACCCCGTGAGGTCAACAGTGTGCTGGACATTGCGCAGGGCATGCAAAGTCCTATTGTGATTGCTTCGGCCCTAACTAGTGTGAAGAGTCTTGCAAATCATTGCTCCTCCCATCCTTTTGCTCTTACAATCTTACCACCCCCTCTTCCGTAAATGTCCCTGAGGTTAAGGATGGGGAGAGATTAGGCTGGCCTAGTTCTATGTTCATCCATCTCTTTTGTGTTGTCATATTTCACAGAGTATAAGTTTTTGAAATATGACGTTATATTTCTCTGGATTTCTTGGGTATCAATAGTGATAACTCCATTTTCATTTCTAATTTTGTTAATTTGTGTTTTCTCTCTCTTGTTTTTGGTTAATTTAGCTTGGGGTGTATCAATCTTATTGATTTTTTCAAAGAACCAGCTTTTTGACTGGTTGATTTTCTCTATCGTTTTCCTAATTTCGATTTCAGATATTTCTCCCCTTATTTTGCTGATCTCCTCTCTTCTACTGCTTTTGGGATCAGATTGCTCTAGTTTCTCTAAAGCTTTAAGCTGCATTGTTAAGTTGTTTATTTCTGATGTTTCCATTTTTTTGATGTAGGCATTAAGAGCTATGAACTTACCTCTTAGGATAGCTTTCATTGTGTCCCAGAGATTTTGGTAAGTTGTATTTTCGTTATCGTTCACTTTCAGGAAATCTTGAATATCCTTTTTAATTTCTTCCTGAATCCAGTTCTCATTCAGTATCATAGTGTTAAGTTTCCAGGAGTTAGTGTATTTTCTGTCTTTTGTTGTGTTGTGAATGACCAGCTTTAGGCCGTGGTGGTCTGATAGGGCACAGGCTAGGGTTCCAACTTTCCTGTATATGTGGTGATTTGTTTTGTGGCCCAATATGTGATCTATTTTGGAAAAAGTTCTATGTGCTGCTGAGAAAAATGTGTATTCTTTGGTATGTGGATGAAAAGTTCAATAGAGATCTGTAAGGTCCATTTCTTTAAGGGTTTGATTAAGTTCCAAAGTGTCCCTGTTAGGCTTTTGACCGGTTGATCTATCCCATGTTGAGAGGGCGGTGTTGAAATCTCCAAGAATTATCGTTTGGGGGTTGATTTCTCGCTTTAGACGCTGTAGGATTTTCTTAATGCATGTGGAGGGGCCCATATTGGGTGCATATATGTTCAGTATTGTGAAGTCTTCCTGGTGAATTGTACCTGTGACTAAAATGTAGTATCCATCTGTGTCTCTTATGATTTTTTTTGGTTTGAAGTCCACTTTGTCTGATAGCATAAAGGCTACCCCTGCCTGTTTCCTGGTTCCATTAGCTTGCAGAATTTTGGACCAGCCTTTCATTTTTAGGATGTGCCTATCATTTGTGGTGAGATGAGTTTCCTGAAGGCAACAGATTGATGGGTTGTGATTTTTAATCCAAGTTTGTAATCTGTGTTTCTTAATCGGTGAATTAAGCCCATTGACATTTAATGTTATAATGGAGAAATTCTTTTTAATTCTGGACATTTTTTATGTTTAGTGGATTTTAACCTTATTGTTTTACATTTATATTTTTGTATTATACTTCCCTTCTGTCCTCCTGTATACACTTGTTCTTTTCTTCAAGTTTGCGTATCATTTCTAGCATTTTTTGAAGACCTGGTTTGGTAGACATGTATCCCTTCAAGCTGTCTTTGTGCTGGAAAATTTTTCTTTCTCCCTTGATCATGACAGATAGTTTTGCTTGGTATATCAGTCTGGGTTGGCATTTTTGCTCATTTAATACTTGAAGTATGTCTCTCCAAGGTCTTCTTGCTTTTACTGTTTCCATTGAGAAGTCGTTTGTTATTTTAATAGGTTTGCCTTTAAAAGTGACTTGCTTTTTTTCTCTTGAAGCCCTCAGCACCTTTTCTTTGTCTTGAATGTGGAGTGTTTTGACTATTATTTGCCGTGGTGATCTTCTATTTTGGTCATATCTGTTTGGAGTGTGAAATGCCTCTTGTATTTGGATGGGCCTCTCATTCTTCAGTTGAGGGAAGTTTTCATTTATGATAATTTGAAAAATTTCCTCAGGTGTGGTATCTCGAGATTCTGGTATTCCATGAATGTGCATGTTAGGCTTCTTCAGGGTGTCCCATATCTCTTGAATGTTCCTCTCAAGTATCTTTCTGGCTTTAACAATCTTTTCCATTGAGCTGGTTAATTCTCCCACTTTGTCTTCAAGATCTGAAATTCTATTTTCTGCTTTGTTAGTTCTGCTGATAAGACTCTCTGTTGAGCTTTGGGTTGAAGATAACTTGTCTTTTAGTTCAATTTTAAACTCTGCCTGAGACTGTTTTAACTGCTGTATGCCTATTTTTGTTTCTTGAACTGTTTTTATCAACTCATCCAAATGCCTGTTGTGTTCCTGCTCAAAGTGGTTGATACAGTTGTTTAACTCCTCTTGGATTTCATCTTTCATAGTATTAATCATGGTAATGATCATATTTTGAAAGTCATTGTCTTGGATCTGGCTTTCTTGGCTGTTTTCAGTGAATTTGTTCTGTTTGGAATCTATCATTAAGGGGTTAATTCTTTCAGTGGGAGATTGGTCTTCTTGGGTTTTGTTTCTCATGGATCTGCACTTTGACTTGGGCATTGTTGTTTTGTCTTCTAGGGCTTTTCAGTCTCTGTGTGTTTTTGACTGATTTAGTTGGTATTACTACACTTGGGCAGTTATTACTAGTGCTTGCCTTGAGGTTGGGTATGTTTGTCTTTTGTTATTGTTATTTCCTAGTTGAGGCTGTTAGGGTGTTAGTACATCAGTTAAGTCAGTTTAAGTCGACAAGGAGTAAATATTAGTATGGTAGTGCACTTTTACGATTTAGTATCTTGGTGATATGTGAGGGTGAGTGGTATGATCCCTGGAGTTGTATATGTTTTTGGGGTGGCTTTGTGGAAAAGTTAGTCTATAGTGATTAATATTAGAATGGAACAGTAAGGTGGAAAAAAAGGAGGTTTACTTATCTTAGGCTGGATGTGAAGAATCTCTCCCATGTGATAGGATGATTGTAGAGGTTTTCAGATGTATGGCCTTCGACCCTTAGAACTTTGCTTGAGTTTTCTTTGGACTCTATTGAATTCTGAGTAGCAGTGTGTCTTTTGTAGACCATGTGCTTGGGTCCCTGGTGGGCCAGAGAGGCAGAGGGGCTGATGTTGATGGCAGAATTCTTCACCTGGGACCTAGGACTTGCCTTAGTGGCCCACCCAAGCTTCAGGGATGGAGGAAAGGAAGCAAGTCCTGTCCAGTTGGGCGGACAGGTGGGTGGGAGGGAGAAAGGGGCCTGGGGCCCAGGGCGTGGCCCAGGCCAAAGTCCGAGGCAGCCTGGGTGCCAGTGGGGCTCGGGGCGACCTGGGCAGGCCTGGGGGGACTCGCCTGGGGGTCTGGCCGAGTGGGGAGTTGGCGGCAGGGTCAAGCGGACAAAGGCAGCACGGGAGGGAGAGCTCACTCCATCCTGATGGGCATCGTTTGTCACCCCCTGGCCAGACATAAAAAGCTGTTAAACTAGAGTCTTGTTATAAGATTATATTCAAAGGTAGATGTAATAAAAGTAGGAAACCTCAGTGAGGAAGGAGTCAATCACCCATTTGCAAAATGGTTACTTTTTATCTGCCAGACTATATGCCCTCCCCTTTTGGTGAGATCATACCCCCTCAGTTGTAAATGATAAGGAACGGAAGTCTGTGAACTTAACCAGATGTTATGCAAGATGATATGCAAGATACTCCACATAAGTTAGGATAATCATAATTGGACTTTGCATGCCCTGTGCAATGTCCAACACACTATTGACCCCACAAAGTTTAGCATTTGCTAAAGGCACCAAGATCCTTGGAGGCAAGGGATTGACAGCCACAGTAGTGTTCCTATGCTTAAGGGGAACACAGGAAAGTGTTCAGGGAAATGCCACTGGGTCCTTGTACGTCATCAGAGAGGAGGGCCCAGAGGAGAGTCAGGCATGCACATTAAAGGAATCTCTGGGTTTGGGAGGGGAGGCACTGGGGGATGGGGAGGGAGGGGTGACGAGAGGGGGAGCAGGGGGATTGGGGGGAGGAGGAGGGAGAGAGGGAACCGGTGTATCTATTAAGCTTGTATGAGCGGAAATAATAATAAAAATGTCAAAAAAGAAATAAAATAAATAAATAAATAAATAAATAAATAAATAAATAAATAAATGAAAGCACTATGGTTAAAGCAGAGGTAATCTTGCTGAAGGAATAAACAGAACATCAACATGCATGGAGACAAATACATACATACACATAGAAATGGAGACACACATGCCCACAGAAATGCAATTTAATTGTATTTTGCACCTACACTCCAGCCTTGTTCCACAAAGCAGTACAACATTAAATCTGTAGAACACAGGTATAAACATGCATATCGCTTCTATTACCATTTCCCCCTCTCTAAGTCTATCAGACTTCAATCCTGATGCCAGAATAGAAGAATAATGAGTCATAAAAATGTTAAATATAGACGTGTTAATCCTGAGAAGTGAAATTAATCAGAATCTTAAAGACAAGAATTCCACATATTCTTTCATGTGTTTAAATTAGTTTAAAAAAAGAGATGGCACATGAAATGTGAATCGACATGGAAGAGTACAATAGCAGAAGAGGTGAAGGCAATGGTATGAACATGATTTAGATATTCCTACCTACAGAAAAACATGTCATAATTAAAATCCATTACTGTATAGAATTAATTCAAGCAAATAAAAATAAGCATTAAAAAAGGAAGAAATGGGAACATGAAGGCAGAAGTGAAGAGGATCTCATATATGTTAGGGGAGCTCTGGCATGGTGTTTGATAGATAATGGATACTCTGTCAGTACTCTGCATTCTGTGTAGTCAGAGGACAGAGAGGTTACATGCAAAGTGATATGAAAAATTGTGTCTGGAAAAACATCTTATAAAGTAAAACATAAGTGGGGCTGGAGAGATGGCTCAGGGGTTGTGACTCTGTCTCACAAGCAGAAGGTTCTGAGTTCAGATCCCAGGTCCCACGTTAAAAAAAAAATTAAGTAAAACATAAGGTCTGATATTCACTGAACAGAGGTCAGTTGTAATAATAACTTATCAAGACACACTGAAGAATTTCTAAGGTTGAAGAAGAGATGGTAACTTCAGGAAAACAATATACTTATGATCCATGGTGAATGTACTTGAGTCAATAAATATAAAGGTTGTTCATTCTGTAGGACTACAGATTGTGTATCTAAATGATGAGAAGTCTTGGTAATATAAATTAAAGTAGTCAGATCAAAGGCATAAAATGATTCTTGATCATGATATCCAAATCAAGGGTAGAATATACTAGGATAGTAGTAGAGGTGGGATAGGCATCTGAAACAAAGCTGTTACCAGTCAAAATAGATTAGAAATAACAAGAGAATTAATGATTATGTGTCTGGCTGTCACTAGGAAAGTCAATTGAAGATAGTTCAGCAGAGACATGAAAGAGAACCAAAATACTGGAAAAATTAAAGGGTACAAAAGAAGCAAGCACTGGAAGAGAGACAAAGAAAATGATAAGGGGACATGTATAAACCATAGATCTCATATAGTATGTGATAATTGCCCTTCATTATCAGTTATGATGTTAAAAGGTCACATCTACTTAGCTCCTGTGTGCATAAGAAATATAGGTTCTAGAGGGGGTCACACAATTAATGAGCTATTAATTTCGACAAACTTTATGTCCAGCGAAAACCATATATCTGGTTATGTATTCCAACAATTATGAAGAACTTCACTATTTATGATAGGATAGTTCAGTTGAAATCAAAATAGTTGAAATATAGTTACCATGCAAACCTGCTTCTACAAGTTCTAAATTTTATTGTGAATTGTTTAACTTTGAATACCTGCAGAAACTCGGTAACTAGGCAGAGATCACTGGGCTTGGGTAGCCCTTAAGGAAAAAGGATAGGTAGAATGTAAGCAATATAAAGTTAGAGAATGTGGCTTGCAAGTGGGAAGATACAAGCATGGAAGTGATTTGGAAGATGTGTGGAGGAGATGGAAAAGAGGGCTTACCTAACAAAAGGTTGTGTGAAACGTCCTGTGAAAACCTATGATCTTGTAACTCATTTGAAATGTAAGACTTTATATATACACATACACATATATGTGTGTGTTTATATATATACAAATTATCTATTACATAATATATATTAGTTGAAATGGAGATACTATTGAAAGCTTGACAATGCTGCTCCTGAAAGTTACAGATTATTAAACAGAAATCCCAGAAACATGTGCTGGATACTTTGGTTTGAATGTTGGAACAGGGAGACCCATGAATATCCTTCCATAGAAAGTTATAGACTGTTTCTATTTTTCTGGAATATCACTCAGAAATATATGATTAAGAACTTGAGTTACAGTCTAAGTCTCTATATTAAAAAAGAAAAGAAAAATTAATAAACATTAAGAAACAGAAAGATGAATTTCAACGATGTAATAAATTATAAGAATTGACTTTACACTCCCTCCCCAGACAACAGTGCTGAGCTGTAGTTATCAGAGTGAAAGTAGCAGGTGCAGAGTAAGACTCACTTTCAATAAAAGGAGTTTGTGGTCTGTGGCAGGAAGGAGTTCCTGCTGTTAAACACTCCGCCAGTAGGAGGTAGCAGAGCTTAAGCCCAGGAGCACTAGGGGACAGGTAGGGTTTTCCATGGGGAGTAGAAGGGATGCCAGCCCAGGGTGGTCAACATGCACTGAAAGGTCAATTTGAAATGCAGTGGCCATGTTCTGCAGCTCAGATTCTCATAGTGTTACCACGAAATCCTGGAAGAACCCTGGGCCCCAGACAAACCTCACCTTGGATATGCTCCTGAGTAGTACAACCTCATATATTGACCTCAGCTGTTCCTTCATGGTTGACATTCACAGGGGGAAGATCATCCTGAGGTCCAGGTGCTGTAGTACAGAGGTCAGTGTGACAGCAGGGCTTGTGTGTCCTTCACCTAGGACAGATGCCAGGTATCTGCCCACCGTCAGGGCAGTTTTTTGTACTGCCTAGAAATAATCTTAGTTTGACTTGGGCACTCGTAGAGAGGCCTCCTCTTCTTCCCTTGCCTTCACTCTCCCCTACAGAGGATTTGCAATTAAGCACCTTGTGTTCAGGTGCAATCTCAGATGGAAAAGGGTGGCTACTAAGGGTGGCTACAGAATCCTACAGAATACCCCATCTTGCCTGACTCAGGTCACACTGAACATTGTGGCTGTATTGCCTCGATGTCAAGATCCCCCTTGACTGAAGGGCCCCTGACCTCTGTACTTCCTAGATCATCAGCTCGGTGAAACCCTGACTTGAAGCTCCTCACACAGACCACACCAACTGCCTTGTGTTTCTCATGGATGTCTTTCTTCTGACATTTTTAAAATAACCATGGAAAACACTGGTGCAGTATTCTTTTAAAAAATGAAAAAGAATTCCTGATGTACTTGCTAGTGTACTCTCACAAAGTGATATCAGTTAAGGAGTTGACTCATACATGTTGAATAAGAATGGATGTTTGAGGACTGCATATCTGACAGGTTGCTTACTTAGCAAAATGTCACGGGAAAGGATTTCACACACATCCTAAAGATTTTGGATTAGATTCTATTGGAATGGCAAGAAGGGGACAAAAATGTAACTTGGTGACACAGAGAAAAGTAGGATGAAGTTGAGGGAATCAACATTCTGCTGAATCAGAATGCTATTTTTTTATTATTTATTCAATTGTGTATGTATCCGTGTGTGCGCATATGTATGTGTGTGTATGTAGAACCACGGACTAATTCGGGAACCACCATGGACCGCCTCCACCTCCTCCTTGTTTACTCTGCCCCGGGATTCACAGGCTCCGCCCTACCAGAACCAGAAACGCAGCCCCCCCCCTTCTGCCGGCGTCTATACTTGGGGTCAAGGATCCGAACTCAGGACGGACCTTTTGCCTGCAAGGCAGAGGCTTAATCCCTGAGCCACTCTCCAGCCCCCCAGAATGTTATTTTTAAAAGAACTAAGCTCAATCCATACCAAGCTCCTTGAATGCTGATACTCCTGCAACAAGTTTAAGACAGGAGACACGCTAAATCCCTAAAATGAAACTGTGTTGAGAGTTTGTGATGGTAATCTGAGTGAAGAAGCACTAGACCAAGCTGGAGCTGCACCCTTCCTTCAATCTCCTGTTACACCCCAGTGTTTGAAAGAAAGCTCCCCACTAGCCCTCCATGGTATGTCCCAGAAAGGCAGCAGTAAATTTGCATAGTCACCAAACACTGCCCCCAAAGGACCTGAATGGGGATAAGAGAAGCCTGAGGATCCCAGATGTGCTGTGAACCTCAACACCCAGGTCTCTGTAGCATCTCCATCATGGCCTGGATCTCCCTTCTGCTCTCACTTCTCTTTCTCTGCACAGGTGATCTCTCTAGGATCAAACCCTAAATTCATCTTCCAGAGGACCCTGAGCCCAGCTGTGACATAGTGTTCATTTGACCCTGAGGAACAGGTCCTTCAACCTCATCCTCCTCCTCTGTCTTCTCTTGTAGGTTCCATGGCCTCCTATGTCCTGACTCAGCCTCCATCAGCATCAGTGGCCCCAGGTCAGACGGCCACAATCACTTGCTCTGGAGACAACCTTTCACAAAAATATATTTATTGGTATCAGCAGAAGCCACGACAAGCCCCTGTACTGGTGATTTATATGGATAGTGAACGATCATCTGGGATCCCTGACCGATTCTCTGGCTCCAGCTCAGGAAATAAGGCCACACTGACCATCAGCAGAGCCGAGGCTCCAGATGAGGCCACCTATTACTGTCAAAGGTGGGATGGCACTAATAAGGAGCACAGTGACCCAGGCAGATGGGGAAGTGAGACACAAAGCCTTTCCTTGTTGTGACAATGACAGCCCCTTCTGCAGTTGTCCTTGCAGAGGTGCTTGTCTCTGTCACGCACTGCAAAGCCAGGTTACCCCACTTCAGTGACTCACATGGAAACTGCTAAAAAGTCCTTCTTTTGACTCCAGAAACAAGAATACATGGTGATTTTCTCCTTCTTTTATCTTTGAGATTTATATTTGTAGATTTATTGGGACACAGTAATTGTACAAACCAATACATTTCACTGTGAAAGTTTAATACATTCATGCAATCTACCTGGATCATTTTCATTAAAGTTCCTCTCACTTTTCCAGACTTACCCTAAAAAATATTACCAAGACATCAATAGGTTTCAAGTAAACATCCTAAAACCTAATGGGTATAAGATCAGAACTGACAAGACAGTTTGTGGGATCAATGGTTAATGTAAGCATATCAAAAGCCTGATGCTCAAGAAGTCATAGTCCATGGCAAGAAGCTACTATTGACATTTTGCCAAGTGAATATGCTTCCAAACTTCCCTCTAAATACTTATGTTTCTATCCACCTATTAGTGATTCTCTGAGTTTTCTTCATGGAAGTTTCTAATGCAGAGGCTGGCAACAGGTATGCTGAGAATAAGTAACTATTGTAATTAGCCCTAAATGGGTCATCTATATTACCTTATCCAAGACCCAAGAAATATCACAGAAGAGGGAGCAGGAAAAAACCTGTTAAGAGTTGGAAGAGAGGAGGATTGCTGTGAAACAATTGTTTTTCAGCATGACATGGTTGTTGCACTATTGTACTCACTGAACCTTTGGTTAGTTTTGCAAGACCTATACAAGACTGGGCTTGTCAACACTGTGCATGGCACAGGGTCTCCTGTGGTTCTATGGACAGTTAATGGTTATTGGGGAAGAACTTCCATTTTCTTTAGTGGCATGGACACTGATAAACTGTCAGTGCTGGAGTCAGTAGCCTCTCACTCATGCAAGCAACCATAATTAATTTCAGTGCATCATAAAAAAGACATAAAAAGTAGGAGTGTAGCAGGGAAAGAATGAAGGATTTCAGCAGGAGAAAAAAATGGAAAGAAACTAGGTAATGGAGGGAGAAATCACCAAAATTTGTTATATACATATATGAAATAATCACAGAATAAAATAAAAAGAAAAGGGATATTATTTATATTCACAATGACTTAGCCAAGTCTCTAGAGAGACTAAGTGAAAAAAATTCAAAAAGGTCATCTGATTAATGATTCCATTTATAAAAGCTTTGAGAATGCCCAGAGATGGAGAACAGACTATTTCTTGCCAGGGATTAGAAATGGAGGATATGGGTGGGAGGTCAGTAAGTACCTGTAATTATTATAGGCTAATGTAAGGAACACGTGTCTAGGGGATGAGGACACTAATTGTGAATAATATACAAGCCTAGATCTGTAATAATTACATGTAACCAAAGGCTGGTACACACACACACACACACACACACACACACACACACACACACACACACACGGTGAACATTAGCAGTAAGGTTATGTAAAGTAACCCTGATACCTGTTCATAGATGACTTGCTCATTGCTATAGATTGACTACAGGAGGGTTCTCAAATTATGTCTGGCAGTTTGAACCTGAAATAGCCATCTGGTATCTTCCAGTGACTGAGCTGTAAAATGGAAGATAATTTGAGGTCAGAAGGATCCTCAAATTAGTAGACTAACAGGAAGAGAATAGGCAGGATTGTAGAAGGAGTAAATGATAGACAGATGTCAAGACTCTGCTGCTGTGCAATGACCTGCTATTGAAGTCCAGCATCTCAAAGAGCATCATCTTCTTCACTACCACAGGTATAGACTTGTTCCAAGGTTCTGGGGTTATGCCTTTCAATGGAATATTTCCAGCGATTCTCTTTTTGAAGATGCTTATCTACTGATACTGGTAAAGATAGAGTCAGAGAATTGCAGGAAGTAAAATCCAGGGTCACACACCATATATTCCCTCGGTTTCTACTATCTATTAATGGGACCAATGTGATCAGTAGCCTCTGACAAAAAACAGGCATCTAGAGAGACAGGATGAGAAAGCACATCAAAACCAATTCCTATTGTTGATGTCACAACAGGTTCAGGTTCTCCTTAAGAGATCATTGCCAACTCTTATTTTCTAAAAAGAGGAATGAGTTTATGGTTATTTCAGTTCCACAGGCAGTATTTTTAGGTCACAAGGTGATTCTTAGTCCATGGTACATAACTTGAAATCAGGAGTATTTTGTGACATCATTACACAGCACTAGAGTGAATCAAAAAAAAGATAAAAGTTCTTCATGAGATCTTCTCCCTTCCATGATGAAATATTGAAAGGTCCAATCCTGTGCAGATCTTGTGCAGGTTTGCACAGCCATAGTGAGATCATATGTGCAACAGCTCTATCATGTCCAGAAGACACTGTGTGGTGGCACCTCTCCATCTCTCCTTGAAGGGCAATTGATGGTTAATGCAGATAGTGGAAAGGATACAGACTTCCTTCCATTGTGAACCCACTGATAGAATACCCATGCTTCACCAAGTCTAGATACATGCTAATAAAGGCAAGCATTATTGAACTTAGTGAGTCACGCACACATAAAAGTCATGAAAGTAGGATGAATACTTGTTGGGACAATTTTTGGTGGGAGAAGTTGTGGTAAGAAAGGGTAATATGGGGTTAAATGATTTAAATTCATTAAGCAGTGTGTTAATAACACATGTCTACACACATTCAAACATGCATACACACAGTCACACACCATACACACATTGGTTTCAGCATTGTGAAGTCATGTAACAGGATTGTTATATATGAGGAAAAACTTGAAAATGATGCCTTTTGCCCATTCAATCCAGAGGATATCTCTTCCCTCCCTACAATTCTAGATTAGTTTCGTTGTTAGCCCCACCCAACTTGTTCAATACACCTGCATACTTTAGTAATTAGTAATAGTAAATCCTATTACTAGTTAGTAGTATTTATGTTTTTCTTTCAACTTCTATTTAAGATGGGTTTTATTTTCTCTCTTACCAGCATGCCTGCATGCTGATATACCAAGTATGCCCTGCCAATGCACTGAATCACTTATTTTCACTCTATCTACTTGAACTTCCATGGGTTGGATTTTTCCACATCATTTAGATAATCTCCCACAGGCCTCCTGAGGAATTGCATTAACTATTTAATTGTTCACATGCATGGCCAAAGGTTGAGACTTCAATTGTTAAGTTGACACAGTTGTGTCTAAGTGGAACAAGTATCCTCTTGTACTGCTTACATCATCACCAGATTACACACAATGCTACAAATAAATGTTATGTAATAGTATATATATTATATTTTGAGGAAATAATGCAGGTGTTACAGCAATAAACAAGGATAAGAAGTATCTCTATGGGGTATAACAGTTGTCCATCTATTACCAGAAGGATTTGTTCTAAGAAATGCATTGGTAGGAAATTGCACAGTGCTGAAATTATGAATATGAACACCTAGATGGTATAACAATAATGCTATTTATCTAGACTGTATGTGCACATGTGATAGACTATTACTACAAGGACCAGTAATAAAACAACATGAACAAGCTAAGTAAACATACTGTAAAGATTATTGATAAATAACCATGAATTTTTTAATGTATTACAGCTTCAAAAAATCTTGTTTAACTATTTATTATAAAGAAAAAAGGCCCATGAAATAATGTATAAAAAGGATTTTTAATATACAACATATAGAGCTATTATGATTTTCTTTTATAATTATACATAAAATCTGATATATCAGCATATCCAAGGACATGTAAAATTATATTTGTATTTTAATATATTAATTTTCTACATAAATCTATTAATTTTTCTTTCCATTACTAATACATTTTTATTTTTTGAAAGCTTTATATATGAATACAATGAATTTACAACTTTTTAACTCATATTACTCCTCCTTAATACATTGAATACTTTTTGCCAATCAGTCTTACTCCTGTTTTCTTCTCTGTTTCTTTCTGTGGCCTACAGAGTTCTGAGTTGCCATTATTAACATGGACCTGAGCACTTGCTAAAGCATGAAAGAGCTCTCAGTGGTATAGATCTGAGAATGTAGAACTCCTTCCCACAGCCAACAGCATCCCTCAATAGTCTCTCAGGCATGGATGAGACCATCTTCCCACTGTAGAAAAAAGCGGATAGGGCAAATCTTGTGCAAGTCTTGTTGGTGTAAACATAACAGTGAGATCATGGTGCACAGTCCTGTGATGTCTAGAAGATACTATTTGACATCATGTCTCCCTAATCTCTGGCTCTTACATTTTGCTGCCTCTTCTGTGACGTTCCCATGGGGTGAATTGGAGGGGTTAGATGTACTGCTTAGGTCCAGACATTCCACAGTCACATATTCTCCCCATTTTGGCCAAATGCGATTCTCCACACTAACTGAAACTTCTACTAGACAGCTGTAAGTTGCTCTAATCTATGAGTAAAGGATGTGCTCAAAATAACAATTTGATATCATATCCATACAGCAAAACAACAGTACTTTGTTCCCCACCAGGGCTATGGCTATCTCTCCATGGGTCCTTGGCCTGGTCTAACATACAGATATATTTTTCCTATTG
Source organism: Typhlomys cinereus (assembly GCA_023101885.1). Lineage (NCBI taxonomy): Eukaryota > Metazoa > Chordata > Mammalia > Rodentia > Platacanthomyidae > Typhlomys > Typhlomys cinereus. Next base: position 3,827,386 of record JALPQD010000107.1, read on the forward strand.
AAAAGGAGCCTTAAATCTTATCAGAAGGCAATTGACTATCATTATAGCATTCATGCTACTACTGCAACAATGGTAAACTCTTTCTAGAATGGTTGTTATTGGAACTTTCAAATTCACAGCCAGGTAAGACAATTGATGACTTATCAACCAAAACCGTCTACATACTACATTCTGCTACTCTGAAAACTGGCCAACAAGGAGGTAGCTTTCAGATCAGCTCCAGTTTGTTTGCTTTGTATTATGTGATCAATATTTGTGTTATCTTCAGCACATCTTAGAATGAGGCTTTTGAGGAAAATAAGAACAAAGGCAGAAGCCCATAGGAGTTTGGAGAACCTTTGAGAGTTCTCTCACCAATAGCTCGTTAGGGGGTATTAATAGGTATTTACTAGTCCTTACCTCTTCTTTCCCTGGCAGCAATAAAATCTGTCGCCCCCTTTAAGTTAACTCAGCTGGCTGAATTACCTGGGCAGGATTCTTATATCCTAATGGAATTTGATCTACTTGAAGGAATACCAGAGAAAAGGGAGGAGTCTTCTTGCCTTCTCAAAAGTAATTTATCAACTCCCACCTCTCTCTCTTACTCTTTCTCCCAGCCAGACACAAACATGAACAAATCAAAATTTCTAAGATAATAATTTATATAAACAACATACTCTTAGAACTTTCAGAGAGTAAAGCTCTGTATATTTTTGTCTAAGCTTCTACAGCTTAAGCATTCTTTTCCTAATAGTGAAGATTTTATAATGATTCCTTGACCTCTAACTTCTACCTTTTTTACCATGTGGCCACTTACCTCTTCTGGGGATTCTCAGATACTTTGGTTCCCAGGGGCTCTGCTCCTATTTCATCCAGTTTCTAAAATAAACACAAATATTTTCAACTCTTTTCTTGCTTAATAGTTCTTCATTTCATGGAGAAAATGAACCCATATTCCTAGACCAATATAATTTTGGGCACTAGTCCTAGATATTCAGAAAATAAAAAAGGGTCATGACTGGAGATTGCTAAAGGGTTAAAGCCTTTGCTTCACATGCAAGAGAATTTGAGTTTGGATCCCATATCCCATGGAAAAGTGCCAGGTAGAAATAGTGGCAGCCTACACATCCAATCATGGAAAGTAGAGGTTGGGAAACTCAAGAGTAAAGTAATAAGAAGGTAGAGCAATTCAGGGTGATTTCTGAAGTTACTCTTGAACCTCCATTGGCACACACAATTAAGTGTCATCTTCTACACAGACACACACACACACACACACACACACACACACACACATTCAAACACACATGCAAGCTATAAAAGGGGAGGTTAGCTCAGATAGACTATGATATTCAAAGCTGATATCCTTTAAGACTTCCTCTTTGACTCAGTATTTACCTTTTTGTCTTGTTTTCTTCCTGGTCTGATACTCTGACTTCATGTGGAAGGAAACCTTTTGATTTCCTCCTGTCTCAAAGAGGGAGCAAGCTAGGGAAACATTAGATCAGGATTGGGGAAAAGAAAAAAGGCTAGTTAAGACTTAATAGAAGGAACAATACGTGGCTGGAAGAAGATGCAAGCACAATCACCACAGCTTATCAATTTTTCAACCCCCAAGAAGGCTGTTAAAAATTTAACCTGGGATATATACATATATAAAACATATACTATATGTATTTATAATATATACACATATTATATATTTATAATATATATTGTATATATAGAGAGAAAGAGAGAAACAGAAACAGAGACAGAGAGAGACAGAGAGAGCAGCTTATACTGATCTCTAACAGGGTAAAATTTCGTCTTTCCAGCTTCTCCTTGTGCTCTCAAAGTAAAAAATGCTAACCTGCCTCTTCACAGTAAGAGAATCCTTCCTCTTTCCTATTTTCTCAATTTACTGTTTCATGCCTAACATGATAGCCTTTGGTGAAGCAGAAAGACAGGGACAAAAGTGGACTTACATGGCCATCAAAATGGCCACCAACACCCACAGGCCTGCTTAAGTTCCTCATTGTTACTAATTCTCCAGGAAGTCGCCATGCTACCACTCCCTCCCATTGAATTTCATATGTCACTGGCCTTCAATCACAGATTAGGTTTTTCTTCTCAGCATTCCTTTCCTGGGGATAGAAAAAAAAAAAAAACTTTGTAAATTAAATACTGCTTCCATTCCAGGCTGTTCCTTGCAGAGGATTGGTGACAAAAGCTTTAAATGTTAAAACCTTCTAATATTTGTAAGTTTCTTATGTTTTTCCAATTGTAATCGTCACCACTGGGAAGAAAAATTTAGTCTGAGATTTCACTCTAATGAATCAAAGTAAAATGTAAAATGGGATCTTTTAAGGCATTGTTTTGCATCATGGACTTCCATTTGCTTTGATTTTTTTTTTTCTCATCAATGTCCTGGATTATAAACCTACTTGAGAGGTTCCCATGTATCAGTGTGCCGCCAATATGTGCCTTGTATAAATCAGGGTTCTCTCTTGAGGAACAGAGTTGATAAAACTGAGATAGATAGATGGATAGATAGATAGATAGATAGATAGATGGATGGATGGATAGATAGATAGATAGATAGATAGATAGATAGATAGATAGATAGATAGATAATAGAATAGCGATAGAGATAGATGGAGAGATAGAGATAGATATAAAAGTGGATTGACTTACAAGATGAAATATGAGTAGTTCAAAGGTAGTTACCGGTAGCTGCTCAGTTCACAAGCTGAATATCTCAGCAATCCCAGTCTGGTGCTTAAGGTTCCAGAATTCCTAGAATGTCTTCCATCAGTCCTAGCTGGTACTGAAGGCTAGAAGATCCCTAGACAGTCTCCTAGTAATCCCAGTCTGGTATTGAAGATTGGAGTCAAACCTCAGTCACAATGGAGGCTGAAGAAGTTGAGGTCTGACATCAGTGAAAAACTTCAAGAGCAAGAAATGTGCTCATCAGCACACAGCAAGAGAGAGAGAAGTCCCTCCCCTTTGCACTTCCTTTTAGCAGGTCTATTACTGGAAAGTACCGCCTACTATGGGCTGGGTCTTTCTCAACAATTAGACAATCTGCAAGGTTTCTTGGGGCTTAGCTCTTCCACCAATTCTTTACAAACGTGCACAGAATAGAGGTTTCAATTTTCAACTTTGCAACTGTAGCTAAAAAATCACATACCTCCAACACAACTAATTTTTTTGGGGGGGTGCAAAGGCAGAAATAGAGTTTTTTTAAAATCATTCCAGTTCTCTCACTACCTCGTCTGAAGAAAACAAAATACTTCAACTGGCTCCAACTTTTTTGTCCCCAATAACAACAAACTAAGTAAAAAGGTTCCTCTCTGAATTTAAGACATTCTGGTGATGGAAAATTAACTCTGGAACACTGACCAAAGAAGGACCTCAGGTCAAGGCACATGACGCCAGGCACAGGTGAGCCTTAGCATTCATGTTCCAGTTAAGTCTGGTTGTCCAGAATGCACTTGTCAACCATGAATTCAAGGGGAACCCTTGCAACTTTTCAGGGAATAGGGATTTGCAGGCATATTCTTTGCTCATGACTTTCTTTGTTGGTGTGGGAAACAAATCCTCAAAACGTGTGTGTGTGTGTGTGTGTGTGTGTGTGTGTGTGTGTGTGTATATATATATATATATATATATATATGTATTTAGGAAGCAAAATTCCTTAGCTCCAGTCTTATCTGCTCCACTACCTGTATGGCCTATAAGTTAAAAGATAAAGCTATATGGTCACCCAAGGGAAAACTAAAAATGGTAACTTTTTTTAACCAAAGGATGGCATCGACCGTAATGTTGGCATCTGAGATAATTTTTTTTCTGTGAGAGGTGGATAATCTGGTTATCTGCTTCTAGTTACAAACACCTACAAAATGAATATGCATTAAATTGTCATGTGCTGTTTATAATCACTGAGAAGCTGGCTCTGAGGATTTTTCCAGCATAGAAAGTAAGGTTAATGGCAAAGCCAGGAAAGCTAATGTATGTCATAGAAGATTACATGTGGATTATAAAATGATAATAAGCAAAATGGTATATAACACTGTCGTTAATAATGAAAGAAAAAGGAAAATTTTAGAACTAAGAAAAATCTACATAAAAAAAGTAAACTAGATATATTTTATATACAGTTGGAAAAGATCTCCCTATGTCCAGGTTTTTCTCTTAAATGACTACCCCAACTTCTGTCCAATTTGAGTGGTTTTCACTATGGGCTGGTCTATTTGTCATTAGATTAAATCTATTGGTAAAAAATGAGTATAGCCTGTATTTGTGCAATTTAAAATTTAAAAATGTCAGTAGGGATACTTCAAAACCAAATATTCTCTTAATAGATTTTCTTCTTTCTGTGGAAAAAAACTTTTTTTTAAAGACAATGTATAATGGGAATTAAGCTGGGAAAATATATGCATGTCATAAAGAGGACAAATACTCTGAATCATTCCTGCTGTCAATTGTACTCAATACTAAGTGTGCTGTTCACTAGATATCTCTGGACAGTTTTTTCATTGGCTGGTACTCTAGAAGAAAAGTCACTCCTTGCTGTTTCCTCAGTTTACTACTATTAGTGTTGATGTAGAGATTTTGGGCATTTTTTGCTTCCAAGATAAGTTTTTAATTCAGATATTCAATTAAAACATTTAAAAGCTATTTGCTATATTGTGACTATCATCTAAGTGGTACACAAAGTTAAAGTATCGTATTTGTGTAAATGACATTCTGAATATTCAATAACCATACTTGAAGACTTTATGCCAATTTGGAGTAAAGGAAAAAGACAAGAAATACTTTAGTCCTTGCCCCTATGGGCAGCTATTTCCCAGGGCATCATGGGGCACATCTTAGCATGGGCCAACAATTTTGGTGAGTCAAATGTCCTCTTATTCAGAGAAGCCATGAAAACTCAGATGTCAGAACCTGACTAGTGCATATGCTGCAATGTGGAAAATAAAGACCATGCTTCCAAAAGACATTACATGGTGAGCATGAACATGTCTCATCCACTGCAGATGGTACTGTTTTATCAGGGATTTTAAAGTAACTACATAAATTCCATTGTTTGTTATCAGTCTATTTAGATCACTCATTTCATTTTCATTTAACTTTGGTAGGAATTTATATTTAGAAATTTGCCATTTGTTTTATCTTGTCTAGTTTAGTGCAATATAAAATTTTATGCCCTCAGATCTCCCTTTCCATCCCTAACATTCTATTTTACATCTTTTCTTTCTTTACTTTGACTAGGGGTTTAAATCTTGTCTATCATTTCAAATGATCAACTGCATTTTTAAATGACTTTTTATTTTTTGCTCCAATATTATGAATTTCTACCCTGATATTATTTCTCCCTATCTACAGCTTTTTTTTTTTTTTTTTGGTTAAGTTGTTGCTTTTCTAAGGTCTTTCCACAGCCTCGAGTTCAACATTGGGTTAATTATTTTAGTTCTCTCTCATCTTTTAAGATGTGCATTTAAAGTTATAAACTCCCCTATAAGGACTATGCTCATTGCTTCCCACAGGTATGGTGTGTTGTGTTATCATTTTCTTTTATTTCTATGATATTTTTCTTTCTTGGTTTCTTGACTGGCATAACAATCATTCGATACTGATTCATTTAATTTCCATGAGTTTTTATGTTTCCTGTTCCAGCCTTTCTGGCTGATTCTTTTTTTATTCCACTATAAGAATGCAGGATATTACTTCAGTTCTCCCATATTTGCTGAGTCTTGACTTGTGTCCCAATATGTGGTCTATTTTAGAGAACGTTCCATAGGCTAATGAGAAGAAGCCATATTCTTTGCATTTGGGTGGAATATTCTGTAGATGTCTGTTCTGTTTTGGTGATTTTAATTTAGATGATTTATCTACTGGCAAGAGTAAAGTATTGAAGTCTCCCACTCTTACAATGTTGGGGTTAGTCTGTAACTTTGTATCCAGTAATATTAGATTATAAATATGGAAGCACTTCTTTGTTGCTTACAATTTTTAAAAATTATGTGTTCTTGAAGAATCATTTCCTTTAATGATTGTGAAGTAGCCTATCTTATCTCTTTTCATTACCATTTTGAAATCTACTTTCCTAAAGATAATAATAGGCACACCTGATGATTTCAGGATTCCATTTGTTTATAAGATGAATTTCTAACATTTTATCTTGATGTGACATCTATCTTTGATGGTAAGATATGTTTCTTGGAGGTGACATAATTATGGGTCCTATTTTTAAATACAATCTGATAATCTTTGTCTTTTTATTGGCTATTGTTTGAAATATATATCAATTATTATCATTTGTTTATATTTTGTTACTTCTAGATTATCTCTCATAAGATTGTTTAGTTTTTTTATGTGGCCTGTTGTTTGTGTTTGTGTTTCTTTTCATAACATTATTTTCAGTAATCCTTCAATTTTTTGAGCAGTTTTGCTGAATAGAGCATTCTGATTTGGCAGTTGTTTTCTTTCAGTATTTGGAATATATCTTTCTGTGTCCTAGATTTAAAACTGACTTGCTCCTTTCTCTTACATCTTTTACTACCTTTTCTTTGATCTGTGCTTTTTAAATATTTCTTATGAGAGAGAGTGAATGAAAGAGAGGATATTGGAGGACAACTTTCAGAAGTCTGTTTTTCCCTTTCAATGTGTGAACATCTGGTAATCAAACACAGGTTGACATGGCCAGATTTGCAAGCAGGTACCTTCCTTACCCACTGAGATATTTCGCCAGCTCTAGTGGTTTCACTGTATTATTGTTGCAGGGAAATGATCTCGACCGTCCCAATGTTGTAGAGTTCTTGTGTTCTGGAGTCCAAGATTGAAACCAGAACACATGTAGAGGATTAAGGTAGAGTTTATTAGAGAAGAGAAAGGTTGGAACTCATGGACTTCAGACGTGGAGTGCCATGAGGGGCTAGGACGCCTCCATGAGAAGCAGACATGAAACAGAGCTCATGGCACTAGAGTGCCATGAGGGGCTAAGGAGCCAAAGATGGCTGCCATGGCCAGGCATATTTATGTGGGACCCTGAGACCCTCGCCCTAAAATTCACAAAGCAGGCCGGTTCAGGCCCACAGTATAGCCCTTGCTTGTAGTCATTCAGGCATCCATTGTTTATAGCCATCCAAGCATCCATTGTTAGTCATTGCTTAAAACTATGTACAGCCTTGAGCTTTTTACAGGTACTTCCCCACCCCTTAAGACCTCCGGCCCTTCAGTTCTGGAAAAGCAAGTTTGCCCAAAGGGAATTCCATCAATGAAGGTCACCCAGAATGAACAGCCTGCGGTTAAGCAGGTGGACTGGAACGATCACCAAGAGCCAACTCCACCCGAGCTCTTGCCGACCAATGACTGTAAAGATCATAGAAAATCCCTCAGCTAAGCAACCCCCCCTACCCCAAGACCCCTTAAAAACCCCTTGCCCGAGCTGCTCAGGGCCGCTTCAGTCTTTCCTGCGTGAAAGGTTGCTGGAGCCGCCCGGCGCGTCGTTAAATAAAACCTCATGCTATTGCGGCGAGAAGGGTCTTGGTCTTTCTCTCGGTGGCCTCCTTCCTGACTGAAAGACGGGGGTCTTTCATTTTGGGGGCTCATCCGGGATTCGAGACCCCCGAGAGATTGCCCCAACACCGGCCTCGGAGGTATGTGAGCGCTCCTGTCTGTCTTTACTTGTGTTTTGTTTAAGTCTGTGTCTGTTTGTGTTTGATACTGTGTCTGTTTGTTTCCTCTTATGAGGTTCGGGGCGGTCAGTAACTGCGAGACAGACGTGTCATATCGCAGAGACCATGAGGGTCCCAGGGGACGCTCTGGACTCTCTGTAGGGGAAAGGACAGAAGTGTCCGTTCCCCATCTGGTTTTGTTTAATCTGCTGTCCGTAGTTTGTCTAATCTGCAGTCTGTAGTTTGTCTGATCTGCAGTCTGCAGTATTTGTGTCTTGTCTATCTTGTCTTGAATCACTAAAAGGATATTAGGAAAAGAACCCAAAATCTGAGTGTTGAGGTAGAGAATGTTGCCTGTGATGATAAAGAGTTACTTCAAATGTTCTAACTTGATTGGTTACTTGGATTTCTTATAATATGTGGGTTTTATGTTTCAAAATAACAAGCTGTGGCCACTATAAATTTCATTGCGCGCTTATGATCACATTTTGGTTTTTGACTCTGTTTACTATTTGGCATGCTCAATTTAAATGCATGTGCACACTTAGGAATAAATCATTTTGATAATGTAAAAAGGCCTGAGTACGTACTGATCAAAATATCTTGTTTTATCTTGAAGCTTCACAAAAAGTGGCATTGTGTTTTTACCTAGGATCTGGTAACATCACTTTTGTAATTCCTTTAAAAGTTTGTTTTCCCATGAGTAATACCAACATATCTAACAGCCAGAAAGGAAAACTGATTTCTGAAAAATTCATTGGAATTCCTTCATTCTCCTGGTATGTACGAGTTCCCTTTCTTGGGGACAAATCTGCTTTCTAATTCCCTGTTCCCAGGTGTACTCCTATGTTCTGCTATATAATGATTTTTAAGATAAGGTCTACTGCCTCTTTTAAAGGATATTTCTTACAGGATAACTAATGTGAAAACAGCAGGAAACCATCAAATAGAAAGAAATATATATGTATAGTACGTAGAGGTAAAGAAGGTTTTGGGATGAGATATGTTACTTAGAAAGTTAAAGTATGTGCAGGAGGTTTATGAGTTGGTTACTTAAAAGAATGTTAAAGTATGTTGTGAAGGTTTGTGGGATGTAGAGTTATGAGAAGACTGAAAATAAGAGATGATGGTTAAAGAAAATATTATTTGTTACGTTTCTTCCATGTTATAAAACAAAAGATATTGAGCCTCAGAAATTAGAAATTAAGAATTAAGCTTCATGTATTCAAATGTATTTCAGTTGTCTGTTTAAAGCAGAAAATTGGTTACTTCTAAAATCCCAACTTCTCAAGGACAGTAGGAATCTAACCAGTGGGGTCATAAATGAGAAGTCTGAGACCAGGGTCCTTCCTGCCCCCAGGGAGGTGGCCAGCAGAAGCTGAGGCCCCGCCTCAGCTGCAGCTTGGAACAGACTCAAGGCCAACTAGGGAGTTTCTCTAAATCTTGGACTTTATGGTAAAAGAGACTGTGCTAAACCAACCTCTGCTCACTTTTTGGAGCAGGCCTCTCTTGGAGGGGGAGGAAAAGGGCACCTGCAAAATGGGGGAGGGAATGTTTTAACCTCTGTATGAATGTGTGAGTGAGTATCGGCCTGAGGTGGGAAACCTGTAACACCTCTGGCTCGAGTTTGTAGTCCCACGGCGAGATCCCTAAGATCTCTTAAAGCCACGGGATTCGATTGGGCCAGTTCTGCGTTTCCATGGTGATAACATATGGTCTAGGGTGGGATCGGATTAGAATCCGATCGCAAGTCACGAAACAGCTGAACCCACTATGGCTAAGTTATCACCCATGACTCTGCAAAGAGTGTGGCCAGACTGGTACTTGAATGATCTCTCCTGGAGGGATTCCCAACCTTTGTCTGTCTGCGTCGTGTGGTGGGGATCAATGTGACTCTAGCTCTTGGTCTACGTAGTACAGTGGGGATCAATGTAACTTTAGCTTTTGTTAGTCAATGGAAGGGAATTCCTAAAAATGTTTGCCCTGAAGGAAAGTGTTTCAAGTCTGAGACAATGACTATGCTGTTTAAATAGCATAGGGAATACAGGAAGCTTCAGGCATGTGTGGACCATGGACTCTCCCCTTTTAGTGTCATCGGGTGGGGCTCTGGTGGCGTTGGGTGGAGTGCTGGCCTCCCCGGACCACACCACGGGCAGTGTCAGTGGATGTCTTTGCTGACAACACTGTGTATAGTGATTATCAGAACTCTGCTAAGCCACGCGTCCTTTCCTCAAGTCCAGGTTCACTAATTGAAGCCAGAAGAGAGCGATTTCCCCTTCCTGTGTCCAGGGACTATCTAGAAATTGTGAATGCTTAGTTCTACCAACCTAAAAGAGGGTCAAGTCATAGCATATTCTCAGACATGCCCTGTATACATCTTAGACAAGAGATGATCCCAGGAAGATCTTTAAGTTATACTACCATCCAACTAGACAAACAAATGCCAGAAAGTTGAGAGACTATAGAGCTGGACCAAAAGTACCAGCTAGTAACTCAGGAAAAGCTTTGCCTCCCAATGCCCTCAAGACTAAGGTGAAACAGACAGGAATTTCATTTAGCTTCCATGTCAGCCAAAGTCCTCATCTGTCAGGGGGAAGTAAACTCTCAAGTGGAGGACAACAGGGTTTTCATCTGTTGAGGGAAATAGGTCCCCATCTGGAGGATAGCATCCTCATCTGTAAGGGAGAGGTTGGCACCATCAGGAAGCTTTCATTTCTGTCTTGTAGGTAGAATCCTTTGTTTTTGTTTGTCCTAGGACTTTAAAAATAGGACAGGTGACCTAGGACTTAGTATAAAAAAGAAAAGAAACAGAAAGAACCAGAAAGCAAAGAAATCAAAACTTGACATTTGCCTTAGGGGATAGGTTAAACAGGCACCCCAAGCAGATCAACCCAGGACCCCTCCCGACAGGGGAAAGGTGGAAAAAGATGCTTCGAATATGGCCAGACTGGGCGCTTTGAGACTGTTGTGAGCACAGAAAGCTTTCATGTGGCCTATGTCCCAACTATGGGAATTTCCACTGGAGGAAGATTGCCCCCTGAACCTCAGGGCCCAGGGGTCGAGCGAGTTCTCTGGTGGAGACCAATGAAATGGCCTGAAGCTCTTAGCTTCCCTCCGATGGGAAAAAGGAGTTTGCCACTGATATCCAGCAAAAGGAAGCCCAAAAGTGCCAGGTTGAGCATCTCGTGAGAACCTTGGGTTTAACGTGCAAATGGGAAGCCTCTTTGTTTCTATGTTAATAGACAAGGGAGCACAAAATTCTAGTGCTCAACTTCCTTCCTAGGCTTTTGTCAACTTTTGATTTTACTAAAATGTTTAAGATCAGGAAAATGACAGGCTCATTGCACTCACAAAGTAACTACTGAGATTCCTTATATGCTTAATAGTGATGCTTTTTAGGCATTCCTTTGTTTACATGCCTGAGTGCCCGAATATTCAAGGTTTAGGCTTAATAGAATAAAATAGTTTAGCACTGTTATAAAGTCATCCACGTGGCTCTGGTTTTAGACGCACCAAAGGTATTAAAAGAGAAAATCATGGGTTACAGAAAATGCCAGATAGCATGTAACAAAAGTCTGCAGTTTAAAGACCCTAAATGCTGCATCCTTATCCAACCATTCTGATGGATAAGATTCCAACCTGATAAGATATTATCTCAAGGAAACATTTTCTGGAAAAAAAACATGGCTTTATTTAGGAGAAATAAAAAACATAGAAATTGTCAGGTTTTGGTGTTTCTTCCCAGTTCAGGCCTAAAGCCTGTTCCCTGGGGAAGGTCACTGTAACCCCATGGGCAGGTGCTAGGAATTTCTTGGTATGTCACAATAACGCCCAGGGACAGGTGCTAAACATTCTTTCCTAGGTAATTTACATTTTGCCCCTGGCTGGCGTGAGCCCCCAGGCCAAGCCCGCCTAGACCCCTTCTGCCCCTGCCGCACCCCTCTCCACCCTGGCCACAGGGGTTTGGGCTCCGTGGTTGTTGACCTCCTCTATTAGGGAGATTAAGAAAACTGGAGTGGTGTTTGATGCCAGCTTGTTCCTGCTGCTTTCCTTGACAGTATTCAGCATCGTGAGTGTGACGGCCTACATTGCCTTGGCCCTGCTCTCTGTGACTATCAGCTTTAGAAGGGTATGATCCAAGCAATCCAGAAATCAGATAAAGGCCACCCATTCAGGACACATTTGGAATCTAATGTTGCTAGATCCGAGGAATTGATTCTGCTCTCAGTCATGTGAACTGCACCATAAAAGAACTCAGGTGCCTTTTCTTAGTTGATGATTTAGTTGATCCTCTGAAGTTTGCAGTGTTAATATGGGTGTTTACTTATGTTGGTGCCTTGCTCAACGGTCTGACACCACTGATTTTAGCTGATTTCACTCATCAGTATTCCTGTTATTTATGACTGACATCCCAAGTGCAGATAGATCATTACCTAGGACTTGCAAGCAAGAATGTTAAAGATGCTATCATAGGAGAAATTATTCTTTTAATAATTATATTGCTTAAGCTCACGCTGGGACTTATAAAATGTTGGGGACACGTATAGTTAATTGTAAAATATGTTTCTTTCTGAAAACAAAAAGAGCTCAATCCTTCTCTGTATATTAAAAAAAATTGCAGTCTCTGTTACAAGTATATGGGCTCAGCCTCTTGGCTATCTGGTGCAGCATTATAGACTGGCTAGATTTGCAAATACTGAGAGAATATTTCTGTTAAGTGCCATTATCCTCAAGCAATGGGATAGGTTCTTGGAAAAAATGTCTTTCCTAAAAGTAAAGCTGTCACAGAAGTTACAGTAAACGGGTCCAGATTCACTAAGCCAAGAGAGTTGTTTTTGTTCTCCATTCTGCTGACTCCTTGCCTCACCTGATCCAGGGGAGCCCTGGTCTCGAGGCTGCAGCTCTGGCCTGAGGCACCCAAGAAAGACAGTTTGTGCTGTAGAGTTAAAACCAGAGACATAGGTTGGCAAAAAGTTTAATAAAGTTTTCCCTTGTCCTAAAAGGTTGCCTAAAGTTAAACTCAGTGCTTGACAGAGAGAAAAAGCAATGGCAAACTTAAGAAGTAAACTAAGAAAAACAGCAAAACTCCAGGTGTAGCTCCAGAGCAGCTCCATTAGCTAATCAATGCTGGCTTTTTTTTAGATCAGAGAAATGGTGCTACATCCCTTTGGTCCCCCAAAAGAAAAAGACTTATGTTGATTTATTTTTCAGAATAAAAAAGGAGGATAATTTAGATTGCTATGTACAAAGAATCAGTTCGCATTGTTTTGGACAGGTTTTAAAATATGATCTACAGTAGCCAGAGGAAAAAGGTCTCCTTGGCTTTTACACCTTGTAAATGTGTTCTTTTACTAACTCCTGCTTGCTTGTACCCACAGCAAGACTGCTGAGCTTGTTCGGTTTATCTCATGTACCTTCCCAATTACAATGATCTGGTCCTTCTATAGATTCTGGAGACTCAATTTGCCTGTGTTTTGTCTCTTTTAGACCAACCTTGAGGTAATAAAGCCATCTATCAAAGACCTCTAGACCAACCCAGCATTTCATAGATGAGAATGTCAGACTGCTCTTATTTCCTTCGCCCCGATTCAGCAGGAAGCACCCAGATCGAATCATCGCCCTTTATTCCCAGAGCAGTCTGAATTCTCAAATAGGTTTATGGGAAAGTGAGGCAGGATTAGAGCAGCTATGCTGGGATGGGTCTCTCAAGGTCTTTGGAATTCTGAAGAGATGTCCCCTACTGCTGGAATCGCCTGGAAGGAACACCCCTGCTGAAAAACTGACTCCAATTCTCCCAGAAATTTACCACGAGAACTGTGACTAACACTCCATGATTGGAGTGTGCCTATAGAAAAGGGGGGAATGTTGGACCCTGAGACCCTCGCCCTAAAATTCACAAAGCAGGCCGGTTCAGGCCCACAGTATAGCCCTTGCTTGTAGTCATTCAGGCATCCATTGTTTATAGCCATCCAAGCATCCATTGTTAGTCATTGCTTAAAACTATGTACAGCCTTGAGCTTTTTACAGGTACTTCCCCACCCCTTAAGACCTCCGGCCCTTCAGTTCTGGAAAAGCAAGTTTGCCCAAAGGGAATTCCATCAATGAAGGTCACCCAGAATGAACAGCCTGCGGTTAAGCAGGTGGACTGGAATGATCACCAAGAGCCAACTCCACCCGAGCTCTTGCCAACCAATGACTGTAAAGGTCATAGAAAATCCCTCAGCTAAGCAACCCCCCCTACCCCAAGACCCCTTAAAAACCCCTTGCCCGAGCTGCTCGGGGCCGCTTCAGTCTTTCCTGCGTGAAAGGTTGCTGGAGCCGCCCGGCACGTCGTTAAATAAAACCTCATGCTATTGCGGCGAGAAGGGTCTTGGTCTTTCTCTCGGTGGCCTCGTTCCTGACTGAAAGACGGGGGGTCTTTCAATTTATACACTTAGATGAGGCCCAGGAAACTAGCTTTTTTCCAATGGTTAATACCCATTGGGGCCCAACCCAGTTGCTCTTGGGCCCAGGTGGGCTGGAGAGCTCATCTCCATAATCCTTTCATAGGGAAGTTGGCCATCTTATCTCTGGGAGGAGTCAGTTCCTCAGCAGTAGTGTTCCTTCAGGGTGATTCCAGTAGTGGGGGATGACCTTCAGGAATTCCAAAGACCTTGAGAGACCCATCCCAGCATAGCTGCTCTAATCCTGCCTTACTATATCATGGGGAGTTTCTTTTCCATCTTGGGCTTCCCCACCTCAACTTAAACCACATAATCACTCACAATATAACTACAGGTTCATTGCTAAAGTGATTCTAAATGCCATGAAATTGACAATTAAAATTAACCAACATAGTGATACAGGTTTCCCTTCATACTCTTTGTATATCTGAGCTTGGTAAAGTGATCAAGATTACCCAAATGCACTATCCTTCCATATCGTAAAGAAATGGTTACCTGCTGGGAATACTAAAATTTGTGGAACTAAGTCCCTTACAGTAATTTATGAAGTGTTTGCATAGAAATTTTACACTTCTTGTACAATGCTTTAAATTATTTCTTCATTATCATAGCTCATAATGCAATGAAAATATTATGTGTGTAACTATTAAAACGTGAAAGAGTTGCAGACATGAAATTTTTGTTT